>JAQOOB010000005.1:11231309-11801134 GCA_029721495.1 Citrus inodora
GCCTCTCCTTTTTCTCCTGTACCTCCAAAAGATTCACTAGAAGCCACTCCAGAACCTCCTATAAAGGACAAAGGTCCAATGGATCAATATCATTACCATACAGTTCGGACCCAAGACTCATTTTCCTCTGCAGCTGAGTCCGAACCAATATATGACTCTAACCCATCAGACTCCACTTTATTTTCCTCTTCCTCATTCTTGAACACATACCATACTTCTACTGATTCTGAATCTTAATATGCTGATCTTACAAGCATATTGATGGCAACCAAAACTAAAGACCCAAGTGTCTCAACTATAATGCCTATTGTAGAAGACAGTTCTTTTGATGATCAAAAGGAAGCTACAACAGAACCGGTTCCACAAATGCCTCCGCCGGTTACTGAGTATTCCACCAAACTTTCCTCAGCATCTTGGTTTACATTTGATGACATTCCACGTCACAAATGGCCTTCTCGTCTACAAGAATTTATTGCATGGATTGATCTCCAAGGAACCAAACCCAATGCCCATCCAGAGAATGTCCTCCGTGAATTCATGGCCCGCTCAACGGGTTCTTTACGAGATTGGTTAGAAAGCTTGGGAGAATACAAACAACTCCAATTCATGCAATCCCCCATTGGCACAGCCCTCAACATCATCCATGAACAGTTCATAGGTAAGCGTACAACTTTTAAAGAAGCAAATCGAAAAGAATATCACCAGATGAAATGTTGTTCTCTCAAAAGATATCTTTTAGAATCTCATTACAAATGAATGAGTATTCTATTTTACAAGCTGAATGGTTTTAATGAACCATCCCTCAAGCATGTCTTTATAGCTTTACTTCCTTCAGAACTTCAACCTGATCTTCAAAGACAACTTACTGCCACTAATCTCAGCATAGCTGAAATATCTCTTAGAAAGATTTTTCAAACAGCGATGTTATGCCTTGACAAAATCTGTGAATAGAAAGAGTTCTTCAAAGATCTCATAGCAGATAAGAAACCCTTTTTTAAAGCTTGCAAAAAACCCTACCTCCAAATTGAGTGCAAAGATGAGAATAAATGTTTTTGTCCAACAAAGAAGAAAAAACACTTTCAGAAACACTTCTACAAAAAATCATCCTCCAAAAAGCCTTTTCGATATTTCAAGAAAAAAGATGTTTCTCAGTATAGAAAAAAGAAGCATCACCATTGTTTCATCTGCAAGAAACGCGGTCACTTTGCTTGAAATTGTCCTCATAAATATGCCAAAGTTGTTCGTCTAATCCAACATTTCCATCATTCTTCTTTGTTATTTGAAAACGAAGATGTTGAATCTAACTTCTCATAACAGTCAGAACAAGATGATCAGACTGCTTTCATCCTCGCAGAATCTTCCGATTCTGATGATATTTCAGTCATTTATATAGTTCAAAATGTCAACCAGGTTTCAACCATTCCCAGAAATTCTCTCAAAATGTCCATTCTTCCTTCAAAGTTCCATAAACCTGTCCCTGTCATCGGGTTTATCGATACTGGTGTAAATACCAGTATGATTGATCCCTCTGTTCTTCCCTTAGACTGTTGGGAAAACCATTCCAAATTATTCAGAGCAGTCAATAGCGAAACATTTGAAACAACTCTAATTACCAAAGAAACCTATTGGTATTTGGTTATTTCCGAATTGCATTATTTGGAAAATGATAGTAGCTTCCACCCTTCCAGATAAAGACTTGCTCATAGGTTTTGACATCCTCCATTTGGTCAAAAATCTATTCATTACTAGTTCTAGAATTCGCTACAAACAAATGTTCTTGCCTTATATAGACATGCTTCGTTTGTATACACTTTCTGATGTCCCAACTCTATACAGTCATATTTCACAAAAACTTCTTGAGTTTTGTCCAGAAAATCATTCCTAATTTCATCATCCTTCCCCTCTCTGGAAAAATGAACAGTTCTTCATTCACATTCCTTTCAAACTCAACAAAGACATAAACCCTACAAAAGCCTCTCACCCGGGTATGTCTCCTTCAGACCTCTTACTTGCTAAGCAAGAATGTTCTCAATTGCTTCAGTAAGGTCTGATCGAACCAACTGATTCAGATTGGGCTTGTCAAGCCTTCTATGTTGAGAAAAGATCTAAATTAGTTCGTGGTAAAAAGCGGTTAGTCATTGATTATCAGCCACTTAATTCTTTCCTTAAAGATGATAAGAATTAGGGAAATTATCATTCGTATACCCTATATTTGCTCTGTTATAAAAAATACTACAACACTTTGAAGGTGTATCAATCGTCCACCCTTAGTTGACAAAATGTATCAGCTGACCACCAAACCGTTAGTTGCCGTTTGAAAGTTAACGGAATTACAGTGAATTGACGATTTTACCCTTGAAAATTATCACTTGTATACCCTTAAATTCTCTTTTTATCACTTGTATACCATTAAATTATCACTTGTATCATATGAAAAGACCAAATTAACCTTCTGACGTCATCATACTTAAACGGCAACTAACGGTTTGGTGGTCAGCTGATACATTTTGTCAACTTATGGTGGACGATTGATACACCCTCAAAGTATTGTAGTATTTTTGATAATGGAGTAAACTAAGGGTATACAAATGATAATTTCCCTAAGAATTATTACCGCATGTGCAAGAATGGCTAATGGCAATAAGTGGAGGAGTGCTAATGTCAAAAAATGCATCAGAGATTTGGGATTTCTTCCAGCGACAAGCAGATAATTCCCAATAACGAAGTCGATCACTCAGCAATATTAAAAGAATTAATGGAGTGAATAAGGTTCATATTAGGGAGTCAAGTTCAAAATTAAAGAAGTCAAACAGATAGTTGAAGGTCTTTCCCGACAAATAACATCTTTAATAGTTGCTAAATCAACATACCCACATATTCATGACTCCTACCCAGATCAAGCCAATGCCATAGGTGCAATGAGAAAACCATCAAAGTACAACCCTTACTCTAACACATATAATTTTGGACAAAGAGACCACCCTAAGTTTTCATAATCTCAACGATTCCAACAGAATGGACCAGCAGCCCAACCTTCATCAATGCAACCAATTCCTCAAGCCTCTCAGCCACCATGTAGACCATACAATCAGAACCATAATTACTCTTAACCTAGACTATGGGAGGATGCATTCCAGAATTACAAGAACTTTACTCATTCAATGATCGAGCAACAAAATCGCACCATTGATGAATTATGAAATGAGATGAGAGCAGACTTCAGCTCACAAACTCAGTTTCAAACCTCGAAAAGATGGTGAGACAACTTGCCTCTTCAATTTAAACTTTGGCAATGACTATTGAGAAAAGGTAAATTCCCTAGTTAACCAGTGTATAATCCTAAAAGAGTACACGAAACAAGTACCAGTTCACATCAGTAGCATGAAGAGGTCAAAGCCGTCATAATCTTGCAAAAAGAAAAAGAAGTCGACAACAAAGTGAAGATGACAATGACAAAAACAACTCAAATTGTACTCGTAAATGCTAAGGACTCATCATCGGAGGAAAAAGAAGAAACTAACCCACGAGAATACTTTCTTAGCCCTCCATTTCCTCAAGGGTTAGCTAAAGGAAAGAAGGAAAAATCCACAGGTGAGATTTTGAAATCTTTAAATAAGTAAGTGTTAACATCCCTTTACTTAATGCTATAAAACAAATGTTATCTTATGCCAAGTTTCTTAATGACTTTTGTACTAAAAAGAGAAACATTCACATTCAAAAGAAGACCTTTTTAACAGAAAATGTTAACTCTATAATCCAACACAAAATTTCTTTAAAATATAAGGACCCATGTTCCTCCACTATCTCATGTAGTATAGGGAACCACATAATTGAGAATTCTTTGTTGTACTTAATAGCTAGTGCAAATATGTTGCCTTAGTATTTGTGAAACTTGGATTGAGAGAATTACACCCAACTCTGGTGGTGTTACAGCTTGCAGATTGGTCCATGAAAATACCTCATTGTATTGTTGAGGACGTAGTTATCCAGATAGATAAGTTTTATTTTTCTATTGATTTCATTATAATTGACACTTAACCAGTCCAAGATTTAAGGAAGCACATCCCCATTATCCTAGGCTGACCTTTCTTGGCAACTGCCGATACTCACATTCAATGCAGGATTAGAAATACGCAATTGTCCTTTGGCAATATGACTATGAAACTAAACATCTTTAACATTGTCAAACAACCTCACAATGCAGATGATGGAATTGTTGATGGAGATTTCATAGAAGCATTAGTTGATAATACTTTTTTTTCAAACCTTAGTGACGATCATTTATAAACATGTCTAACTCACTTTGCTTTGGATTTTGTTATTGACAGATCAGTTGATGAGGTCAATGCCCTACTTAATTCAACACCATCCATGGACACTAATAAATGAAAGTCAAGAGTTGAACAACTAGCACCATCGGAGAAGAAACTCAGCCCATTATCAGAATCACCACCAAAACTCGAGCTTAATCTGTTACCCAACACTTTGGAATATGCATTCTTGGGAGAAGAAATCACTCTACTAGTAATCATCTCATCATCCCTAATGACAAACAAAAAGATAAGTTGTTGGAAGTTTTAAAAGAGCACAAATGAGCATTATGATGGACCATAACCGACATAAAATGTATAAACCCAGTAGATTGCATGCCTTACATTCACCTTGATGAAAATGTTAAACCTACTAAGGAAATGCAATGTCGGTTGAACCCTAACATGAAAGAAGGTAGAACTGAAGTCCTTAAACTATTAGATGCATGTATTAATTACCCCATTTTTAATAGTTCATGGGTTTTTCCTATGCAAGTTGTCCCCAAAAAGTCAGGAGTCACGGTAGTTACCAATACTGGTAATGAATTGATACCTACTAGAGTGACTACAGGGTGGCGCATATGCATTGATTATAGAAAGTTAAATTCTGTCGCACGTAAATACCATTTTCTTTTATCATTTATCGATCAAATGCTTGATAGATTGGCAAGTCATGAATTTCATTGCTCTTTAGATTACTACTCAGGATATAATCAGACTCCTATAGTACCACAAATGAAGAGAATACCATTTTCACTTGTCCTTTAAGTACTTTTGCATATAGAAGAATGTCATTTGGATTATGTAATACACGTGTTATATTTCAACGATATATGTTAAACATTTTTTCTGATATGGTTAAGCGATTCCTTGAGGTCTTTATGGATGATTTTCCTGTTTTTAGTGATTCATTTGATTAATGTTTCCATCATTTAACACTAGTTCTGTAGAGATGTATCGAGAAGAATTTGGTCTTAAATTGGGAGAAGTGATATTTTATGGTAAAATAAGGTATTGTTCTTGGTCACATCAACTCGAGTAAAGGTATTGAGGTTGATAAAGCCAAGGTGGATCTCATTTACGATGTTCCTCCACTTAAAACAGCCAGAGAAGTAAGATCTTTCCTTGAGCATATTGGTTTTAATAGATGTTTCATTAAAGATTTTAACAAAATTTCTAGACTCTTATGCAATCTACTTGCTAAGGATGTACCTTTTGTCTTTGATGATTTATGTCTTGCGGCATTTGAATAATTAAAGTAGTTGTTGACATCATCACCCATCATTCAGTCCCCAAACTAGAACTTACCATTTGAGCTCATGTGTAATGCATCTGATTATACAATAGGAGCAGTATTAGGACAAAGAGTTGATCGAATTCCCCATGTTATTTACTATATTAGTATGACATTGAATGATGCACAACTGAACTATTCAACCACTGAAAAAAATGCTATTAATAGTATTTGCATTAGAGAAATTTTGATCTTATCTTATTGGTTGTAAAATAATTATACTCACAGATTATGCTGCTCTCAAATATCTTCTCACAAAGAAAGATGCAAAAGTTAGACTAATTCGTTGGATGTTACTTTTTCAGGAATTTGACTTAGAATTCAAAGATAAGAAAGGCAAAGAAAACATTATGGCTGACCATCTCTCTCGTCTCTATTTTGACACAATTATGGAACAATTACCATTGAATGAATCATTTCTAGATGAATAATTGATGAGTGTGGAAGTATTACCATGGTATACTGATATAATTAATTATCTTGTTACCGGTCAACTTCCAGAGCATTAGACTAAGCAGGACAAAGCTAATTTTTTTTGTGGAAATAAAGAATTTCTTTTGGAATGACCCTTATATATTCAAGTATTATGCAGATCAAATTGTTAGACGATGTGTCCCAAAAAATGAATTTCAAAATATCTTTTTATTCTGCCATGAACAAGCTTGTGGAGGCCATTTCAGCTTTGAGAAAACAACTACTAAAGTTTCACAATGTGATTTCTATTGGCCAACTGTATTTCAAGATGCTTATACTTTTTGCTCTTGATGTAATAGGTGTCAACAAATGGGGAGCATTACACGACGGAATGTGTTGCCATTAGACCCAATTTTAATGGTTGAGATTTGTGATGTATGGGGTATCGACTTTATAGGACCATTTTCCCCTTCTTTTGGCCATCAATACATATTGGTTGCTGTTGATCATGTATCGAAATAGGAGAAGTAATTCCATGTAGAACCAATGATCACAAGGTGGTAATAGGATTTTTGAAAAGCAACATTGTTTTACGCTTTGGATTCTCTCGAGCAATAATCAGTGATGGTGTTGTCCATTTTTGTAACAAATCATTCAAAACTCTTTTGACACGGTATTCCATCACTCACAAACTGGCGACCCCATATCATTCACAAATTAGTGGTCAAGTTGAGATAAAAAAATTGACATGACTTAAAAGTGTTTGATTTTCTCCCCAGTGTAAGAGTGCCTAGTTATAATATATCTCGGTGAGTTAGAGGTCGATTCACAAGAAAAAAAATTAATTTGTTTACTTAAATTTATCCAAATAAGAATAAAATTTAAAAATATGTAATTTATTTAAGAAAAAGTATAAAATTGAATTAGTAAGGGTTATGCATTCACTCTTAGTAATAAATACAATTTAACAAATTCTTTTTATTTTTATTTTATTTCCCAAAATATTAATTGTATATATTAAAATTATTTTCCCATTTATTTTATTGTGGATTAAGAATTTAATGTGCCAAAACTTAATTTGTCTACACTAAATCAAAATACTATTTTTCCATATTTTATACTAAGATATTAAGAATTCATTGTGCCAAATTCCTATTTTTGTCTACACTAAATCAAAATTTCAAAATATAAAATATGGATTAAATTAAATAGAAAACATTTTAATTTATAAAATTAAAAATAAAATTTGATTAAACCATATTTTTTTACTAAGAGTTTCACCTTCCCCTAACTATGAATATTTAGTTAAACATTTTTTAAATAAAAAAATTATTAAAATTGAAAAACACATAATTAAAAAAATAGAATTTGAAAAGTGAAATAAAACTAATTTTATTGATTGAAAATATATAACAAAGAGAGATGAGAAGGAGAATTTGGGGGGAAAAGAAGAGAAAAGAATGTGTGAAGAGGTGTGTTCACCCCTTTTTCTATTTATACTAATACATAGTAAATCCACACTACACAAATAAAAGGGAAATTATCATTTGTATACCCTTAGTTTACTCCATTATAAAAAATACTACAACACTTTGAGGGTATATCAATTGTCCACCCTAAGTTGACAAAATATATTAGCTGACCACCAAACCGTTAATGGCTTGAGAGATTTCAAATCGACTTAAAATGTTTTCTCTTAAAAATTTAACAACAGTTTTACTATCATTATTTTGACAAGACATTGCTTCAATCCATTTTGAGACATAATCAATTGCAACTAATACATACACAAATCCAAAAGATGGTAGAAATGGACCCATGAGATCAATTCCCCAATAGTCAAATATTTCAATATCAAGTATGGGATTTAAAGGTATCATGTTATTTTTTAGTAATTGATCCTAATTTTTGACAGTTTTCACAAGTTTTGCAAAATTCATATGTGTCTTTAAATATGGTATGTGTTGTGCAAATTTTATTGAACTCGCAAGTGCACGAATCTATTGTAGAATAGATTAATGGTGACGAGTGTCGATCCCACAAGGAGGTGGATTTTAATTGTGTATAGAATTAATTTGTGTAGAATTAATTTTTTAGGTGTGGGTGATTGGATTTGTGGTGGAAGTGATTTAAATTATCCTAAAATTCAAATTAAAATGGCGGGAATAAATTGAAGTGAAAATCTATTAAAATGACGTACTTAGGTAGCTAGATATGCATCAACATGCACCATGGACTAAATATTCCTTATTAATGCCAATTAAATCAAGAGGAGGATTTTCACTCCTTATGAACCACACTTTAGAAAAGATTATTACTATTTGTCGACGAAAAGTCAAAATATCTACAATAATTAGAGGGGAAGAAAAAGTAAATTTACCAAATAAAGCTCATGGTACATGTTAAGACTTTACCTTCAACCCAAGCTTTAAAAAAAATTAGTTACTCATATTTGAACTCGGGGTAAAATGTGAATTTATTAAATTACATAGAAAATACAAGATTAAGAAGGATTTATAGAAAATGGAACTCAAAAATGAATTCAGGGATGCCAAATTAGGGGGGAGAGCCCCCTTTTTATAGATACACTAAGTAAATCATGGCCATCGGACTAAAAACATTTTAGACACTCAAGATTGCGCCACGTCATCAGTCAACAGTACGTGGTTTGACCACGCAGTTTGAATAGTGACACGGTTTGACCACATGGTTTGAACAGTCAGGCGGCTTGAATAGGGCGCGATTTGGTTGTAAATAATCTCGTTTATATGCATGTACCGTACACACGATTTTTGGTCCACTGACATACTGTCACGTCACCAATCAACAATAAATAAGAATTTTAGTCCTATAGGATCGTAACACATCATCAGTCAATGCCACATCATCGGTCAATGCCACGTTATCATTTCATATATGTGAACAGTGTCGTTAACAGTAATATGGACAGCACCGTACATGTGAACAGTGTCATTTTTCCTTTTATGCTCCTCTTAAGGTTTTCGACTGTCTTGAGTTCAAAAGTGATGTTTGTTTTGTTGTTTGATCTCTCGTTCATTGTGAAATAACCATGATGCCCCTAAAATACATAAAATAATTAATTAAAATAGAAAAGTATGAATATTAGTGAAACATGAAGTGTAAAATGATGATTTTCTCCTTTATAAATATACATTTTCTAACACTCAACAGTAGGCCAATAAAATCAATATTACAAAATTTTAGCCGTAGTTTTTCTTAAAGAAAAGTGTCCACCACATGCTTCAGATGAAAAAAATTAATGACACTACTTACCTCATTATCAGGAATGCATCGTCAAAAAATCTGAGCAAGGTAATATTTGAATAAGTAAAGATCATTCCAATAAGATTTCTTTACTTCAACCAAAAATTTCTTCTTCTCCTGAGTATTCCATTGCGAATGCATTTTACCTGTAATAAGGAAATTAACAATGTTAGCATACCATGGTATTGAAGTAACAGATAATAAAGATTTATTAGGAAAGGAATCATTGATGGGTGTTATATCAGTGCATATTTCAAATGTGAGTCTTCATAAATGATCAACAACGACATTTTTGACACCCCTTATATCTTTGATGGTGAGGTCAAATTCTTGAAGTAACAAAATCCAACGAATTAGTCTAGGTTTAGCATCCTGTTTAGTCATCAACTATCTTACAATAGCGTGATCAGTAAAAAAAACAGTTTTAGAACCAAGAAAATATGAGCGAAATTTGTTTAATGCAAACACCATATGAAGTAATTTTTTTTCAGTTGTCGAATAATTCATTTGAGTACTATCCAAAATCTTACTTACATAATAAATCACAAATTGCTTAGCATCCTTTCTTTGTCCTAAAACAACACCAACAGCAAAGTCACTTGCATCACACATTAATTCAAAAGGCAAAGACCAATTAAGAGATTGCATAATAGGTGCAGATGTCAAAAGGCAAATTATTTTCTCAAAAGATTTTTGGCAATCATCAGTCCATTCAAAAAGTGCATCTTTTATTAAGAGATTACAAAGTGCTTTAGATATGACACTAAAATTTTTTATAAATCTCCTATAAAATGATGCATGTCTTAAAAATGATCGCACATCTCTAACTATTTTTTGTTGTGGCAATTTAGATATGATTTCAATTTTTACTTTACCCAAAACAATTCCATAAGTAACCATGTAATGACATTTTTTCCAATTTAAAACGAGTTCTTTTTCAACACATCTTTTTAAAACTTTTTCCAAATTATCAAGGCAATCATCAAAAGAATTCCCAAATACAGTTAAATCATCCATAAAGACCTCTAAACAATGGTCAATCATATCAATGAAAATACTTAGCATGCATATTTGAAATGTTGCAGGAGCATTTCAAAGTCCAAATGACATTCTTTTAAATGCAAATGTTTCAAATTGACATGTAAATATGGTTTTTTCTTGGTTTTTAAGTGCTATACGAATTTGGTAATAACTTGAATATCCATCTAAAAAGCAGTAGTAGGGATGTCCAACTACTCTTTCTAAGATTTGGACAAGAAATGGTAATAAAAAATGATATTTTCTAGTGGCTTCATTTAATTTCATATAATCAATGCACATGCGCTAGTTAGATGTAATTCGTGTTGGAATTAATTCACCTTTTTCATTTTTAACAATAGTGATTCCAGATTTTTTAGGCATTATTTGTGTAGGATTTACTCACTTACTATTAGAGATAGAGTAGATAATTCTCACATTAAGTAACTTAAGAACTTCTATTTTTACTACTTCATTCATGTGTGGGTTTAATCTTCTTTGAGGTTGTTGACATATTTTAGCATTTTCTTCCAAATTGATTCTATGTGTGCAAATTAAAGGATTAATAACTTTAATGTCATTTAAAGTCTATCCAATTGCGTTTTTATACTTTTTAAGAACAAATAGTAACTTACCTTCTTGGTCGCTTGATAAGGTTAAAGAAATCACAACAGGATAAGTTTGTTCTTTTCCAAGATGAGCATACTTCATTCCCTCTGACAAAGGTTTCAATTCCAATTTAGGTGCTTCTTGTTGTTCAGTTTCTCAATGATTTCAAGCTCCTCAATTTTTGGTTTCCCATCATCACTTTATAAAGTCTGACAAGAATCAAATAACAAATTTATATTAGAAGTATCATGTTCAAGTTGTTTATTTGATTTAATTGAATTAACCAAACAAATATCACTAAGTTCAGAAAAACTCCCTTTTTGAATATTCTCCTCTATACAAGATTCAAACAATTCCTTTTGTTCATCAATTTCATCTTCATTCTCATTTCTCTCATTAGGTTGTCTACACATGCTGAAAAGATTCAATTCCAGAGTCATATTTCCAAATGACAAATTCATAACCATTCTTACATTTAATCAAAGCATTAGCAGTTGCTAGAAATGGTCAACCTAAAATTACAGGAATTGGTTTATAATTATTCACAACATGTTCAGTTTCTAAAACAATAAAATCCACAGGGTATATGAATTTATCAACTTGTACTAAAACATCTTCAACTATTCCTTTTGGTACTTTAACTGATCTATCGGCAAGCAAAAGTATAGTTGAAGTTGATTTTAACTCACCAATATTAAGTTGAAGATAAACTGAATATGGAAGCAATTTAAAACTAGCACGAAGGTCTAACAAAGCATGCTCAATTTTGTGATCTCCAATAATACAAGAAATAGCAAGACAACCAGGATCTTTATATTTTAACTTATTATTAGTAGACATAATGGTTCTTACCTATTCAGTCATGAAAGCACTCTTTTTTACCTTCAATTTACTCTTAACAATGCATAAGTCTTTTAAAATTTGGCATATGAAGATACATGCTTGATTGCATCTAACCGATGAATGTTAACTTTCACTTGCTTAAAGATTTCATAAATTTTAGAAGAGTGGTTTAATTTCCTTGGTTTATTCAATGCATGCGGAAATGGTGGTTCAGATGGAACAATAGTTATTTCTTCACTAGGTGTAAGTTTATCTAGTTCTTCCTTACCCTTTGAATTTTCATTTTCATAAGGTTTAGGAATAGGCCGATCAATAACCTTATCACTACGAAGAGTTATAACTGACTTAACTTGGTCCATGGGTGCATTTTGAATTTTGGGATTTGGTTATAGTTGAGCTGGAAATTTTCTTTTTTCTTGAATTGTGAGGGTAGAAGCAATTTTAGTAAGAGTTTCTTTCATATCATAAAAGGTTTGTGCATTTTGATTGTTAATAGCATCTTGCTTCCTAATGAATGAATGTATTGTATCTTCCAAATTTTTCCATGGTGGTGGAACATATGGTGTATAAGGCTGAGTATTTTGAAAATTTTGTGGAGGTGATACTTGTGAAGATTGTGCTTTATTATTATTCCTCCAACTAAAATTTGGATGATTTCTCTAACCAGGATTATAAGTCTGTGAATATGGGTTTGGCTTGTTAAAAGCGTTTATGGCATGAGCTTGATCATGCAAATATTCTTTGAGTGCAGGCAGAGTGGGACAATCTTGAGTGAAATAATCATTAGAACTACAAACATCACATGCAATTTCTTGAACAAATTTTACATGATCACTTTTCTTATTTTACATGATCACTTTTCTTATTTTCCAAAGCTTCGACCTTCCTAACTAGGGATGTAAATTTTGCTTGTAAATCATGATCTTCCCTAAGGTTGTATATTCCTCCACCAGATGGAGATGGTTGTGGTTTATTAGTCAATTCAAAAGTTCCAACAGTATTTCAATGTTGTGCATTTTTAGCTAATTGGTTAAAGTAATCTAGTGCATCTTCAGGATTTTTATCTCTAAATTCACCATTACACATCATTTCTACAACTTGTCTAATTTGTGGTGTTAAGTCCTCGTAGAAATAAGTGATCAATCGCCAAGTTTCAAAACTAATATGTAGACATATGTTAAGCAATTCTTTAAATCTATCCCAACATTAGTACAATGTTTCTCCATTTTTTTGAGTGAAAGAAGTGATTTGCCTTTTAAAAGAATTGATTCAAATTTTGTTTGATTTACCACTCGAGTCAGGATTCAAGACTCAAATTGTCCTAATTCATAGTTAAGGACAAGATTTGGGACATTTATCTAAATCGGGATCCCATGTGCACCTAAATTTGGATTTTTCGAAATGTATGACAAACCAGTTTAATGAACCATATAAATCTGACATGTCGGTCATATATTTATGACTAGTCGTTTTTATAAATAATATAAATGATATGTTAGTTATAGGTATATGACATATCGGATATGATAACGTCAGCAGCATATGATAAAAAACTGATATCATTCGAGACAATTTAAAATTTGTTGTCCTAATTGACTATTTAGGATGGATTCAAAACATATGGATCAAAATCAATAAATTCTGACCCGTCCCGTTGCTGACCCTAGCGACCACCGAGAGATGATACCACAATTAAGTTAAACAACAATCAATAATTTCGGTTCCAAACATTGAAAAAGAAGCACAAAACATTGAAAACTTTTAAACACCTGAATTTAAGAAGGCTCTATCTCTCAATAAAGCATCTACGGCTTTCCTTCCCGAAACCAAAGCACCATCAAAAGTAGCTGTAGTCATATAATCACCACACAAATACACACCCAAACTGAACTCGCTTTTGGGATTTTTTATCAAATCAGTTGGTGGGCTTTGATTCGGTTGAGCAAACCGAACCCGATAAGTCCTCAAGTGTCTCCATGAACCAACCGTTGACTTACTAAACCAATCAGACAACTCTCGGATCACCTCAGCCGTTAGATTGTCATCCATAACATCCGCAAACAAACCGATCAACGATACAGATATCAACGCCTTGTCCGGTGGGCCATACGATGGAGCAACATTTGTGGCGAAAAACATGTTATTAACAATACCCTTGCCCGAACCGTTGAGAAAAAGAACTGGTTCCTGAACTGGGATCTCATCCTTGTCGGCTGAAAAGTATAAACAAACTGTACTCCGAGCTGGTTTTCTTTGAAATTTAACCGGTTGTCTCAAAAGCTTATCCGCTTCCGGTTCTTCGACAGCCAATATTACTCCTATTTCGCTTTTCAATGTTTCGCCGTTGGCTAATCTCACGTTGGGCATATTTTGTTCATCAAAATCGATAGAGAGAACTCTTGTATTTAGCAAGATGGATTCAGAAGGAAGTTTAGACGCAATCTGATTGGGAATTTGGCAAATTCCGTTGGCGGGAATTGTGTTGTCACCAAGAGCAAGACATTTGAAAATGAAATCAAACAATCTTGAACTAGTTTCGAGCTCCTTGTCAAAAAAGATGCCACCAAAAAAGGGTCTAAAAAATGAGTCAATGATTGAATCTGAAAATCCAATATTCCGCAATAGTTCTATAATGGGGACTTCACTGGAAGTCAAGATTTGCTCATCCGTTTTAATCAGAACCCTAATTCTGGTTAGACCGATAAGCAGCTTATCAAGAAATGAGCCAATGGGGTTTGCTAGGGATTTTATGGAGTCCCAGAAGTGGCGAAAAGGGTCAGCCACAGTGTGGAGCTGGCCGTTGTAATAGACTTTGGCACCAGAATAGAATTTTTTAAGATTTAAAGCATTGTAGTCGAGTAGCTTCTGGGCTTCTGGGTAGGCTGTAATAAATATTTGGAAACCACGATCCAAGAGAAAGCCGTCTACAGAGTCAGTACGGACGCGGCCGCCAACAGCGTCGGAAGCTTCTAATAGGACAAATGGTCGGCCTTGAGAATGGAGTCTGGTTGCGGCGGCAAGGCCAGCAAGGCCAGCTCCAATCACAATGACTCTATCTTTTCGTTCCAGTTTGCTGTTGAGAGAGAGTTGCTTGGGAGAACTTGAGGACGATGCTTGTATATTGAATGTGAAGCGGTGGGGTTTTGAGTTTATCTTGAATGAAGGGAAGAGCAGAGAAGAAGATGAAAGAGAGAGGGGCATTGGCTCCGTTGGGAATTTGGATACAAGATGAGGTTTTGGCCTTTGGACTCAAAGACCTCACGCTGCCTATATCCTATCCATTGGGTCCGGCTAAGTTACTGATTCTGTCAGTAACAGTCCACTAGCTGAACCGTTGGATTTAGAGACAGAAATCTAATGCTAGTAATAAATTATCAGAGCAAAAGTGCAACCGGATGGAAAGGTTTCATAAAAGGAAATAACTTACTTTTCTCTTCCTCTCTATTATTACTCCACGCTTTTTTTATTTTTTATTTTTGTTTTAAATCTCATTACTTCATTTTGCAGTTCCTTATGACAACCCAGATCATGCATATTAAAAGTTAAACCAAACATCTCCATGGGCACCCTAAAACGACCTTTTCATCGTGGGCAATTTTTTCCTTTGGCCATCGAAATGATGCAAATTTCGAAATTAAGCACAAAAATTTTACAACCGAAATTGTATTTGCAAAATTCATGCAAGAAACTATCAATGTTGAAATTAAAATTCCATGTATCAAATTCTCAATGTATCAAAAAATTATTTTAAACTTTTTGTTATTAGGAAATATGTCTCTTTTTTTTAATAAAGATTTCCTATGATATTTTCCTCTTTAGGAAAATTTCTATTTAAATAATAAGTAATTTTTCTTTTGAGACTCAACTTATTCAAGAAAGAGTACAACTTACATAAGAAAATGAATATTTTTTCTATAAGAAATAATCACTATACATAAGTAGGTTAGGTTCACTTTTGGTAAAACATAACAATCAATTTCTCTACAAAATATATAATTTCTAATGTGAGAGAAACAGTAGGTCTATTAAGAGATTGTGTTATATTGGAAGTTTTTGGTACGAGAAAAATACTACATTAATTGTAATAACTTTTCACATAGTGAATCTTTCTCTCGTCGTCTTTAGCGATCGTGTTTTTCTTAAGTATAGGATTTTTTTACGTAAATTCTCGTGTTGTGTAGTTGATTTTATTCTCTATCTATTTTCTATTTATCATTTATTTGATATTTTCACTAACTTGATCTTGGATGGAATTAAAATTCCCTAACACTTGTATTGTTAATAACAACAATATTATTATGTGAGATATCTTAAAAAATATAAGTGTTTTACACATACATATGAGAACACTTTTAATTAATAAATTTTTGTTTCAATAGTGAAAAATTAATTATAACTCGTGTATTTTTTTTTCTTATAGCAATGGTATTATCTAATGTGAGGCACATTAAGGTAAGTGGCTACCTTTGGAAGATAAAATAAGGGGCAAACTAGACTAAATTGTCTGATTATTACTCTAATACTTCCACGTTCGGATTGTTAATTGCTTATCCCTACTTGTCCAATAATAAAATTTATTCCAAATTCCTAAGATCGGAGGCTGACCTAAGCCTGTAAATTTCGTTTATACTCCTTTTTGTTTTTATATAATAATAGATTTTTTATTTTATTTTCAAATATATCCCCAATTCAAGTATTTCTTTTTCAAATATATCCCCAATACTAGTGATAATGTTATAATGTATCTATGGAATAAATTGAATTAATTAGGGGTCTAAAATCCTGGTACTACTTTAATTTATTATAAAAAATGCTATGATTTTGCCTAGTTGAATATATATGTGTGTGTGTGTGTGAATATATACATTATAACATTATCACTAGTATTAGAAAGTTATAAAATAATATATTAAAAATTAATAATATTTTTATAATTTCATTCTTTATTTCCTTCATAATCATTTTTTTTCTTTTCATTAAATCAAATTACTCAAATATATCACATTCTCTATCACTAAAATAAAAAATTCATAATTTTTTTTAAAATTTAATAATTTACACTATAAGCTTATTTGTTGTTGACACGACTTAAAAGTGTTTGATTTACTCTCAAGTATAAGAGTGCTTAGTTATAATATATCTCGGTGAGTCCGAGGTCGATCCACAGAGAAAAGATTTAATTTGTTAATTTTATTTTATCTAAAATTTAAAAATAAAACTTAAATATAAACAACTTAATTTAAATAAAACTATGAAATTGAATTAGTTTGGGTTGTGGATTCACTCTTAGTAGTAAATAAAACTTAATAAATTCTTTTTACCATTTTTAGATTTATTGCCCAAAAGATTAATTATATAAATTATTATTATTTTCCCTTTAATTTTATGATGGATTAAGTATTTATTGTGCCAAAATTTAATTTGTCTACAATAAGTCAAAATACCATTTTACCATACCTTATATTTAGATAAAAAGAATTTATTGTGCCAAACTCCCTTGTTTGTCTACAATAAATCAAAATCTCATAATATAAAATATGTATAAAATTAAATAGAAAATAATTTAATTTATAAAATTAAAAATAGAATTTCATTAAATCATATTTATTTCCTAAGAGTTTCACCTTCCCCTAACTATTAATATTTAGCTAAACATTTTTTTTATAAAAGAAATTACTAAAATTGAAAAACACATAATAAAAAATGGAATTTGAAAATTGAAATAAAACTAATTTTATTGATTGAAAATAAATTACAAAGAGAGATGAGAAGAAGAATTTGGGGGAAAAGAAGAGAAGAGAAGGTGTAGAGAGGTGTGTTCACCCCCTCTATTTATACTAATACATGGTAAATCCACACCACACAAATTAAAAAAATATAATTACATCTTAACCTTATATTTGTCCCACTAATAATCCCACTAATAAAACATAAATCTAACTTATCCACTCAAGCATATCCAACACATTCCACTAACAATTATCATACCTAATATGATAAAAACTTATAATTTTATAATTACCACATTTACTGTGGTAAAAATATAAAAAATTACAATAAAAGTCTTGGATCTTCCTCCACAATGACATAATTTCTCAGACTTTCGGAATCCAAATTTGACATCCATGCATTTGTTCGGAGCCTCAAATTGCATGAAATTATTATTTTTACCTAATAAACACACAAAAATACACAAAATCAAATATTTAGAAAAATAATTAGAAATTCACAATATGTTACACAATTACAAATATAAATTACATTAATAAAACAAAATAACATTTTTATCCCTTAATAAACATACAATTTTTAACACTAATCACACCCCCCAACTAGCTTATTGCTAGCCCCTAGCAATTAAAGCGTTATATTAACTTAAGATTTACAAAATTCACATGCAAGTTAATAGTTGTTCATCTATCCTCTAAACTACCAAATAATTAAACTCTCCAATTTTTTTTTATCTTTTGGTCATCCACTCATTATCCAGAATATCATAAACCTTCTTTTGTGCTCAAGTAATTAACACAATACTTATGGGGTTTTATTAAAAGAAAATAACATTTTCATTCTAAAACTCATTAGAAATTCTATCTTCAGGCAGTAGATTATTCAAGCTTTTTTTTTAACCCATGTACCGAGCTTTAGGCCAGTGACTCCCAGACCAGTTGACCTTAGGGCACTAGGTGTTGAAACACCCCTACAGACTTAATTACTCGGGTTTTTAATAAATAAGCAAATAATATATCTATAACTCATGTAGCGAGCTTTAGGCCAGTGACTCCCAGACCAGTTAACAAAATTAAATTCATTCAATTTTTTCTTTTTTTTTGATTTTTTTTGCAATATACAATTTCTACCACCTTAGATATTATTCCTAATAAATCAAAAGAACTAAATGCTACAAAAATTTTAACTTACAACCCACTAGTATGTGTCATAGTGTGTGTGTGAAGAATGATTTAATAATACCTGTTAAATGAGTAAACAACTAAATAACTTTATAACCAAATGGAGGAGAGTTCACAAATTTGAGTAATTCAAAGAAAAGGGAACAAAAAAAAACTTATTATGAATTTTAAAATCAAAATATAATACAACAAGACTATTAGGATGCGTCTCAAAAGTTATAACTCTTTACACAGCCATCCTAGACAAAAAAAAATTATTGATTGTTTTTGGTTTTTTTTAAAAATAAAATTAAATACACCTATTTACAATTTACGTCAATTATCCCTTCCCCCTAACCTAATTTAAACATTATATACATGCAGAAAGATGAAAAAGATAAAGGAAACATAAATAATAAAAGAAGAAATATGAAAGATCACACCTGAACAACCCGCTGAAGATGCGTTTCTAGAGTCCTTACACCCCATATTCTGCCATCTTCGACAAAAGCATTACTAGGATTTGCTATATTCCACATCTGTCAACTATTCCCTCCCCCCAACCTGAACAAGACATTGTCCTCAATGGCTTAAAGGAAAGAAGTAGAGTTTAGAAGACACAACCTCATAGCTCCAAGAAGATTGTTACAACTGAAGAGTTAAATCCAATTTGTATTTCTTACTAGGGTTAGGGTTACCATCATTAGTCAACCATTCCAAGGCCAAGGTCTAGGATCTGGCTCTGGTTTGTAAGCTTGTAAAAGATCAAGTAACTCATTAGCAGTAGAAGCACAAACAAAAAGATTTTTCGCAGAGATTGAAATAAAATTATTCTTAATTGCATGGTTAATGAATGTGAGCAACCCATCAAAAACATTATTAACATTTAGTAAACCGATGGGTTTTTGATGGATATTTAAATGGGCCCAAGATGCAAATGTAATCAATGCCTCTAAAGTTGTAAGATCTCCTGGCAAGAAAATAAAAGCGTCAGCATGATTTAACATCTCAGTTATTTGCTCTTGCATACTTGAGACAACTAACTCTTCTCCAATTAGTACATCAGACCCGCATCCTAGAGGTTTTAAGGCTTGTGGAATGATACCTAGTACCTGGTTTCCTCTAATAAAAACAGCTTCCGAGACAAGTTTTGATAACCCGCGGTCACCTCCTCCATATACAAGGTGCAGTTTCCTACGACCAAGATCTAAAGCTGCTTGAAAACTCTTTGTATTTTCCATAATGAAATCCAGAGAGCACACAAATATTTTTGAATTGTCTACTCGAAGATGCTGCCATTAGAATAATCTTGAAAAATAAGACGTGCGTGGTTTGAAAAAAGAGCTCTTATTTAAAGATCCGAGTGACAGACAAAATGAGAAACAACTGTAAATGGGTTGGTGTATTTGTCAGATGACGCGTAAAGCTCATGTCTCAATTATTCAAAAGCAAACAACAAAAAGAAAAGCAAACAATGAAAAGAAAAAGTAAAAGAAAACAAATCATGACTAAATACAAAATCATACCATTAAATGCAATAATGCAAATGATAAAAGAGCAATAAAGTAAAAGGACATTTACTGGTAGTTGTGATTGTGGCTCACATCTTCCTCTGGTTTTACGTCCAGTAACGGCTTGAACACCCTCTATGGGTCGAGGATAGGCTTCCCATCCAGTTTTCTTATAAACTGGCAAACAGGGTCTTTTTGAGTCAGATTCCCAAGACTAAACTGTGCACTTTCGTTTTGGAATAGTCTCCATAACCTGTGTATCTCGTATTGCACATGTCCGCTTCGATGCGTCTCAAGAGATCATAAGATATCATCCAACGATTCTTTACTCATGCCATCTTTGACGAATTTAATTTTATCCTTTCGACTATCAGAAACCATTCCTAAAGATTGACAAACTTCTAGTCTGCAACTAAGTCGTACACAATTATGACATTTTGAGCCAAGTCGTTTAGCTCTCCTTTTCTTAGCAAACGTACTTTTACCAAAACTAGGTATGTAAGAAACAAATGGATCAGAAAACTCACCAGCTAATCGGACCTTTGCTTTAATTAACCAACGAATGTCAGAAGGAATGCCATTGATCATTAACAAACGCAGTCGTTCACAACGAGCTTTGTGAATTTTCCTGAGGGCATTCTGAGGGAGAGAAGGAAAACGCTTATGCAAGTTATGTTGTATTTCTTCTATGCTTGATTTTGAGATTTCAGTTATTGTGGGAAACTGAGGATACCGACTTAAGAAGTCACGGAGTACCGTTATCCGCCATTTATACGGGAAAATAAATCAAACGTGAAAGCGAACAATAAAAAAAAGAAACACAATATGTATAAAGGAAAATGAACTTACATTAGTCCTCTCATTGAGTTAACCTCAAGCTCCAATTGAAATTCATATATGCCACGCTCTATTGCTCTGAGTTGTCTTTCTTGATCCTCAACATAGGCCACTAATTCTGGTGGCTATCATTCCCAAATTGGATGTGATTTACAGCTTTGTATCAATCTTCTCAAGTGAAATTTTATTCGCAAAAGTCTTTTAAGATGTGTAAACAGAATATTCCTTATTGAGGTACTCATGATGTATAATGATGAAGAAAACACAATTATTAAACACACTTAAGTAAGAAACATCACAACACGTATCATTCAAGACAGTCAAACAATTCAAACGGTAAAACAACAGTGAAAAGTTAAAATACTCATTAAAAACTTAATCAAGATTTTGTGGGTCACTCAAATTTATTTCGGTGCTTGGTTCATGTGGTTGGTATTCCAGATAGGGCTTTATTCTTTGACCATTAACTTTAAATGTGACATTGTTTTTTGGATTCTCAATTTCTACAGCCCCATGTGGATATACATTTTTTACAATAAATGGGCCACTCCACTTTGACTTTAACTTTCCTGGAAACAAATGAAGACGAGAATTATAAAGCAGTACTCTTTGACCAATTTCAAATGTTTTTCGAAAAATTCTTTTATCATGAAAATGTTTTGTTCTTGCCTTAATAATTCTTGAATTTTCATATGCATCATTTCTTAATTTCTCGAGTTCATTCAATTGAAATTTCCGCACATTACCAACATCATCCAAATTTGAATTAAAAGCTTTAATAGCCCAAAATGATTTCTGTTCAAGTTCAACAGGTAAGTGACAAGGTTTACCATAAACTAACCGATAGGGTGACATTCCTAAAGACGTTTTAAATACAGTACGGTATACCCAAAGTGCATCAGTCAATCGAAGAGACCAATCTTTGCGGTTTGGGTTAACTGTTTTTTTTTAAATTTGTTTTATCTCCCTATTTGCTAATTCAACTTGACCATTTGTTTGAGGATGATAAGGGGTAGCAACTTTATGTGTAATTTCATATTTTTTTATTAAAGACTCAAATGATTTATTATAAAAATACCTACCTCCATCACTAATAATGGCTCGAGGGATTCCAAATCGACTTAGAATGTTTTCTCTTAAAAATTTAACGACAGTTTTACTATCATTATTTCGACAAGATATTGCTTCAATCCATTTTGAGACATAATCAACTGCCACTAATATGTACACAAATCCAAAAGATAGTGGAAATGGACCCATGAAATCAATTCCCCAACAGTCAAATATTTCAATTTCAAGTATGGGATTTAAGGGCATCATGTTTCTTTTAGTAATTGATCCCAATTTTTGACAGTTTTCACAAGTTTTGCAAAATTCATATGTGTCTTTAAATATGGTAGGCCAATAAAATCCACTTTGTAAAATTTTAACCGTAGTTTTTCTTGAAGAAAAGTGTCCACCGCATGCTTCAGAATGACAAAAATTAATGACACTACTTACCTCATTATCAGGAATGCATAATCGAAAAACCTGATCAGAGCAATATTTGAATAAGTAAGGATCATCCCAATAAATTTTCTTTACTTCAACAAAAAATTTCTTCTTCTCCTGAGTATTCCATTGCGAAGGCATTTTACCTGTAACAGGGAAATTAACAATGTTAGCATACTATGGTATTGAAGTAACAGATAATAAAAATTTATCAGGAAAGGAATCATTGATGGGTGTTATATCAGTGCAGATTTCAGATGTGAGTCTTGATAAATGATCAGCAACGACATTTTCGGCACCCTTTTTATCTTTGATGGTGAGGTCAAATTCTTGAAGTAACAAAATCCAGCGAATTAGTCTTGGTTTGGCATCCTGTTTAGTCATCAAATATCTCACAGCAGCGTGATCAGTAAAAACAACAGTTTTAGAACCAAGCAAATATGAGTGAAATTTGTTTAATGCATACACCACAGCAAGTAATCCTTTTTTAGTTGTCGAATAATTCATTTGAGTATTATCCAAAGTCTTACTCGCATAGTGAATCACAAACGACTTACGATCCATTTTTTGTCCTAAAACAGCACCAATAACAAAGTCATTTGCATCACACATTAATTCAAAAGGCGAAGACCAATCAAGAGGTTGCATAATAGGTGCAGATGTCAAAAGAAAAATTATTTTCTCAAAAGATTTTTGGCAATCATCAGTCCATTCAAATGGTGCATCTTTTAATAAGAGGTTACAAAGTGGTTTAGATATGACACTAAAGTTTTTTATAAACCTCCTATAAAATCCTGCATGCCCTAAAAAGGATCGTACATCTTTAACTGTTTTTGGTTGTGGCAATTTAGATATGACTTCAATTTTTGCTTTGTTAATTTCAATTCCTTTAACAGATATAACATGACCCAAAAAAATTCCAGAAGTAACCATGTAATGGCATTTTTCCCAATTTAAAACGAGTTCTTTTTCAACACATCTTTTTAAAACGTTTTCCAAATTATCAAGGCAATCATCAAAAGAATTCCCAAACACTGTCAAATCATCCATAAAGACCTCTAAACAATGTTCAATCATATCAGTGAAAATACTTAACATGCATATTTGAAATGTTGCACGAGCATTACAAAGTCCAAATGGCATTCTTTTAAATGCAAATGTTCCAAAGGGACATGTAAATGTGGTTTTTTCTTGGTCTTTAAGTGCTATAGGAATTTGATAATAACCTGAATACCCATCTAAAAAGCAGTAGTATGGATGTCCAGCTACTCTTTCTAAGATTTGGTCAAGAAATGGTAAAGGAAAATGATCTTTTCTATTGGCTTCATTTAATTTCCTATAATCAATGCACATGCGCCAACTAGATGTAATTCATGTTGGAATTAATTCACCTTTTTCATTTTTAACAATAGTGATTCCAGATTTTTTAGGCACTACTTCTGTAGGACATACCCACTTACTATCAGAGATAGAGTAGATAATTCCCGCATCCAGTAACTTAAGAACTTCTGTTTTTACTACTTCTTTCATGTGTGGGTTTAATCTTCTTTGAGATTGTTGACATGTTTTAGCATTTTCTTCCAAATTGATTCTATGTGTGCAAATTAAAGGATTAATACCTTTAATGTCATCTAGAGTCCATCCAATTGCATTTTTATACTTTTTAAGAATAGATAGTAACTTACCTTCTTGGTCGCTTGATAAGGTCGAAGAAATCACAACAGGATAAGTATGTTCTTCTCCAAGATAAGCATACTTTAATCCCTCTAGCAAAGGTTTCAATTCTAATTTAGGTGCTTCTTGTTGTTCAATCTTTTCAATAATTCCAAGCTCCTCAAATTTTGGTTTCCCATCATCAGTTTGCAAAGTCTGACAAGAATCAAACAACAAATTTATATTAGAAGTATCATGTTCAAGTTGTTTATTTGATTCAATTGAATTAACCAAACAAATATTACTAAGTTCGGAAAAACTCCCTTTTTGAATATTCTCCGCTATACAAGATTCAAGCAATTCCTTTTGTTCATCAATCTCATTTTCATTCTCATTTTCCTCATTAGGTTGCCCACACATATTGAAAACATTCAATTCCAGAGTCATATTTCCAAATGACAAATTCATTAAACCATTCCTACAATTAATCAAAGCATTAGCGGTTGCTAAAAATGGTCGACCAAAATTACAGGAATTGGTTTATAATTATTCACAACAGGTTCAGTTTCTAAAACAATAAAATCCACAAGATATATGAATTTATCAACTTGTACTAAAACATCTTCCACTATTCCTTTTGGTATTTTAACTGATCTATCGGCAAACAAAAGTGTAGTTGAAGTTGATTTTAACTCACCAAGATTAAGTTAAAGAAAAACTGAATGAGGAAGCAAATTAACACTAGCACCAAGGTCTAACAAAGCATGCTCAATTTTGTGATCTCTAATAATATAAGAAATAGCAGGACAACCAGGATCTTTATATTTTAACTTATTATTAGTAGACAGAATGGTACTTACCTGTTCAGGCATGAATGCACTCTTTTTTACCTTCAATTTCCTCTTAACAGTGCATAAGTCCTTTGAAAATTTGGCATATGAAGGTACCTGCTTGATTGCATCTAACAGAGGAATGTTAACTTTCACTTGCTTAAAGATTTCATAAATTTTAGAATAGTGGTTTGATTTCCTTGGTTTATTCAATGCATGCGGAAATGGTGGTTCAGATGGAACAGTAGTTATTTCTTCACTAGGTGTAAGTTTATCTAGTTCTTCCTTACCCTTTGAATTATCATTTTCACAAGGTTCAGGAATAGGCCGATCAATAACCTTACCACTACGAAAAGTTATAACTGACTTAACATGGTCTATGGGTGCATTTTGAATTTTATGATTTGGTTGTAGTTGAGCTGGAAATTTTCTTTTTTCTTGAATTGTGAATGCAGAAGAAATTTTAGCAAGAGTATCTTTCAAATAAAAAAAAGTTTGTGCATTTTGATTGTTAATAGTATCTTGCTTCCTAATGAATTAATACATTGTATCTTCCAAATTTTTCCATAGTGGTGGAACATATGGTACATAAGGATGAGTATTTTGAAAATTTTGTGGAGGTGGTGCTTGTGAAGATTGTGCATTATTATTATTCCTCCAATTAAAATTTGGATGATTTCTCCAACCAGGATTATAAGTCCGTGAATATGGGTTTGGTTTATTAAAAGTGTTGATGACATTAGCTTAATCATGAAAACATTCTTTGAGTGCAGGCAGAGTGGGACAATCTTGAGTGAAATGATCATTAGAACTACAAACATCACATGCAATTTCTTGAACAGATTTTACTTGATTACTTTTTTTATTTTCCAAAGCTTCAACCTTCCTAACTAGGGATGCAAATTTTGCTTGTAAATCATGATCTTCCCTAAGGTTGTAGATTCCTCCACTAGATGGAGATGGTTGTGGTTTATTAGTCAATTCAAAAGTTCCAACAGTATCCCAATGCTGTGTATTTTCAGCTAATTGGTCAAGGTAATCTAGTGCATCTTCAGGATTTTTATCTTTAAATTCACCATTGAACATCATTTCTACAACTTGTCTAGTTTGTGGTATTAAGCCCTCGTAGAAATAAGTGACCAATCGCCAAGTTTCAAAACCATGGTGTGGACATATGTTAAGTAATTCTTTAAACCTATCCCAACACTGGTATAATGTTTCTCCATTTTTTTGAGTAAAAGAAGTGATTTGCCTTTTAAAAAAATTTGTTCTATGAGGTGGAAAGAATTTTTTCAAAAACTGTTCTTGCATGTTATTCAAAGTTCTTATTGATCTAGATCTAAGGTTTTGTACCCAAGTTTTAGCTTTATCTTTTAATGAAAAAGGAAAAAACTTTAATCTAATTATGTTCATGCTACAATTTTGGTATTTGTATGTATTACAAACTTCCTCGAAATCTCTTAGATGCAAATATGGATTTTCAGATTCTAAACCATGAAATGTTGGTAAAAGTTGGATAATACCTGGTTTTAAGTTAAATCGAGATGCTTCTGGAAGAAATACTATACAGACGGTGCTTCAGTTCTGGTTGGATTCATGTAGTCTCTCAAAGTTCTCGGTTGATCATGTTGAGATTGGTTGTCTCCTTGATCAATTGGAGGATTAAGTTACCCTAAATTGTTTTCGTCTTAGATCTCGTCCATATTGGTGGTGGTGATTGAGATTTACGAATTAACCTGCCACTTGAAGTCCGAGACCAACGTCTTATACAATAATTATATCACAAAGATAACAAACAAATTAGTAATACAAAAACTAAATGAAAATTGCAAAAAAATGAAAAATTAAATATGTAAATAATATAAGTGTACAAAAGAAAATTAATAACTTAAAATTAAATAACAATTTTGGTGGTTGAACCCACCAATTAAATTAACAAAAAAAATAAAGCATAAAATAAATGCGAAAAAAATTGGTGGTTGAACCCACCAATAAAAAAATAAAAATAAAAATAATGCAAAAATAAAAAAATTGAAAATTAAATACTGAAATAAAAAAAATTAGTAGTTAGTTAGTTAAGTGCTAGTAGTTGTTTATTATTATTATTTTTTTAAAACCACCAAAGAAAAGGTGGGGGGTTAGGCAGGACCCCTACCAGTCATATAAATACGATAAAGAAGAAAATACACAGGAGGGGGACATGAGCCAAAACCTCCTAGAGATAATGAGAACAGAAAGAAATAAGAAAAAGGCTATTGTCTCACATAGGGGATGGACTGAGCGTCCGTGCGGAGGATACCCGATAAGCCTCTAGGCAGCTCCTGAGGGGAAAAGAAACGCCGACTAGAACGATGGGAGCATGCCCAGTTGGCCAAGAAGTCTGTTGCAGAAGTAGCCTCGCGAAGGACATGTCGCACTTGAATGGAAGCCGATGATATCAGGCGACAGGCCCGATGCAATAGATAAGAGTAATCCCATCGAACTGGTCCCTGGGAATGAATCCATGACACCACTGTAGCCGAATCCGACTCTACCTCCAGAATTGGATGACCAAGCTGAGAGGCTAACTCCAAACCCTCACAAATCGCCATGAACTCAGCATATAAGATGGGCTTGTTGCCCAAGAAAGATCCAAAAGCAGCTAAGGCTACTCCACGGTGATCTCGTAAGATACCCCCTGAAGCAGCCGTCCCAGGATTGCCCCTTGAGCAACCATCGACAGTGAGCTTGATCACTCCAGAAGCCGGTCTCGTCCAGGCTACTAGTCGAATCGGTCTCCGAGTGGTAACCAAAACTCTTAAGCCTTCCAAAAAACGGGAATCCAAAACTCCTCTCAATTGGGGAGGCTTGAAACCAAAAGCAGAACCAGCAAGTCTAAGGTCAGCTCCAACCTGGAAAATAACTGCATCAGTGGAGAAAGATTGCGAGCAGAACCGGTAAGCATTTCGGGCCTTCCAAACTTGCCATAAAATGAAGCAAGGCAGAAGAACCCAAATATGATTGCGGGAGGAGGCACGACGTCTCCAGAGTAGAAGCAGCGCACGGGGAGACAAAAAGCCCAGCTCTCTCAACCCCGAAATATGTTGATAGTGTCCCCAAATATGACGGGTCCTCGGGCAATCCAAAAAAAGGTGTCGAATTGTCTCAGCTTCTCGACCGCAAACACATCTAGAAACCATGTGAAAACCTCTCGAACACAAGGCATCATCAGTAGCAATAAAACCATGGAGAAGTCGCCAAAGAAAAAAGGATACTCTCGAAGGGATGTGTCTCTGCCAGATAATAGAAAAAACATCATCTCTCAGCCTCGAGCACCGCACCACCTCCCAAGCAGTACGTAAATGAAAATTGCCATCGGGGCTGAGATCCCAACGAATCAAATCTGGCTCCTCACTAACAATAGGCACCAATAAGATCTGCTCAACAATAGAAATAGGCAGAATGTCCTCCAGTTTGCCTCTGTCCCAAATAGTGCCCTGCCAATAAAAGGAAACCGGCTTCGATGAAGCCGCTGCAGGGTTGTAAATGAATAAGGGGCAAGAACCCAACCAACAATCGTACCAGAAACTACACTCTCCTTGCCCAACAAGCCATCGCTCATGAGGTCCTGCCGTACCGCGAATCATACAAAGGCGTCTCCATAGAGGGGAGGCAGGATAGCGGAACGAAATGATGCCGGGGTGCACGGATCTACAGTATTTGGACTTCATAAAGGAAGCCCAAAGTGAATTCTGCTGACGGAATCGCCACCAGAGTTTCATCTCAAAAGCCTCAGCCATAGCATCAAAAGTCCGAATGCCTAGACCGCCCTCATCTACTGGAAAACACACTGTCGGCCATCTACACCAGTGGATCCGTCGTCTCCCCTCAGAATCACCCCATAAAAACCGAGTAAATAATCTCTCTAAGCTCTGAATCACCGTCGAGGGAGGACGGAGAACATGAAATAAATGTAAGGGCAAAGCAGATAGCACGTGGCGAATGAGAATCAACTTCCCACCAAAGGAGAGCACGCGGTTGGCCCAGCCGGAGATCCTCTCCCTGACCTTCCGAACCATGTCATCAAAGAAAGAAATCTTGATGTGCCCGGTGAAAACCGGACACCCAAGATAAGTAAACGGGAGCTGACGCCCATGAAAACCAGTAACTGAGTGAACAATAGTCTGACGAGAAGCTGGAGCCAGCTTCCCAATGTAGAAGCTGCTCTTGGCCTGACTAATCAACTGCCCCGAAACCGTCTCATATCGATGCAAGAAGTCCATGACCCGCTGTAAACTACATCGACTCCCATTGGCAAAAATAACAATGTCATCCACAAAACTCAAATGGGAGATGTCAATAGGAGCGGCAGAAAGGTACCTAACCGAGGGGTACCGAGAATACAGGTGTTCTAAACCTCGCGATAAAAACTCAGCTGCAATAATAAAGAGATAAGGAGAAATGGGATCACCCTGCCGAAGCCCCTTCTCGGACTGAAAGTACCCGCGAATGGCTCCACTCACAATCACCGAAAACCAAGGACCATAAACTGCTCTCCGAATCAAGGAAATCCAACGCTCTGAGAATCCAAAGCAGCGGAGCATCTGGAGAATAAAGGGCCAAGACATACGATCATAAGCCTTTGTCATATCAAGTTTCAACACCACATTGTTTCCACGGGTACGGCGGTTGAGATCGTGAACGAGTTCCTGAACCAGGAGCACGTTGTCATGAAGCACCCTTCCTGGGACAAAACCGCTCTGGAAAGGAGAGATAATCCGAGGCAGAATGGGGGACAGTCTCTGCACAAGCAGCTTAGTGATAACCTTGTTGCTCACGTTACAGAGACTAATTGGCCTGAAGTCAGCCCAAGAAGAGGGAGATTCCTTCTTGGGCAGAAGGACCAAAAAAGTACTCTGAAATCCCTTGGGCATGGCCGATCCTCGGAAATAATCAAGAACAGCGTCTAGCACATCACTACCTATGATGTCCCAACAAGACTGGTAAAACCTGCTGCAAAAGCCATCCGGACCCGGAGCACTCTCAGGATTAATAGAAAAAACTGCTCGTCTAACATCATCTATATCTGGTTCCCTACATAGATCCTCATCGTCCTCCGTCGTCACCAGTATGAGAATGGTGTCAAAATCAGTCTGATGGAACTGACCGGTATCTCCTGACAATAAATTCCGAAAGTAACCCACAGCAGAGTCGGCAATAGCAGAAGAATCAGTAATCCACTCCGGAGATGAATCATCACGAATTCGGTGGATATGGAATAGCTGACACTTCTTCCTGATCATTGCATGGAAAAAGCGGGTGTTAGAGTCACCCTCTCGGACCCATCAACACTGGACTGCTGGCGCAAAAAGATCTCCTCACATAGTAAGGCCTGTTGTAACCGAGCCCTAGCCTCTGAAAAAGAGACCCTGTCATCGGCAGAACCTGAAATATCATATAATCTCTCCTTCTGAGCCACCTCCTCTTCCGCTTGCTGAACCCGAGAGAAGACGTTGCCGAAAATATTTTTATTCCAAGCTTTCAGACAGAGCTTCAAAATATATGTTGTTTTACTTTTGTATATGAATCGGTATTTATGCAAATATTTACGATAAATTTAGCCCAATATAATAAAAAGTCCTAGGTATGCTCGTATAAGATAAGTTGCCACCATGTTTGGTAGACTAGAATGAGGGTGTTGGTTAGAGTCTCATAGATATGCCATGGGAGTCAAACCGATGTATAAAATGGTATGAATAAATTATTTTTCCTACAAATATAGGTAGAGCATAGTAGATACATACTCCTGATTATTAGTGGAAGTAGATATCTAAGCTGCACTACAATAAAAATTAATTTACATTAGTCTCAATAGATATTAATTGCAAATATCCATAGATTCATTGTAAAATATTATAGTACTAAAAAAAATCATAAAATAAAATTGTCTCATGATTACCAACAAAATCACTTGATATTACACTATAAAATATTTATTTACATAAAAATATTTATTTTCATTACTCATTTATAAGAAAAAAAGAATTAAAAAAGAATTAAAAATTATTTTAAAGTTAATTTATAAAATTGAATAAACTAGTTAATAAGAGTTATACAGTCTTAATTATTATATCTATGTCGACAGAAGGAACTTTATTTTTCATCCATTATATCTATGTACATCATAATTAGTTATTCACTAATCATATTAAATAGTCGATAATTGAAATAAATCATCTTCTTTATCAAATTTAAAAAATATAAATATCTTGACATAGATAATTAAAAAGATATGTTGATGAAGAGTTCAAATTTTTTGGCCTCTTCCCTTTTAACGCATTAACGACGAGGGAGTTTCATTTTTTCGTTTGACCTTGTGAAATTTTGCAACTGGATAGGAACCGGCAAAACCCGTTAATTTTCCTTTCCTTTACACACGTGGCAAAATCTTATAAATGTACATTTCTTTTTCAATGCCTGTTTCTTACAAAATCTGTAACATAGCAATGTCCCATATCCATTTATTATTATTATTATTATTATTATTATTATTATTATTATTATTATTAAGGTTCCTCTATGATACTATAATTTTTTTACAGCATCAATAAAATTTTTAATTGTGTATCATTTGATTTAATCAATGGTACACAATATTTGTAGTAAAAAAATAAAAATAAAAATAATGGTAAACGGTTAACAAACGTATAAGGGGTGGAGAATTTTGTAAAATACTTATGACCACCCTTAGAGTTTGAAATAATTTTACTTGAATAACATATTTTATTTAAAATTATTTTTCAATCCTCCTTTAAATTTGAAATGTGATAATTTTTTTTTAATAAATCTTCCAAAATCTATTACCATTAAGTATAAAATATAATGGTAGGTTATTTAACACAAATCAAATAAATAAGTTGCAATTACAAAATTTATATATGATATAATAGTAATAAATAACACAACTAAGTACATATACTTAAGTAAATGTCATAGTTACATCAATAAACTCATTGTTGAGATTGCTTGTAACATAAAAATTACTTATCACACATGTTTTAATAAAATTTAATATCATATATTAAAATACTCATTATTTTATATAATATTAAGGGTCATTGTATAATTGATCATGAAGCATGTATTATTTTTAACACCCATTTAACATACTTATTCTCTGAACTTTATATTTATCTTACAATTAATATCCTTACATGGTAGGAATTTTAAGTTTTATAAGCCTATATATTTTCATTTTATTTTCAAATATCACTTTGTTAATTTCATAAAAGTTAAATCTAATATATATTCCTAACGAGTTTTAGTTTATAAATATGAAAGATTATTTTATTTATATCATTTGATTGTAATTATAAAATTTTATGTTATTAAGTCATTACTTTTGTTATGATAATTAATTGTAACTATAAATAAAATATTGCCTCCAATAATATTTACATGGGAAAGAAAGTGAAAGAAAATCATTTGTATTTTTAGATTTTTATTGACATGGTAGGAAATTATCTCAGTCTTATAAAATTTAACTTTCACAAGCTTATTTTCATTTTATTTTCAAATGGCACTTTGTCAATTTCATAAAAGTTAAATCTAACACATATTCCTAATTAATTAAATCAAACACATATTCAAATGGCACATGGTGTCGGCACCATGTCGGGCTCTGAAAAAGAGAGCCAGGCTGTCTTTGGCTGCTATTGGTAAATTTCTATAAGCAATTATTATCAATGCCAATGTGCAAGTATACACAACAAATAATAAAGTGATGAGTATTCAAGATCGTCTCCACAGGGATTAACGTTACTCAAAATGCTAAAGCAAATCACAACAATACAAATCAATTAAGGACCGAAACAAACAATTGTCAAATAATTCTATGTAAGTAATAGTTGTGAGAGATGAAAATAAAACAATATTGTAATGAAATAAACTTAGTTGAATGTGTCTAAGATTCAATTGAGAATATAGTAGTTGAATGATCAAACTCTCCTAATGGGATGACTGTTGTTTGCCGAATTAGCACCAATTGTTACAATAAGTGCTGCAGCAATGGGTAGAATAAATTTGCATCCGCAGCTATCGCATGTTGGAAATCTCATACCTTTAAATCTACTAACAATGACCAGTTGCTCATATATTTATGGTATGACATTATAACCTTTAATCTCTCTACCCTACAAGGTGAACACCTATGTCTAGAGTGTCACAAATCCTAACTTCAAGTATTGCCCTTATGGGATTCAAGATAACCTAATCCAGGAAACTCGACTTAAGAACAAGTAATACTCTAATAATGTCTGCTAAGACATGCCCTTTTGCTGCTCTGCCTTAATTGAAACTATTAAATGGGTGGTCAACCGAAATAACAGTTGTATTCATAAAAACTACTAGAGTATAATGCTACAGTATTACCATAACAACACCCATTGAATTATTTGTCACTCAACCACAAGTAGATTTAGTTCATAATCTGGATGAGAAAAATAAACACAAATATATTGGTCTTGGAATACATCAAATCAATTAAAGGAAAAAGATAAATATAAGTTGAGCATAATGAAAATCAAAGTCAATTAATTCTGCACGATTGTCCAATGTTGCCAAAACAACACTCTTCAATTCAGATCTTCTTCTCCTTCGTTTCTGCTAATTACTCTAATGATAATTCCTTGCCGCCCTTCTATGTGGTACAAGCCTCTTTTTTATATTGCAAATTAGGTTAAAACCAAAGCCCATGAACGTGCATGTGTTTAAATTAGGAAACATGCAGATCGCGACTTTATGGCTGTCTCGCGCCTAAATTTTTTCCCACACTGCTCCTAAATTGCTACAGCACTGGTTGCTCTAACAGCCACTACAACATTGTTTTCTTCCTGCTTGTGCTTTACTTCTTTTGTGGCCATCTTCCTTCCTCCTCTTGCTCTTCTAATGCTTCAACATCTTCTTACGAATTTAAAACCTGTTTTTAGCACAAATTACCATGATTCAATCAAAACTTATTAAAACTCAACTAAAATGAATGTTTATGCAAAAGGTACCTAAAATGTAAAAAAAATACCTTATTTGTTCTCTAAGTGACCTTGATTCAAGTCTAGAATTGATGTAATAACTCTCATTTCCCAGAGTTATCAGCTGCCATTTGACAGCCAAAGACTTGGTGCAGCCGGTTAACAAATCGGTTGCACCTTTTTTTTAAAAAATAAATATTAAAAATACAATATAAAAATGAAAAAAATTAAATAAAATGTCAAAAATAGTATTTTATAATATAATTAATAGCAAAAGATAAACAAATTGAATAATATAATACAATACAATATAATTAAATAAAATGTCAAAGAATAAAGAAATTGAAAATGAAAAAAATAGTATTTCATGTTTAACGTCAGTTGTTGCATGTCAGACGTCCCGGTTGCATGTTTGACGTTAGATGTTGCATGTCTTGAATAAGTTATATATTTCACGTGAAGTGTTGCAAGTTTCATGTTTAACGTCAGATTTTGCATGTCGGACGTTCTGCTTACATGTTTGACGTTAGATATTGCATGCTTTGGATAACGCCAAAATAAAGAATATTCTCGAATATTCTCGCCCGTTTCATGTTTGACGTCCAAGTTGCGAACTTTACGTGATAAGTTGTATATTTCACATGAACAGTTGTAAGTTTCATATTTAACGTTAGTTGTTGCATATCGGACGTTCCGCTTGCATATTTGACGTTAGATGTTGCATGTTTTGGATAAAGCCAAAATAAAAAATATTCTAGAATGTTCTCGCTCGTTTCACGTTTGATGTCCAAGTTGCGAACTTTACGTGATAAGTTATATATTTCATGTGAACTGTTGCAAGTTTCATATTTAACGTCAGTTGTTGCATGTCGGACGTTCTGCTTGCATGTTTGACGTTAGATGTTGCATGTTTTGGATAAAGGCAAAATAAAGAATATTCTTGAATATTCTCGCTCGTTTCATGTTTGACGTTCAAGTTGCGAACTTTACGTGATAAGTTGTATATTTCACATGAACAGCTGTAAGTTTCATATTTAACGTTAGTTGTTGCATATCGGACGTTCCGCTTGCATATTTGACGTTAGATGTTGCATGTTTTGGATAAAGCCAAAATAAAAAATATTCTAGAATGTTCTCGCTCGTTTCACGTTTGATGTCCAAGTTGCGAACTTTACGTGATAAGTTATATATTTCATGTGAACTGTTGCAAGTTTCATATTTAACGTCAGTTGTTGCATGTCGGACGTTCTGCTTGCATGTTTGACGTTAGATGTTGCATGTTTTGGATAAAGGCAAAATAAAGAATATTCTTGAATATTCTCGCTCGTTTCATGTTTGACGTTCAAGTTGCGAACTTTACGTGATAAGTTGTATATTTCACATGAACAGCTGTAAGTTTCATATTTAACGTTAGTTGTTGCATATCGGACGTTCCGCTTGCATATTTGACGTTAGATGTTGCATGTTTTGGATAAAGCCAAAATAAAAAATATTCTAGAATGTTCTCGCTCGTTTCACGTTTGATGTCCAAGTTGCGAACTTTACGTGATAAGTTATATATTTCATGTGAACTGTTGCAAGTTTCATATTTAACGTCAGTTGTTGCATGTCGGACGTTCTGCTTGCATGTTTGACGTTAGATGTTGCATGTTTTGGATAAAGGCAAAATAAAGAATATTCTCGAATATTCTCGCTCGTTTCATGTTTGACGTTCAAGTTGCGAACTTTACGTGATAAGTTGTATATTTCACATGAACTGTTGTAAGTTTCATGTTTAACGTCAGTTGTTGCATGTCGGACGTTCCGCTTGCATGTTTGACGTTAGATGTTGCATGTTTTGGATAAAGCCAAAATAAAGAATATTCTCGCCTGTTTCATGTTTGATGTCCAAGTTGCGAACTTTACATGATAAGTTATCTATTTCACGTGAACTATTGCAAGTTTCATATTTAACGTCAGTTGTTGCATGTCAAATGTTCCACTTGCATGTTTGACGTTAGATGTTGCATGTTTTGGATAAAGCCAAAATAAAGAATATTCTCGAATATTCTCACCCGTTTCATGTTTGATGTCCAAGTTGCGAACTTGACGTTATCAATTGTATATTTCACGTGAAGTGTTGCAATTTTCATGTTTAATGTCAGTTGTTGCATGTCAGACGTCACGTTTGCATGTTTGATGTTAGATGTTGCATGTCCTGAATAAAAGCCAAAATAAAGAATATTCCCGAAATATTTTCTCTCGTTTCATGTTTGATGTCGAAGTTGCATATTTTATGAGATAGGTTGCATATTTCACGTTAAGTGTTGCAAGTTTCATGTTTAACATAAGTTGTTGCATGTCAGACGTCACGGTTGCATGTTTGACGTTAGATGTTGCATGTCCTGAATAAAGACAAAATAAAGAATATTCCTGAAATATTTTCTCCCGTTTCATGTTTGATGTCGAAGTTGCATATTTTACGTGATAGGTTGCATATTTCATATTAAGTGTTGCAAGTTTCATGTTTAACATCAGTTGTTGCATGTCAGATGTCACGGTTGCATGTTTGAGGTTAGATGTTGCATGTCCTGAATAAAGTCAAAATAAAGAATACTCCCGAATATTCTCGCCCGTTTCATGTTAGACGTTTAAGTTGCATGTTTTACGTGTTATGTTGCATATTTGACATGAAATGTTACATGTTTCATGTTTAACATGAGTTGTTGTATCTTCGACATCACGATTGCATGTTTAACGTTGATTTTGTATGTTCTGAATAAAGCCAAAATAATAAATATTTCCGAATATTCTCGCCCATTTCATGTTTGACATCTAAGTTGCATGCTTTACGTGTTATGTTACATATTTGACATGAAATATTGTAGATTTCATGTTTAACGTGAGTTGTTGCATGTTCGATGTCACAATTGCATGTTTGATGTTAGATATTGCATATTCGGAATAAAGTCAAAATAAAGAATATTCTCGAATATTCTCGCATGTTTCATGTTTGACGTCTAAGTTGCATACTTTACGTGTTAGGTTGCATATTTGACGTGAAATGTTACAGGTTTCATATTTAATGTGAGTTGTTGTATGTTCAACCTTACAGTTACATGTTACCGTTGTAGTTGTGGATTCGAAAATTGGCCCAGGCGATTAGCTACTACCCTCATGCAGTTAGCCGCTATCTTTCTGTCTTCCCAGGCAGTTAACCACCACATTTTGGCTGTCTAGCCGCTATAGTGTCAATATTTACATACTGGCCCCATAACGTTTAGAAATTATATTATAGCCCAAAGTGTTTTAATTTTTGCAAATAAGTCCTAATCCAAAATTAAAAACAATGCTTATTAAAATCAGAGATTGCAAAACTCTTTCATTTTAGTCCATATCTTGAAAAATAACAAATTTCATAAAATACTTGGCTTATAATTATAAAACCTTTGATTTATGAAAAATAAAGATTTATTAAACAAAATCTTCAGCTATTATGAATGTTAAATCATGTTTACATTAAATCATATCGGTTTTACAAGATTTGTAACAATGAAGTGCACTTTGTGCTAATACTCATTCTTGGTTGAGCCGTTGTCTGTTGAGTGTCTTGAGCTCGATTTCACTTGATTCACTTAAATAAATTTTTCCTTTCAAAACTAGTGAAATTGTGAAGTATAATAACGTGTTTGTTATCATCATAATTACAATTTGTATAGACCTTTAGGCTAACAGTGAGGTCCAGAGAGCATGACATTTCAAATAGGTAAATGATTAGCTGATAGTATCCATGAAGAAGTAAACGGTTAGCCGATACAGGTAGGTTTGCATTCATATTTAATTATTGTTAGGTGTTTCGGGTCATGAAAAATAGCATCAACAATTTCAGAATTCTTGAAAATAACTCTGCCTTCCAAGTGATTAGCTGCTTGCGGTTTTTGGTAGATCATCTATTTTATAGGTGGTTATCCGCTTGGACCAAGCAACTATTCACTTGGTTTTGGTAGACTCTCTGCCTTGTAAGTGGTTAACTGCTTTGACCAAGCGGTTATCCCCTTGGTTTTGCTAGACTCTCTGCCTTCCAAGCAGTTAGCTACCTAATTGGAGCGGTTAAACATTTACCCTGAATTTCCCTAAGTGCGTTTACTTCATGGAATGAGAATTAGCTGGAATGGGAATGGGCTGGGAATGGGAATGAGAATGAGAAATGGGAATGAGATTCTAATGTTTACTTGATAAAAATAAATGGGAATGAGAATGTGCTGGAATGCTATTGATGTATTTACTTGGCAAAATAAATAGGAACGATGAGTGGGAATGAGAATCAATTTACCAAAATAACCATAGTTTTAAATAATGTAATTTTCATTGTCTAAATACATGTATAAATATTATTATAAAAATGTTATTAATTAAAAAAATAAAATTAATAATAATAATAAATGTTAATAATGATAATATTAATAAAAATAATAACAATAATTAATAATAACTAAAATAATAAATTTAATAAAATTTAATAATAATAATAAATGTTAATAATGATAATGTTAATAAAAATAATAATAACAATAATTAATAATAACTAAAATAACAAAGTTAATAAAAAAATAAAAATAATAAATGTTAATAATGATAATATTAATAAAAATAATATTAACAATAATTAATAATACTAAAATAATAAAGTTAATAAAATTTAATAATAATAATAATAAAATTAATTGTGATTTGAACAAGGGTAATTTGGAAAATATGAAAAAATTAGAGGGATACAAAAGTAAACATATATTTCATTTATATTCCCTCATTTTCATTCCTAACCCCCCACGGGAATGAGATTTTCATTCCTTATTCGTAAATTATGTGGGACCCACATTTTATTCTCATTCCTAAATTACATTATGCCAAGTAAACATAAGTTTCATTCTTATTCTTTTATTTCCATTTCTTAAACACTCAAGTAAACACACCATAAATGTTATTATAAATAAACCCACCTTCCCCCAATTAATAAGGAGGAATATAATAGATCACCTACTAGAGGTTTTTTGTTAAACACTCACCCATTGTTATATCCATTTGTTCTTAGATCTCTTCGAAATATTTAGAGTATTTTTCATCTTGGAAGCTCAATTTTCATGAAAGTCTAATTTCTCTCTAACTAAGGTATGTGTTCTAAATAAAGCAGTAAATTTATTATTACTTTTATGGATGTGAAGTATGTTAACCCATGATATTATGGCATTTAATATCAAATTATTAATAATATGGATGTCAATTATGTTTAGCCATACTTTGGTCTTGGACGGTTAATATGAATGTGAATATTTGATAAGTCATATATTATGTGATCAATTTATTGCTAATATGGATATGAAATATTTTATCTCATATTTGATGTTATTAATTTATTCAATGTAATATGGATGGGAATTATATTAACCCAAAGTACAACACCATTTGTTAATTCATATATTAGGTTATTGTTGTACAAAGGCTAAATATGAGTATTCCATAGAATAATAGCAAGTTACATTTTCTATCAAGCATTTGAGAAATATTTAATTTTCTATCAAGCTGATTAATATAAAAAAAATATCAAATGCTTCTATTCATAACTAAATACAAAATAATAGTGCATTTCAAAATTCCTTGACAATTCAAATGATAATTTATAATTAAACTTTTTCCAAACTATAAAATGGAAGGATAGCTTTTTCCATAACAAGAATGGATACCCTATAAAATGGATAGCTTTTTCCAAACTATAAAATGGATACCCTAAAATAAGTGCTTATTTTGACATAATCAAGCAATAAATTGTAAAAACGTACAAATATATCATAGTTGGAATTAAAGAAGCTATAACAAGAATATTCCCCGCAGATAACTCATCTAGGGAAAAGATTGTTTATGATATAAAATTTTAGTGGTAGCAATCAGATAGTAATAAACAAGAGCATTGACAAAAGCATCAAGTTGAGATAAAAACCTAATGCCTAACTGGAGTAGATTCATCTAACACACTAAAATGCCTATAAAATTGTCGAAATCCATCATTCACATGCGGAGTTGCAGGCATCTTTTGCATGTCATGTTGGCTATTGAGCTTGGCAACATCAATGGGAGTCTTGCGATCCATGTTCTTCAGAGTTATGTGGTAACAGAAGATAATATAGTCGAAAGAATTGATCATATAGCATTTTATAAAATAGAGACGGGAGTTAAAACAGTGTTGGGTGTTGGCTTACACAGCAGCACCATTCTTCAACAGAGGGGCTACACGTTCCTTCTAGTCATAATTAGCTACATAATGTAGGGTAGTACTTGTTCTTATCCACAGTATCCACATGTGCTCCAGCCTCAAGTAGGAGTTGAGCACACTCCACCTAAAGCATTCAAGTGCATTTGATTAACTCCATGTCATAAACTTGGCCAATTTGCCAAGGAAGTTTTCATTAAAAAACTAACTAGAAAGTGGTCCTATGTATCCCTAGGAGATGAACAATTGATGCCATAAAACATAGAAGTTAGCTCAAACTGTCACTAGAAAGCCCCAGTTAGCACAAATACTAGTTTACCATTGGCTTTATCAGCACTTCCTCAACTAAATAACCCAAAACAAAAAACGTTAAGTACTATTTAATTCTATCCAAATCATACGCCCTACCTTTAAAACTCAAACAAAAAGGAATAAGACAAATAAGTAAGAAAGGGTAAAGTTCAAATTGTTTTACCTCACCATATCCGCAGGCAAAATGCAACGTTGTCCTTCCTTCTAAATCTTCCTCATCCTTATTAGCACTGGCTGCTAGTGTATTTGTCATACCCTAATTAAAGAGCAGTAAGAAGAAATTAAACTTTTAGCAAGATACTAGAAAAAGTATGTTGCATCAAATGTATACACTAAAATAACTTCAATAGCGTTAGCACAACATAAAACTAGAAGCAAGAATTTATGTTAAATAATAGTGACAAAAACATTTACAAATTTTATTTTGGTTGATTGAATAAGCAGAACATGTTCTTTTTCCACACCAAGCTGCATTGCGTAAAAGAAAAGAAAAAGAACATTAGAGAATTAGGAAATCCAATATTTTGAAGTGAACTTAGAGCTTTGGCCTCCATATACTCTTGAATAGCCTTGCAAGATGCATAAGATTAGTTCACATATAGTCCCAATTCAGGCACAATATAATGGCGACACCCAATTAAACAAATTAAAAATCAAAATCATAAAAAATAAATAATAGTGCTAGTGATATACAAAATACCAGTCACTAAATAATAATTTCACCTCTTCTTGGGACTCAAATAAAAACTGATGGATGCTGTTGGGACTCAAATAAGCATCACTCAGAAACAAACAAAAATCTCGAGAACGCAAGTGAGGAAATGCAAAATGATCAAATATAATAGAAAAAACGATGACTTACTAGTTAGCATCAAAACACTAGGTCCTTTACATTACGAGAACAGAGGAGTTACCTCGAGCTCTCTTCTTGCAACTCATCCGCGCTGCTCTTCCTCTCCTAGAATGACTCCAAACATAAACCTCAACTCTTTTTTTGGTTCCAGTCTAGGATACACTACTACATAGATTTTTAAAGATTTCTCTACAACCCCAAAATAATTAACTCAAAATTCACAACCTAAAAAAAAATGTCGGACCCAGAACAATGGGTAAATTCTTACCAAATTATTGAGCGCCATCTTTAGTATTCCTAACAAAGCGTGTAGAGCTCAAAACAAGCAAACAACACCTAAAACCAAATAAGAAAAAATTAGGGTACCCATAGAAAAATAACACTTAAAAACCAAACCTCAAAAAATCAACAAAAAAAAAATTAACTTGTTTTGAGGGTTTTTGATGGCAGCTTGGGGCAGCTCACGGGGTAATGATTCCGGCCAAAGCCAGGACGAAGACATTAAAGGCTAAAGAACTAATGGTGTAGACAACAGTGTGACGATAAGGGTGGATGATTAGAAGAGAAGTAGCAGACGCGATACTGGCTCTGCCTCTCTCTAGCTATCATGTACAAACCATATATCTGGGTAGATGGATCTGATTGGTTGATTAGTGCGAGAGAGACGGTGGATTTGATCTTAGATGATGACTGGAGAAATCGGACGACAGAAACTATGGATTTGAAAGAGAGATGAAATTTTAGGGATTTCTCTTTTGAGAGAGCAAAGAAATCGGACTGAGGTGAGAGAAAATTTAGGGATTTTCTTTTGAGGGAACCGGTTTACCAGGTAACCCATTTATTTCTATTTTTAATATAAATTTAATCTCAACCGTTGGATTCAATCTAATTGAATCCAATGGTTTGTTTTCAATTCCGGCATGGTGCCGGGGCTTTAATTCCCAGCATTGTAGCATTAGCCATTTTCAATTCATCTCAGCAGATTTTTTATTTTTTATTTTTTTGCCATCCAAAATACATAAACAAAGAGGAGTGATTTCCACAAGGGAATGGTTATCTTAGAGCTACTCTAAGGTACAGTACAAATCACAGCCATACATGTAAAGTAATAAATAATAAAAAATACGTTATAATTTTGATCATGTGGATATAAAGGCGTGCTCTATCTTAAAGTTGTTCTAACATAGCCGGACCCTTTTAAAAAATATACAACAATGATATGCTTACAACAATGTGTACAACATCTAGTATAACAAGAATCTTTTTGCAAAATATGCTAAATTTTATTAATTCCTTTAACTATTCAAAGATTTTTATATTCATCCTAGGGACCTATAATCTTAATAAATCATATCTTATTCCATTTCTCCTACATCCATTCTTAAAACCTTTTAAAGTTTAACTATTATTTTATAAAATTCTAAATGATTATCAAACTCATATAGATCTATAAATTGTAGTTGAGATCCTGTATTTATGATTATTTGCCTCTTTTGGGACATTGACCAAAATTTTCTTTTAACATCTATATATATATATATATATATATATATATAATCAATATGTTTCGCAACTAAGGATTATATCATCAAGGGTTTCACTGAGAGGTTGTAATCTAAATTCAGCTTCCTGAATCAACGTATTCATATTATCATTATTCATATTTATGGTTGGTTTTGAGTTATGTTATTAGTTCTGCGCCCATCTTGTATTATTTCAAGACTAGATAAAATTGACTCCATTAATGCCATCCTATTTTCTTCTTCAAAGGAATCAAATACTTCTTGGTCATTATTGATGTTAATCCTTTTCATTTCTTTGTATAAGTGCTTGCTTGCATTCAATCTAGTTTTAACAACTGAAATTATATAAATGATTTGATATTCTTGGCTAAAGTCTAAATTATCAATTGAATCTAAAAATTTGTTAATAGATCTTTCAATTTTTATGAATTTGAACTACTCTTGTCACTTTTTATCTCATAAAATCTTCAAAAAACAAATAAGGCCTAACATGCAGTATCTTGATAAAAATAATTTCTTTTGTTTTGGATATTCTTTTGAGGTCATTGACAGCCTTTGTAATTTTTTTTAGAGCTCTTTTAATTCCCTACAATCATCACTGACACAAACAGGGTTAAGAAAACCATATTCAAACATATCTTTTATCAATTTTGGATCAGCTCCTGGAACAAAGTTAATCATTTGAATGATCTGGTATTATAGCCTGGCTAAGACAAATCCCATAGGTTATTTTACCAATTCTTTTATAATCATAAGTGTAGCTGCTACCTAATGAAATTTTAACCATAAAAATGGATTGTCTGCTTTTATCATATTTGGGCCATAGGCTCAATGAAGACCCTTAAGATTCTTCTTTCTTCACATATTTTTCTTTGATATCATTAATTGTGAGAAATTTCTTTGGATGTGTGATCTTTGAGTTCTCTGAGGAACTTTGAGCGATCTGGCCCTCAGTTTTATCCTTGAAATAATTTTTTTTAGGATGTTACTAATATATTGTTCTGAAGTTTGGACTTTTGAATGGTTTTATGAAGTTTTATCTAGGCAAAATGTGGTCAATTTCCCATGGGCATCATCCATCATGGCAAGCTCATCATAAATTATACTATTGCCTTTAAGAAGCAACTCTTGACCTTCCAAGCACATCATATCTCATAGGCTTAACTCTTATCATAACATTTGGATCTTTTAATTTGATCTTAGCATACGTTTTTATCAATTTTCCATAATTGAATTGGGTTTTCACTAAAAATTTTATGAAGTTTTTCTAAAGTTTTTTCATAATCTGATATGATTTGATTGATTTTTATAATGTAATCACCACGTTGGTTGTGTCAAAAATGTAATTTTTGAGTTGTTTGCCTAATAGGGTTATAAATCCTTGGTGTAGTAATGGAATGATTACATGGTGTTTTGAGAGTAATGGTTTCGTTAATCATTATATGTATGAACTAACGAAGGAAATTGACTCCTAAAACTATATCTGCACCCATATGATCATAAGACCACAATATAAGGATACTTAGGATGTAACCTTCCTTTTGGATTAAAGTCTTAATCCTACATGTCCCTAAGGTGATCTATTCACCATTTATTCCTTGTCCTGTTAAAGGCTTATAATTTTTCTAATATGATTTTGGATAAATCATGGAATTAGCTAAACTAACTCCTAAACCAATATCAATTAAAGCATTAAACCATTCTAGCTTATGCTTATAATATGGTATAATCACTTTTATATAAACTATAAAAGGATTAGATATATCTTGATATGGTTTGCTTAATCCCTTCAATGGTTATGCTTATTTCTCTATCTCCCATGCAATTAGGAGAGATAAATTCTATTCCTTTTATTCTTAATGGTATGTCGCAATATTGACTTAATGTCTTTCTTTCTCCATTAAATCTTACATATATGTGAGGTTCAATTATAATCTTTCTAAATATTTAATCATTTTGGCATCTACATAAAATTTTGCTGCTCTTGTATCAAGGATAGTAAACGTCTCATGCCATGATTTTCCATTATTATATTCAATCTTAATTTGTTGATTTTGATTATTATTTCTAACTGTGGCCAATATTTCATGCGATAGTGGTATCACAAGATGGCTACATCTAGTAAAACTTTGGGTTCTACTTAATTATGGTTCTCTTTTGGGTATAGAGAATGATCTCCTATTTCTTATGATGATTTTTCCATCTGGAGTATATTCTATGGGTTTAGTATTTCCCCCAACCAAAGTAGTTTGACTACTTAGATCCATTTCTCATTCTTCTGGTAAATCTATTTCTCTCAAAATATCAGGAGATTTTATCTTTCTAACTTTATTAAATAATTTATCAATTTCAATAAAATCTTTATCAACAAACATTTCACTATTTGCTGAATTTGTTAATGCATATTCTATGGCATATGTTATGCTATATGGATAAGATCCATCATGCATTATATCAAAGTATTTAAAATCATGACATAAGGTTAATGTCTTATTTATATTCTTATCTCTAAGACTTATAGAATATTTGGGATATATCTTAAATATTAATTTTTTTAAACTCAAGTTTCCTTATATTACTTCAAGGAGTGCATGTTTTCGATCTTTTATTCTATTATCCAGTACTGCTAAATTTACTAGACTATCTATTCCTTATCGAAAATGAGCTTTTATCATGACTTAGATTCCTCCAATATGAACATATCCAATTTTAGGTCTGTCAGTAGATTTTATCTTACTGGTTTTATCTTCTATATTAGATTCTAATAATAATAGTATATTTGTATTTCCCCTAGCATACCTAATTTCATTAGGTTTTTATCGCATTGTAGCACTGAAATACATTATGGTTTTTCTTTTAATCATGTTCGCAATTCCTTGTGCTAACTTATTGACTGATGTCATGGATGATTCTAATCCCTTTTTATTAATCTTAAGGTATTTTTTTTAATCAAAGATTAATTCTCTATTAAAAGAACCTTGTTCTTATAGATCTTCTTAGTAATTTCCCAACTACTGTTGTTTGCCATGGTTTCACTAGTTGTGAATGAACTTTCTAGAAAAAAGATATAGCCAGCAAAAGCCCTTCCGTCTCAACTACCACATCCCTCATATCAATTTCAATGTCTTCTTCCTTACTTATGAATTCTTCCTCCACCGCCATCCGAGTCTCCAACAATTTGTCTTTAAAAGACCCGGAGGGTGGGTTATTCCCATCCACACCCTGTGTTTTAAACTTCGCCTTCTTCGTAGATTGGTTGTTTTCAATAAAAAAAAAGAGGATTTTTCTAGGCCAGTGTCCATAAAGTTCCATCCTTTTTTTAATAATCTATTGGATACAAGGTTCTGTGCAATTGATTGGAGGCTTTATGGAATATTTCTCACGATTTCTTTGTGATAGATCTAGAGAATAACTATTTTCTTGTTTGGGTTTAAAAGGGATTAAGATGCATAGCATGTGCTTACTCAAGGATCATGGATTGTGCTTGGCACTATTTAACGGTACAATGGTGGTCACCTCATTTTGACGATGGTAACGAGAAGATACCTTCAGTATGTTGGGAAAATATGCTCTTTAAAAGCATATGTGTTTATTTAATTGTAATAAATATTTTTTTCGATTAATAAAATTAATGAGGTATTTTATTCAAATATCTTAATTGCATTAATATTTTTATTAAAGTCCATTTAATCATATTATATGTATTTATGTGATCACCATGTGGATTCACAGAAGACATAAATACAAGTTATCTTATGATTAAATAAATTTAGTTCGCAGTTGATAAATAAAGTTGGGCACTTTATTTAGGTATAGACTGTAATAAATTCATTGAATGATTTATCTTAATCATGTATGAATTTATTGATGTAGTACGACTACATTGAACAGGATCACATATGAGATTTAATTAACTTTGTAATAACTGTCAGACTTATTAAATCTCATAGGCATTGATTTTACTGTAATCTTAATCTTGAGTTAATTATGATTTCATGATTGTAATTGTTATTCCATTTGAGTTACCAATGGCATGACACATACTTGTAGTCTAGATTACCCGGTATCTTGGTGGGAGCATTTATGAGTATTGGAGTTATACATTAACAATATAGAATTTGTACAACACATCTCTTGATACGTTTTCGGCACTTGATCATAGAATTCTCTGGCCATAGTGAGTCAACATATTTAGTATGTTGAAAATGATCATTAGAGAAAACCAGTAAATATCAAGGAATAAGATGTTATTAAATTGATTGGACAGTTGAAATATCAATTTAATTAACGATGTGGTACAAAGGATTGTGCAATAAAGAAATTAATGTGGCTTGGGACGAATTATTATTCGAGCATACAATTATGGAAGTCAGTTCCAATCTTTTAGTGGAGTAGATTTGGAATTAAATAATTGGGCTAGTTTAATTACATGCCTAATTATTGTAGCCACTATTGTATGTTCCCAAATGATCCCCGGGTTAGCTCATTTAATTGATTGCACCACTACTGGATTGATAAGCAAGATAACTAGCTATTTTGGTCTAAAGCTTAAATATATCATTTAGTGGGAGGCTCCATTTAATTAGCTTGTGTGTAAGGGGCCTTATGTTATTTTACAAGGAAGGTCCCCTATAGAAAAAGCAAGTAACGTGAGTTTTGTTTTTCATTATTTGGAGCCTAGGGTTTTCACTAAAGAGAGATATAAAATGCTTATTTTCTAAAAAGAAAAAAATAGAACAGCCACTTTATATAGATCAGAGAAAAAGATTTTTCTCTCTATTGTTGAGAGAAAAATTTTCTCATGCTAGTTGCTTTGGTAGTGATAAAGGTGCCCACACGTCAAGTGCAGATCAAACCTGAGTCATAACCTGGAAGATCATTGGTGACAGTTCGTGATCTAAAAAGCATGGTAGTGACGGATCGTGATCTACTAGGCGTGGTGGTGACGGATCGTGATCTAGAAGCCTAAATCACTTCAGCGGAAAAATCTTAATCGGATTTTCAAGGTACGATTTTTAGATTACAAATTCTTATATATTATATGAGAGCGAGCTTAAAAATGTTTTATAAAAAATTTAATAACCTGATTTTTCTCCAACAATTGGTATCAGAGCCATCTCATATTAATAGATAATAATTTCGTATGAAATTAATCTTGATATTTATGTATTAGAGTGACACAATTTATTCAGATATATATTATTTGTTTAATATATGAATAAAGCATATTTATGGTTTGTCTTAATTCATGGTTAGATTCGTTTGGATCTGTAACAAGAGGGGTGGCTTTTTATCACCACGTTTCCCTCTTGATTTATTTTACTGTTTTAGAAATTTTGTAAGTCAAAATTGGCAAATTTTTAAATTAATCTCGGATTTTCAAGATCAAAACGATGGAGGCCAGAAATTTCGACAGCGGCCACCAACCAGCAACGCAAGCATGCACACAGCAGCAGCGCGCAGCAGCCAGCGCGCGCGGGAAGCATGGCTTGTGCGCGCAGCGCGCACTGGCACAGGCTGCTCGCGCAGCAAACAGCGTGCGCGACCAGTGTGGCCAGCAGCGCGTGCGAGTTTGGTGCATTTCCGGCGACGCAGCGGCGGGTGGTTCGGCGTCGGAGATGCGTCGGAGGTCGGCTGGCGTCTGAATAGTAGCAGAGGTTTTTGGAGATGGCGGTTGGAGAAGAAGGAAAAGAAAAATATGAAATTTAGGGTTTCATGGTTTTTATCATTGAGGTCCTTATAGTTCCATAATTGTTTCCTTTGGGCAGTCAAGTTTTAATTTTTTGCATTTAAGTCTAAAAACAGTTTTGGGCTTAAAGAATTCTAGTTTTAGGCCCAATTGAAATTTGGGCTTAATGGATTAAAATGCATAGATAAAATTGAACGCATTAAATTTACTTTTGGTCTGAAAGTTGTATTTTAATTAAAAATTTTAATTAATTATTTATTTACTTTCAAAATTAAAATTAGACCAATAATAAATTTAAAATACCAATTTTCCCTAATCCATTAACAAAGACAAGCTTATGGAAGATGGACATTGACAAGAAGCCCAATGAAGATTAGTCTTATGGTTAATGTATTTTTCATTATTAGGAAAACCATGAATTAAGATTATTTAATTTTTTTTCCATATGTTATGTTTTGGGTGATAACATGCCATGATAACATGTCATATAGAATAGGTAGTGTCACTTTATGCACAATGATACATGTCATTCATTAATAATGAATCTCATTATATTATTTAAAATTTGCACATGCTTAATAATATTTGATTTCATCTAGATAATATTATAGGAAGCATGCAATTAATAATATGTATGTTTTAAAAAAGAAAAACCAATTTTAAAATATTAGTGGGAGAGGGAAAATTCAAGATAATTTTCCCACGGGCTCCATTGTTAGTTCAATAATAAAATTATATATATACCTCGACTTCATGATACGGTGATGCTCCCTTCGGAGGGTGTATATATATTAGATATTTTATTTGATGAACTTCTTTAAAGATAAAATTGAAATATTTTTCAATCGATTGTTCACCCCAACGGTGACTATTGATATGAAAAATACGTAAATTGAAATAATGGTTATACACTCAACTAAAATTTGTTATTAACCTTCCCAACGAAGCTCTGTTAGTAAATTTAGGCCCAAAAAGGGATAACGATAATTATTTATCATGTCTCTACATGAAAGTAAATAATCCAATGGATAATTGGGTCTAGTAAGTGTAGACATGACTTCCCCAACGGATAGCTTGTCTAAGCGGTACTAAATTATCGTTACAATAAATTAAAATGCATTTATGGTTTTTTGTATTTTTGTCATTTATTGTGAATATTGTTTCAAAGTATTTATGCATGTCTATTTTTTTTTTTCAGAAAATGTCTTTCATCAACCCATTATTAATTATCCTTATTAAAAATGAACTCACTGACGAAAATTATTTAGATTGGAAACGCAATCTATTTAATATTCTCTCTGCTAAAGGCTGCAAATATGTGTTGACCCAGCCATGCCCTCCAGAACCAACGTTATACGATTATTGAAATCAGAGGGAGCCTTATGAGAAATGGTGCGAAGCTAACAAAATGGCTAAGCGCTATATATTGGCTTCGATTTCTGTGGAATTGCATAAGAAACATCAGAGCATGGAAACAGCCACTGAAATAATGGCTAGTCTTCATCAGATGTTTGGGCAAAATACCAATTTTGCCAGAGAAGCAGCATTAAAATGTATTATGGATACTAAGATGGAAGAGGGCACAAGAGTTCGTGATCATGTCCTCAAAATGATGGACTATTTGAATGAGGTAGAGATTCATGGTGTTCAAATCAATGATAAATCAAAGATTAACATGGTGATTGAATCTTTACCTGATACATTCAAAGAGTTTAAAGTCAACTATATCTTAAACAATAAAGATATGGCCTTAATTGAATTAATGCACGAACTACATGCTATAGAAGAATTTTATCATAGCAGAAAACTTCCTAAAAAAGGATTCTCTTCAAGGCTTAAGTCGAAAGACAAGAATGAGCAAGCAAGAGTTGGGATCGGCAAATTGTCCACTAAAAGAAGTGGCAAGCCAAAAGGCAAGTGTTACAAATGTGGACAGAAGGGTCACTAGAAGAAAGATTGTCCTAAGATTATTAAAATAAGGTATAGGAAATCTTTAAGCTTCCTAATTAGTTCAGATTTCTATTGATTCATACAATAATGAATTATGAGATAACTAATCTTATTTGTAATTCATTTATTTGGTTTTCAGGAAACCAAGAGATTAAGTGAAGAAAGCTTCAAACAGCAGTTGAGGCCATGCTAGTTTATGTCAATTGAAAGGTTAGATCAATTTTACAAGACTTAAAGTTTTGATATTTGTATTTATGTTTCTAAATATTAGAGGAATTTAATTTCGGTGACTTGTTTTAATAAACAGGAGTACACTGTTATTTTTTGATCCTCTGTTTATTATTTATTTTGGTTATTTATAAAGACAATTTATATCATATAAGTCCATTGATCTTTTCAAAGCATGAAATAATGATAAAGAGTATATGCATTTATCTAAGAAAAGAAATGTTTCTTCAAACCAAAATCACCTCTGATATTTATGCTTAAGTCATATAAACTATAATAAGATTTTAAGAAAATGATTAATGATAGACTTGTTGGCCTATTAAGATTGATCATTGTAACTCTATAAATCTTATTTAGAAAAGTAATATGACGAGGATGCTCATTTAGACCTAAAAGCATAACATTGTATTTGATGATTTAGCGCATACAAATGTATACGGACTAATCAGTTTACATGTTATAAGAGGTTATGAGTATTCTATCAATCTTGTTGGGGAATATTCATTTTATTTATGTTTGTCTAAATGTGTCATGATTCCATTGCTTTTGAAATTCAAAAGAGTACGTGGATAAGACAGAAGCAATTAGACAGGAACATAAAAGAACTTCGATATGATCGAAACAAAGAATATCTCTATGGAGAATTCAAGCACTATTTGGTTGTCAATGAACACTATGATACAATAGTGTAATTAAATGGAGAAACAAGATTCTTTTGAATAAAACAAGATATCTACTAAGTGGTTTATCATTTACCTTTTTGATTCTAGATACTAGTATTTAAAACTACAAAGTTTATTGAACTTAGTTTCATCTATCTCGGTGTCTACTACTTCAAGAAATTATGAAAAAGTTACAAACATGGTTTGAGACACATTCGTATTTGGAGTTTACTAGTATTTCTACTAGAATTAGAGGTAGAGAAGAGGGATTTGTATTCAGAAGCTTTTATGTTTAAGGTATCTTATTGGAATAAGGGAAAGTCTGAATTATAATCCTCAAGATAGGAATGTATTTATAAACATATTCTTTACTTTTTTTTAGGAAGACTATATAATGACTTATAACCTAAGAGTAAGGTAAAACTAGAGAAATAAAAGAGATCAGGTTGATGCTCAGCTTTCAACACCTGTTATAGAATAGGAAGAACAACAACAACCAGCTGATCAGCACATGATTATTCCTGAACTACCATCACTTTTAGAACCTCGTCGTAGTGAGAGGGTAACTAGGTTACCTGCAAGATACATACTTTTGGGAGAAACCTATAAGGCTATCTCATATGAACATGTACAAGATCCCACTAGTTACAACGAAGCTCTAATAGATAGAGATGTTGAATTTTGGAAAAAGGCTATGAATCAAGAAATGAAATCTATGTATTCCAATAAAGTCTGGGAACTTGTAGAGGCACCAAATGGGGTAAAACCTATAGGGTGTAAGTGGATCTACAAGAGAAAAAGAGGAGTAGACAGAAGGGTGAAAACATTTAAAGCAAGATTAGTAGCCAAAGGGTTTACTCAGAAAGAAGGAATCGATTATGAGGAAACCATTTCTGCGGTTGCTATGCTTAAATTAATCAGGATTCTGCTCTCTATTGTTGCAATACTAGATTATGAAATTTGGCAAATGGATGTCAAGATAGCCTTTCATAACGGGCATCTTGAAGAAGACATCTACATGCAGCAACTAGATGGATTCGTACAAAAGGCCAAGAACACATGGTATGTAAGTTGCAGAAATCCATTTATGGATTAAAGCAAGCATCCCGGTCATGGAACATCAGATTTGATCAAGATATTAAATTGCTTGGATTCATTCAGAACATTGATGAACCATGTGTGTACAAGAAAATTCAAGAAAAATCTGTAACCTTCCTAATTCTTTATGTAGACGATATTCTCCTAATTGGAAACAATATAGGAGTATTGACTACAATAAAGAGTTGGTTAGCAAAATAATTTGATATGAAAGACCTGGGAGAGGCAAGTTATATTCTTTGTATCAAGTTACTACGAGACCGGAAGAATAAAACTTTAGCCTTGTCTCAAATGGTCTATATCGATAAGATATTGGCTAGATTTAGCATGAAAAATTTCAAGACTGGTTTATTACCATTCAGATATGGAATTACATTATCTAAGGATCAATCACCTAAAATATCTGAAGAGATAGAGTGAATGAGACGAGTTCCCTATGCAGAAGCTGTGGGACGTCTCATGTATGCCATGCTTTGCACTAGGCCAGACGTCTGTTTTGCGGTATGGATGGTTTACAGATATCAGTTTAATCCTGGACCTCAATACTGGAATGCAGTCGAGCATATTATAAAGTATCTGAAAAAAACTAAAAATTATATGCTTTTGTATTCTGGTGATGAACTCATTCCAGTGGGTTATACTGATTCTGACTTTATGTCAGATAAGGATTCCAAAAAATCAACTTCCGGCTATGTGTTTATATTGGGAAGTAGAGCTATTAGTTGGAGGAGTGTGAAACAATCTTGTATCGCAGACTCTACAACTGAAGCTGAATATGTGGCTGCATCCGAAGCTGCAAAAGAAGCTGTATGGCTCCGCAAGTTCCTACAAGATCTTGAGGTGGTACCTGCTGTAACTGTACCCCTTAAACTATTTTGCGATAATAGTGGTGTGGTAGCTCAATCTAAGGAACTAAGGAACCACAAGAAATAAAAACATATTGAGAGGAAATATCATCTTATAAGGGAATAGTGTAGAAAAGTTATATGACAGTACTCCAAATGGCATTAGATGCTAAATGGCAGATCTTATTACAATGGCCATTAGTGGGAAACCTTTATAACCTGCACTTAGAGCCCTAGAGCATGTGCAATATGCCAGATATGCTTTAAGAACTAGTGGGAGATTATTGGGAAAATATGCTCTCTTTAAAAGCATATATGTTTATTTAATTATAATAAACATTTTTTCTGATTAATAAAATTAATGAGGTATTTTATTCAAATATCTTAATTGCATTAATATTTTTATTAAAGTTCATTTAATCATATTATATGTATTTATGTGATTACCATGTGGATTCACAGAAGACATAAATACAAGTTATCTTATGATTAAATAAATTTAGTTCGCAGTTGATAAATAAAATTGGGCACTTTATTTAGGTATAGACTATAATAAATTCATTGAATGATTTGTCTTAATCATGTATGAATTTATTGATGTAGTATGACTACATTGAACAGGATCACATATGAGATTTAATTAACTTTGTAATAACTGTCAGACTTATTAAATCTCATAGGCATTGATTTTACTGTAATCTTAATCTTGAGTTAATTATGATTTCATGATTGTAATTGTTATTCCATTTGAGTTACCAATGGGCATGACACATACTTGTATTCTAGATTACCCGGTATCTTGGTGGGAGCATTTATGAGTATTGGAGTTATATATTAACAATATAGAATTTGTACAACACATCTCTTGATGGGTTTTCGGCACTTGATCATAGAATTCTCTGGCCAGAGTGTGTCAACATATTTAGTATGTTGAAAATGATCATTAGAGAAAACCAGTAAATATCAAGGAATAAGATGTTATTAAATTAATTGGACAATTGAGATATCAATTTAATTAACGATGTGGTACAAAGGATTGGGCAGTAAAGAAATCAATGTGGCTTGTGACGAATTATTATTCCAGCATACAATTATGGAAGTCAGTTCCAATCATTTAGTGGAGTAGATTTGGAATTAAATAATTGGGCTAGTTTAATTATAGGCCTAATTATTGTAGCCACTATTGTATGTTCCCAAATGATCCCCGGGTTAGCTCATTTAATTGACTGCACCACTACTGGATTAATAAGCAAGATAACTAGCTATTTGGGTCTAAAGCCTAAATATATCATTTAGTGGGAGCCTCCATTTAATTAGCTTGTGTGTAAGGGGCCTTATGTTATTTTACAAGGTAGGTCCCCTATAGAAAAAGCAAGTAACGTGAGTTTTGTTTTTCATTATTTGGAGCCTAGGGCTTTCACTAAAGAGAGATATAAAAAACTTATTTTTTAAAAAGAAAAAATAGAGCAACCACTTTATACAGATCAGAGAAAAATATTTTTCTCTCTATTGTTGAGAGAAAAATTTTCTCGTGCTAGTTGCTTTGGTAGTGATAAAGGCGCCCACACGTCAAGTGCAGATTAAACCTGAGTCATAACCTGGAAGATCATTGGTGACATTTCGTGATCTAATAAGCGTGGTGGTGACGGATCGTGATCTAACAGGCGTGGTGGTGACAGATAGTGATCTAGAAGCCTAAATCACTTCAACGGAAAAATCTAAATCGGATTTTCAATGTACGATTTCTATATTACAAATTTTTATATATTATATGAGAGCGATCTTAAAACGGTTTTATAAAAAATTTAAAAATCTGATTTTTCTTCAACACAATAGGGGGTGGATTCGCCTTCCAGATATGCCTTTTCACTATTACCATAAGAAGGTACTGAGGTTACTAGGCCAGGTAATTGGGAATTTCAATTGCATTGATTATAATACAGAATCAGCTACTAGGGGTAAATTCACTAGGATCGCTGTTGAAGTTTCCTTAGATAAGCCATTATGCTCCCAGTTCCTCCTCGATGGCAAGATTCAACAAGTTAAATATGAAAGTTTACCCACCATATGTTTTGAATGTGGCACCTACGGTCAACTTAATTCATCTTGCCCAGAGAAAATAGCAAATGAGGTGACAGAAAAGGATAAACACAATTCTCTTGATCGAATGGAAGAAGTTGAAGCAACGGTGCAATCAGCCAACCATAAATTTGGACCTTGGACGGTGGTGGCCGAAAAAGGCAATCACAGAACTCATAAATAAGGTGCCGTAAATCCTGGACAGAATCGTGCTGAATTAGAAATAACTGGCCAAGGATCATGATTTGGACCCTTGTAATTGCTAATGATAATGATGAGAGACTTATTTTCAATGACACTAAAATTGAGCATGAATCTAGAAGGCAGTCATCAAATTCTCCCAAAACCCACGTGACCATACCTAAAAGAATTATCGGAGAGACCTCAATTACCAAGACTTTTACGAACCATACCTTTAATAATAATGCTAATAATCCATCGCCAACTGGCCCCACCACCATGAAACACAACAGCGTTTTGCATGCACATGCAAAACCTAACCATGAACCCATGCAGAAACCTGCAACACGTAAACAGCCTAACTACCCACGCAAAGCCATATCCAATGAATCTCTTGTTCCCATAACCACGAGTCTAAACCCACAAAAACACACAGCTGTTGCATTTAATAATTTGCATGGTGAGAGCTCTAATGATCCTGGGAAGCTAATGAAGAATTCTAATACTGTCGGAATTGATGAAGATCTCTTGCTAAGCATGGAACACTCCAATGACCCCTCGATAGGAGACAACCAGATATCAATCAACATAAAGATGATTCTGATGATAATGATTAATTGAGAAATAGTGAGGAGTAGGAGGAGGAATCAGAGTCTCCTGGTTCTCTTGCGTCCAAAGATGGAATCTCATATTTTTGCTTTTTCCTTTTAATGATGTGTACACCTATGTTTTGGAATTGGCAAGGGGCGGCCTCACATGGTTTCCTCACAACTTTTAAAACACTGGTGAATTGTTATTAGCCAAACTTCGTGGCTTTTTTCAAACCAAAGGTCAGTGGTGAAAGGGCTGATAATTTTATTAGAAAATGTGGCTTAATGAGACCCCAAAGAGTTGAAATGATTGGTTTTGCGAGGAGTATTTGGCTGCTGCGGAACGAAGATATTCAGGTGGAGGTAATGGTAAACAATCGGCAATTTCATTGCCGAATCTCAAAACTTAGTCTTTATTATTGTGTGACAGCAGTTTATGCAAGCCTGTTAGGACAGTATGAAAGCATCTTTGGCCTACTCTAGATATTATGGCTTAGTCAGTTAATGGTCCATGGATTATTGGTGGGGATTCAAATACTATTATGAATGATGCAGAAAAAAGAAGGTGTTGGGAGTACAATCGATTTATGTTATTTATTCAAAGAATGGTTTCATAGAAATCAGTTGTGCGACCTGGGGTTTAAAGGTCCTGTTTTTACGTGGTCTCAAGAGACGCTTCATAAAAGATTAGATGGAGTATTGTGTAATGAGGATTGGCTGCGTGTGGCTCCTTAAACAATTATTTATCATCTTCCTAAGGTCTAATTTAATCACCGTCCTCTCTTGGCCCGTGAATGTCATGTTGTAAGGTCTCACAAGAGGCGGAGACCTTTTCGTTTCCTGGCCTCTTAGCTTAGAGATGATAGATTTTTTGGTGTTGTGTCTAGTAATTAAGATGTCAATAAAAGTTATGTCAAGATGGCAGAAGAATTTGTTTTCAAAGTTAATAAGTGGAACAGAGAGATTTTTGGAAATGTCTTCAAACGAAAAAATGAGGCATTTGGCGAGAATTAAGGGTATTCAAAAGGCTTTGGATTTTAATCAGACTAATCACCTTATCAAATTGGAAGCTGAATTAAAGAAAAAGCTGTAAGAAGTTTTGACTCAAGAAGAAATCTTGTGGTATCAGCAGTCCATAAAGAATTAGATTGAGTATGGGGATCGGAACACCAGTTTCTTTCATAAAAAACTATCTAAAGAAGAATGGTGAGTAAAGTGGTTACCATTCAAGATTATGCTAGTGTTTGGCTTCATAATGGAAAGGAGATCCGAGCACATGCTACATCTTTTTCTGCCAACCTTTATTCAAAGAAGGAGAGGGAGCATTGTGTGTATCCTATTACCAATGACTTTCCAAGGATGAATAGCAATATGATAAATATCTTAATGCAACCCATGAATGATGAGGAAATGAAGCGAACTGTTTTTACCATGCACTCGATAAAAACACCCAGAGTGGATGGTTTACATGCAATTTTCTATCAATCTTAGTAGCAGGTGGTAAGGCCTTCTGTGTGCAAAGTGGTAAAAGAGGTCTTTGGTGGTAAAAATATTCTTGTTAAACTAAACAAGACTTTAATTGTTACTTATTCCCAAAAACAATAACCTTACGAGCCTTAAAATGTTTTGGCCTATTAGCTTATACCTTGGTGTGTATAAAACATCACTAAGATCATGACCAATAGATTTAAGGAGGTGCTGCCACATCTCATAGGTTCGACTTAGACTAACTTTATTTTTGGGAGACATATAACCAAAAATATTGTTATTGCTCAGGAGGTGGTTCATTCAATGCGAAAAAAAGGTAAAATTCGTCAAAGGGCAAAAAAAGTTGATCTTAAAAAGGCATATATGATAGATTGAGCTGGGACTATATTTATAAGACGTTATGCTTAGTTGGGGTGCCTCCGGATGTCGTTCATGTTATTATAGAGTGCATCTTTTCACCTAATATGCAGCTTTTGCGGAATCGGGAACTTACCGAATCTTTCGTCCTCTCTAGAGGAATCTGGCAACGAGACCCCATTTCGCCTTATATCTTTGTGCTTTGCATTGAGAGATTGAGCCGTGGTATTAATAAAGTTGTTCGGGAAGGGAGATGGAAACCAATTAAGCTTGCTCGTCAAGGTATCTTTATATCTCATGTTTTTTTTTGTTGATGATCTATTGTTGTTGGCGAAAGCTTCTGTTGCTCAAACACAGGTGATCAAGGATGTGTTTAATACTTTTTGCATGAGTTCTGGGGAAAAAGTTGGCAATAGTAAGATGTTGACTTTTCTCTCCCACAATGTGCATGCTGCTGATGTTAAAAAGATTAGAGACAAATTAGGCTTCACCACAACGAAGGACCTCGGTACTTATCTAGATATGCCTTTGCTTCACAAGCCAATAACCAAGCAAACTTAACAAAACCTTATTGATCAAGTTCAATATCTTGCTTGGAAAAAAGTGTTGCCTTATAAACTTCATATTTACCATTGTCACTAACTCATACATTTTTTATAAAGTCTCCCAGATTTCTCATGCAAACTCAATGTCTCCCACTGAAACTGGTACCTTATCCTTGACCTCCATTAGCACTACAGAGACTTCCGGGCTGGACAACCAAACATCTTTCTCTTGTAGGTTAGATAACATTAACGCAATCGAATCATTCTGGCTCTCCCAACCTATTCCATGCAGACCTTCATGCTACCTGCAAGTATTCGTAATAAAATTGATCAGATTTGCAAGCATTTTATCTAGAACGAGATTGACGAGACTCATCGCATACACCTTATTAAGTGGGATAGGGTACAACTCCCTAATTTATGTGGGGGCCTGGCCTTAAAGATCTTAATCTCATGAATAAAGCCTTGCTAATGAAAATTGGTTGGGGTCATATTGAATCACCCCACAGCTTCTAGATTCAAGTATTGATGTTTAAATATGGCGTTGATAAAGAAAACCTTCCTCTAAAACGTCATACTTGATATAGTTCTCCTTTATAAAAAGACATGGGAAACGAATGGAATGAGGTTCTCTAAGGGACTCGCTGGGCTATTGGGAATGGGAAGTTGGCTAGATTTAGGAAAGATTATTGGCTGGAGGATGGGCGTTGGTTGCAATCTTATACTTTCGGCACAATCACTGAAAACATATTAAATGAGTGTGTAGCTAATTTTGTCGATAATAATGGTGCTTGGAACTGGGACTGTTTTGTTTCTTTTCTACCCCACCATATAATTCTCAAAATAGCAGGCACTATGCCCCCTTCTGTTAGCGGTGAAGTTGACTGTTGTTATTGGGGTCCATCGGGGTCTGGTTCGTTTAGCGTGAGGTCAGCTTATTTGTCTCTCTTTAGACCGATGCTAAATGAAAATAATTCCCTTTGGGTTTTGATTTGGAGATGGAGAGGGCCCCTAAGCATTTAGTGCTTTCTTTGGCTGCAGATGCATAATAGATTGAAAAATAATGCTAAATTATTGCGAAGACATGTGCTTAATGATAGTACTTGCATGCAGTGTGGGCATATCACAGAGGATGCTCTCCATGCAGTCAGGGATTATGTTGACTCTAAACGCATTTTGTTAGCCCTTATTTCGAAACACACAAGTCATACCTGTTTTACATTGGATGTTCGTGCATGGATTGTTTATAATATGAAAAACCACTTGAGGATCACTAATGAGAAGGATAGGTCAATGTTTTTTGGCGTCATGTCTGGCGCATGTGGTATTGGCGCAATCAGTTCGTTTATGCTCACAAATCAAACAGCCTTCACAACGTAATTGTGAATGTGAACAATTGAACGGAAAAAATCATCGCTGCTTATAAGTCTTTAGATAGAGAGTTCCAAAAACTGAAAGATGGATCTATTGGTAGCCCCCAAAGTGGTCGTTCTTCAAGCTCAATACTGATAGGGCTTTGAAGAGATCGGGATTGGCTAATGCTGGTGGATTGGTGAGGAATTATTGTAGGGAATGGGTTTGCGGTTTTAGCATGAATTTGGGTAGTTGTTCCATTTTGGAAGCTGAACTATGGGGACTTTACCAAAGTCTCTTAACTCTTATTTCAGCATACCGTTCACTAATTCTATTTCGAGCAAATCTAATCCTATTTCTTAGGGTATCAATTTACTCCTTATTATATTCTAACATAATCTTTTTCCCTCATGGATCTGGTATCTTTATAAAATATTGATCATTATAATAGCATATGGTATTTTCAACTTTATCAAATTCACATTTATAATGTAATTCTTCAAAGCTACATGTGTATTCTTCTAGATAAAATATATTACATATTTCAAGCGTTTTTAGATTCATTACGTTTTCCATCCTTTTCCTCTTTATTTCCTGTGAAAATCAATTTCCCAATCTTCTCTTAAGAATTCTTTTCTTATTTTATTTTCAAATTTATTTAAGACTTGATCCAAGCTTTCGTTTTAATCATTATTTTCTCTATATAATATTTTATTTTTGTTGGTATCCTTTAATCCCATAAACCAATATGACACTATTCGTATAAATGAAGTTTTAAGGAACTCTATACCATTATTTCTATCTATTTTGTTAAATGCAAATGCAATTTTCATAGATTTAACCTAAGTGGTAATCATTTTATCTCTATCTTTGACACAGTCTAAATCTAACCATACTACATCATGGTTGATTAGTCTTTCTCTATATTCTCCTAGAGTTTTATATTCTTTTTTAGGTTTGTTAACCCTAAAATATTGTCCTTGTAGTCTTTAATGAGGTGGTATTTGTTCCCTAGCATAAGAAGCTCTATTACTAAATTCTCCTTGTTCAAAGTCTCTTGGCTTTGATTCATTCATTTTAGAAGTTATAGTCTATTTTCAATGTCTTATAAATTAATAAATACGTCTTCTTCCTCTTCATATTCTTCCTCGAATATTTCTGGATTAGATAATTCTTTTAATCTATTGTCTACATTTTCGCTTAGCATCCTTAAACTTACTAATTTTTTATCTTCATTTACTTTGTTAAATATTGATCATGATATTGCTAGCATATCTTTATTTTTCTTTTCATTGTACTAGATTATGGTATCTTGTAAAATTTTATTTTATTCTTGAATTACCATTGAGTAATTCTTCCATATTGTTACTAATCTTCTGTACTTCAATCCTTTTGTAATTTTCCATTTATACTTATTGCAAACTTATTACTAAGTTGTTCAACGATTTTTTCAATTTTATATAATTGAATTTCTATCTTATTTAATTTATCTTCAATTGAATTTTTGTTCATGACATTAATGATTTCTTATTTCAATCTATCTTAATCTTCCATTTTGAAGTCTTGTATAATTGTTTGAGTGAATCAAATTCTTCACTCATTTGATCCTTTAACATTTTAACTTGTGTTATTTTTTCAGTATTAAAGCTTTTAATTTCAAGTATTTCATTTGCACTTTCTTCTATATCATTTATGGTTAAATTAGGATTTCCTAATTTATTTAAAAAATATAGAGAAATCTAGGGATTTCCTAATTTATTTAATAAATATAGAGAAATCTAGTTTAACTTATTACTTCCCTACATATCAAAATCATTTACCAAATCAAATGGTTGAAATCTTTCATAAGTAAATCCTCTATGCCTATAGCGAGAAGGTGGAAATTTATTGGTTTCTATATTTTGTGAAATTATCAATGGTTCTAGTAATATATTCATAATACCATCTGTATAATATTTCATTATATTCTATCAAGTATTTTTGATATATAATATTTCTTATATCCTTAGTAATATTGTTTTCTTCTAATCCTTTATGTATATAACAAAGCTTATATATAATTAAATCTTTGTATCCTATCATAATGTTGCTAGAAGGATAGTATTCACTTCTGATTCTTTATTTATTTCAATTGTATTCATCTCTTTGCTTAATAGTTAAAAATCTATTATAATCAATCACAAGTTCATCTATATAATCCTCAACATAATTAATATTCCATTGTTTCCATGAAAAATTATTTCTATAAACCTCTCTCCTAATTGTGAATAGGAGATTAGGATCTATGTTGAAATTTCTATTCTTTATTATTATGAGTTCTCCAATTCTAATTTCATGAGCTCTCCAGATAAAAACAATTGTTCTAATTGTTATCATCTAATATATTTTGTTCTGAATAATAATATTGTCTATATTTAGTTATGTTATCCTTAATTGTATTACTATCTATCATTAAATTATATCCTCCATTATTTACAAAATAAACAACTATTTCTTCCATTTTTATATTATGAACCTAAAACTTGGCTCTGATACCATTTTTGCCGACATTTTCAACCCAAGAATCAAAATAGGGATGTAAATGATCAATCTTTAAAATTTTATGAATGTTTTACAATTTTGTTTTATTAAAACACACAATTTTATACAAAGTGTTGTGCAATCTTTTGTAAGAATGTCTTTTTCCAAAAATATAATATACAATATTGTACCGCATTCAATTCAAATTTTCATACATCCATAATGAAGAAATAATGAAATATATGGCACTAGGTGTGTAGCCTCACACTGCTCAAGCCCTCAATTATAAGTGTTCAAGAAACACAGTAGAATTTTATTAAATTAATACTTGATAAAATAATAACTTCGAGTAAATAATATTTTTTGTTGATTTTGATCTGGGGGTCATTGTGGTAACTGAATAGTTCGATAAATTAATAAAAAGTAAGCTTTGGAAAAAAATCTTATTTTTCTAAAGGACAAAAATTAAAAATGAACTAATTTGAAATTAAATACATATAATACATTTACGATTTTCTTTGTTGTACTGATGCAATGTTGTAAGCCTTTCGTTTAGTTAAAGAATTATCAAGTGATTGGTTCACTTAATTAAGATCATATCAAAATCGTTTCACATAATTTGAAGAATCACTATATTCTCTAATTATACCATCTTTATACTTCATAAAAAAGAAAAATTTTATTATGAACGTGATGCTATCTTGGTGAATTAATAATTAATAATTTGTTTATTAATTTATCATTAAATTATTACTCGCTAAATTAATAAATTTCATAGTCTCAATATTTCGAAAAGAAATCAGGTGATATAGCCCATGATTTTACAGAAAAGAAAAAAGAAGAACAAATCAGCTAACACCATCAAATAGGTGATGTAACATATGTTATCAACATGAGACATGAATAATAATAATAATAATAATAATAATAATAATAATAATAATAATAATAATAAGAGGGAAATTATCTCTGCACCGCCTCTATTTTGTTATAACTACCATAAAATTTTTACATGTTCTTTATACCACCTTTGTTTCTAAACTTATATCAATCAACCACTTAACACTAAGAATTTAAATACAATAACCATTTTACCCCTAAATAAATTAAAAGAATATTTTATCATGCAAATTTTTTAAAAAAAAAAAATTATATTTACAAAAATACTTCTAAATTTAATAAAACAAATAAATCTAAAAATTAAAGTGGTTAGTTTTTATAAAAAAATTTAAACGATAATTTTTGTAATTATAATTTTTTTATTATTCAAAATTAGTTTAGACTATTATGATCCCGGTGATTAATTTAAATAATGAAAATTGCTTGATAATTGTGATTGTATGTTTGATGGGAAAAAAAAAGAAAAATATTTGAGATGAGCATCACATGTTCTTTAGGTTAAAAGGATTAAAAAAATCAATAATATTTTATCATTTCATTAAATAGTACTCACACATCCAATTTTTCAATAATATTTTATCAATTGATTAAATGGTAATTATAATTTTTTATTTTTAAAATTTTTTTGTAGGATAAAATAGGTTGTTAATTTGTTTAAGGGTAAAATGATTATTTTATTGGGAAATTATCATTCGTATACCCTATATTTGCTCTATTATCAAAAATACTACAACACTTTGAGGGTATATCAATCGTCCACCCTTAGTTGACAAAATGTATCAGCTGACCACCAAACCGTTAGTTGCCATTTGAAAGTTAACGGAATTACAGTGAATTGACGATTTTACCCTTGAAAATTATCACTTGTATACCCTTAAATTCGCTTTTTATCACTTGTATACCCTTAAATTATCACTTGTATCATAGAAAAGACCAAATTACCCTTTTGACGTCATTATACTTAAACGGTAACTAACGGTTTGGTGGTCAGCTAATACATTTTGTCAACTTAGGGTGGACGATTGATACACCCTCAAAGTGTTGTAGTATTTTTGATAATGGAGTAAACTAAGGGTATACAAATGATAATTTTCCTATTTTATTTAAACTCTAATTGTCAAAATTGCTTATTGATACAAATTTAAAAACAATGGTGGTGTCAAGAACATATTAAACTTTTGTGGTGGTTAGATGTGTATATGATAAAATAGGGATAGTGTAGAGATCATTTTCCATGATAAAAAGAAGTTTGCCCAAGCGAATGTGATTGTCTAAGAGCAACTATACAATTATCAACATGCAAAAACATTGAGGAAAAAAAAATTAAAAACAAAAGTGTGTAGCGTAGAAAAAGAAAATAAAAAGTGTACAACGTAAAATTATGAAGAGGACTTTTTTTTTTATTACATGAGACTATTGCTCAGATTACAATATCACACGAGACTATAACTGATATTTACAAATCAGACTATTACTGGGATCAACTTACATCAATGCTAATGGAGCTCTGATAGATTTTAACCCTCACAAATATTCGAGGGATATCTACTCCTCACTCATGGGTAAGGGAGAAGACTATCTTCACTCAATTAATTGAGGAAGAAAATACCCCCACAATGTTTTTGTGGGGGTTCAAACTGCTGCCCTCCAAGCCTCCAACTCGGAGGGCAGCAGCCCTGGCCACTCGGGCTGTGCCGAGTGGTTAAATTATGAAGAAGACTAGAAGAGAGAATGGAGCCGGTATTTATTTGGCCGCGACCAAAGGTGCATGTGCATTTAACTGATCCACACATTATCTTTACCATCCTGTCCTTGGACTATTTGACGCAGTAAGTAGTGGCAACCAAAAGTAAAATCCCATGAAAATTGCTGCTTGCAAGGGAGAATAAAATGAAGGATCATCCAACTTATGCAGTTGTTGTATATTACATAGTCGCTTTATAACTTGAACAACTGGTGATTTTGGTGTTTTGTAAATAATTTTTGACAATTTATTTTTAATGCTGAAAAATAAGAAAATTTGTAAATAACTAACATAAAAATATTTGAATGAGAAAAATATTATAATTTAAATGATATTAAAAAAACTATAAAATAATCATATGCAACTCTTTTAGTTAAATACCAATACATTAATTGGATGTTACAATTTGATTTCGCACATCTCTAATTTTATTTAACCTTTTTCACTTGCTAATTTATTTGTTTTCACTTCTCAATCCACTAGCTTTGTCTTTGATGTTCCTATTAAATTCCTTAAATACTAATATATTGGGTTAGAATGCAAGTAAATTCATTTCGTATTGGATAAGTTCACATTTTCGTTATATTTTCTACTCTTTAGGTTCATTAATTTCAACTAATTATTCCATCATTTTTGTGTTAAGTATTTCCATTAACTTTGTAAGATTCCAATTATATAGGTTAGATACTAAATTTTTATTTTTTATAAATTTAGTTTTGTTAGATTAGTAACTTATTTTGGTTTAACTTATAGGTTCGTATATTCACTTTTTAGTTCACTATTTTCGTGTTTTATATTCCTACTAATGTCGTTAAATACCAATATTTTGAGTTAGATTCTAAACAACTTTTATTTCTATGAGATGAGTTCATAATTTTAGTTAAACTTCATTCCATGTGGGTTTATATATTTCGACTATTATTTCACTAATTTTGTATTGTGTATTCTCATAAATTTAGTAAGATTTCAATTATTTTGGTTAAATATAACAATTATATTTTCTTAGACTAGTCATTAATTTTGCTTAAGTTTTTTCACTTATGGGTGCCCACGTTTCAAGTTATTAGTCCATCAATTTTGTATTTGATATCCGTACCAAATTCGATACCAATATTTTAAGTTATATTCCAACTTTCATTTTTCATTTAAAGATTTCCTAATTTTGCTTAAATTTTCTCTCTTACAAGTTCTTGTCTCAACTAATTATTTCATTTGTGTTGAATATTCATAGTAACTTAGTACAATTTCAATTATTTGAAATAAATACTAGCTTTAATTTTTATAATTTTGTTTTTGTTAGAATAGGCTCTAACTTTGGTTAAACTTTCTCATTTATTGGTTCACATATTTCAACATATTTGTCCTCTAGTTTTGTGTTTGATGTTCCTACTATATTCATTCAATACCAATATTTTGGTTAGATTCCAAGTTAAATTTATTTCTGTTGGATGAGTTCCAAATTTTACTTGAACTTTCTCTCTAATTTCCATATTTTTGTGTTGAATACTTTTATTAACTTAATAAGATTCTAATTATTGAGGGTAAGCACCAAATTTATTTTTTATAATTTTATTTTTGGTTAAACTGGTCTCTAATTTTGGTTAAATTTTCTCACTTATAGGTCCACATGCTTCAACTTAATTAGTAGTTTACCAGTTTTATGTTTTATATTCCTACTACGTTCATTTAATACTAATTTTGGGTTAGATTCCAAATAATATTCATTCCCATTGGATAATTTCCTAATTTTGCTTAACTTTTCTCCCTTCTAGGTTCATATGGTTCAACTAATTATTCCACTATTTTTTTTGTCGAATATTCCTATTGATTAGGTAAGGTTGCAATTATTTAGGTTAAATACCAATTGGACTTTTTTATATTTTTTTTATTCCCTAATTTTGGATAAACCTTCTTACTTCTAGGTTTACATATTTCTAACTTATAAATCAACCAGCTTTGCATTTAATGTTCATATTAAGTTCATTAAATACCAATACTTTTTGTTAAATTCTAAGTGAATTCATTTCTTAAGAATTGGTTAATATTGGTATTTAATGAACTTAAATACTTGAATTGGTTAATATTTGGTTACTATGAATTGGTTAATATTTGATGAGTTTTAAAATTAGAATTGGTTAAAATGAATTGGATGAGTTTTAAAATTAGAATTTGGTTAATATTTTATCCCTTTTTAACTTATGTGTTTCAACTATTATTTCAATACTTTTGTTTGAGTATTTCCAATAACTTGGTAAAAATTTAACTATTTGGGTTAAATGCCAAATTTACTTTCTATTGTTTAACTTTTAGTTAAATTAGCCCCTAATTTTAGTTAAACATACTCAATTATAGGTTAAATTGTTAACTACTTTTTTCTATTCAATATTTCCATTAAAATCCTTAACTACCAATATTTTGAGTTAAATTTCAAGTTGATATTATAAAATTCCAAGTGAACTTTTATTACCACAAACAATGATTTTAATAATGTCAATTTCATTTTACTTGCCGAAGCTAATTTTACATAGGGTTTAAAATAAGCTAAACAAAAGACACAACAATTCAATCTAATATTATTTAATTACTGCCAAAGTAACAAAATCATTTGATTTAAATTATTCTCAAGTATATTATACTAGCAAAATTAATATGTAAAGATATAATTGGGCAATTTGTTCTGCACATGTTATATAACTGATTTCAAGTTCTTTTACAAGTATTTTGTCACTCACAATGTGCATATCCAACTCAATATGTTTAGTTCTTGAGTGATAGATTGGATTTTTGGATAATTCAGTGGCACTTGCATTATCACACCAAATTGATGGAACTAATGTACATTGTATTCCGATTTCATTGAATAATGATTGCAACCAAGTTAATTCTGCAAGTGCTCTATATTCACTTTCTGCATGGGACCTTGCTGCCATAGATTGCTTCTTTGATGACCATGTATTAAATTATTTCCCAAGTATACGTAGTAAACTCCAATGGATTTTTTGTCATCCAAATCACATGCCTACTTTGTATCTGTGAATCCAATTAGTTTCATCCATATCTTCTAGTTCCTTTAAGTACCTTAACACTCGTTTACAAGCCATTAGATGTTGAAGTGTAGGAGCAACCATATACTAATTTAGCTTATGCATTGTAAAAAATATCTCTGGTGTGGTTAAGATGAGATATTGTAGGCCATTAACTATGCTTTTGTAGGTAGATACATCTTCAATATATGGACCAAATGGTCCTATTACTTCTAATAAAATATAGAGTGAAGTTTACTACTCTAACATATCTAGAGTGATATTCAATATATTCCCTAAGAATGACTTTGCTATTCTTTCCTATTTGCTAATGACTTTGCCCGTGTTGCGTTTTAATAAATTTTAATCCAACATTTAGAAGTATCAACTATGTATGTGTGATCCATTTCTTCTTTTTATTAAAACGCAGCTTCGATTTCACTGCAATTGATCGGCAATGCAAAAAACTCTCATACAAGATACACTTTCTTTTTCACGTACTTATAATATTGTAAACTGATTTTTTTAATGAAAATTTCAAGATTCCCGAATCGAAAAATTATTCCTAAGTAGGTGATTGGTTATGTATGTTTACTTAGAATGACAGTGACTTGCTTCTATTTAATTAATGGTGGATTGAGGAATAAACTTTTCCAAAACATGCGCTCTGTCATTTTATTTAAGTATTTCATTTTATGTTTATTTGCATGTTTAATTCTTTTTATATAATATGTGCTTGTTGGTAGCCAAATATTGAATTTCAATATAATGTTAATACATCAGCAGTCTGATGTATTACTTTAAATTTCATTATTTTTCCAAAATCTAGGCATCTGACCATATTCTTATGCGTTTGGCATTAATCGACAATCTACTTGTGCTTCAAAAAGGGGATGGAAAAAAGTAAAAATCTATATGAAGTTAAGGTACATAAGCAATGAGGGCAATGGCCACCCCGGCAGTGCCTTAAAAGTGAAGACCCTAATTAAGTTGAAGGCTCCCTCATACCGGCTGACTTAAAATTCACATATGCAAAGTCACCTTGTAAAGATTGTTGTAAATGATTTGATTCCAAAGTCCTATGAACTTCAAGCTATATAATGGTAAAGTTTGGGAATATATGTTGAAAATTATTGCTAATAAATGACATAAAACAATCCATAGTGTATGAAAAAATATACCAGTTGAGTTCTTAGAAAAGACTCAAAGGGTCACAAATGGCCTTACTTAAATCTAGATTTTTTAGGCATTACTTTTGCTTCAGAATCTTTCTAAGAGTGCCTAAGTTTACTAGTAAGCTAGCTACACACTTGTCATGAGTTTATTGAAACAAAATTTTTTAATAACCTTAATATATTACAATAGTATGAAGGGAAATTATCTATGCACCACCACTGTTTTGTCATACATATATCTAACTACCACAAATTTTTAACTTGTTCTTTCACCACTTTGTTTCTAAAGTTCTTTCAGTCAACTACTTTCACACTAAGAATTCAAATAAAATGACCATTTTATTCTTGAATGAAATGAAAGACTATTTTATCCTACAAAATTTTTTAAAATAAAAAAATTATAGTTATGAGAATACCTCTGATTTTAATAGAAAAATATCTCAAAATCTGAGATGTTAATTTTTATAATTATACTTTTTACTCGATACATTTTCCAATTTATAATTTTTTATTATTCAAAATTGGTTCAAACTATTGTTATTTTGGTGATTAATTTAAAAAATGAAAATTGTTTGATAATTGTGACTGTACGATTGATTAAAAAAAAGGAAAATATTTAAGATGAGAATTACACATTTTTTAGGTCAAAAGAATTGAAAAGATCAATAATATTTTATCAATTAATTAAATAGTACTCGCAGGTTGATTTTTTCAATAATATTTTATAATGAATTAAATGGTAATCATAGTTTTTTAATTAAAAATTTGTGGGATAAAATGGTCTTTTAGATCACTTAGGGGTAAAATGGTTATTTTATTTAAATTATTATTGTCAAATTAGTCGATTAATTCAAGTTTAGAAATGATGTACATATGATAAAACAGAGTTGGTATAGAGATAATTTCTCTAGTATAGCTCAATAAGAAAGAGAAGAACATAAATTAAACTGAGGCATGCGTAGTTACAATGTCCTTAAAAAGGATTTGTCATTTTCTCAGTAGTGAAATGCAAGTTATGCAACCCAAGAGGGGGGGTGAATTGAGTTTTTAAATTTTATGCTAAACAATTCGCACAACAATTAAATCTAATGCCTTAATGGAATTGAAAACAATAAATTTAATCAAGCACAATAATAAAAGAGTAAGGGAAGAGAAAACAAACACAAAGATTTTTACGTGGTTCGGCAATTCCCGCCTACGTCCACGCCTCGAAGCTCACCCGGCTTGAGGATTTCACGATCCAAGCCTCCCAAGGTTTCAAATGTTTACAATTGACTTCCAATGTGGTTCTCACAATGGACCTTTACAATCAAGAGATTATCTCCCCAATCTCTTCACCCCAAGTGGTTCTCACACTTGTACACTCACAATTTTATGAGAAATAAAAATTACAACAATGAAACTCTCTTTAAAAATGAATAAACAAATTATAACTCAATGATGATTCAATAAATGATAATTTGCGAAATGGAAGCTCAATATATGTTATATGATCTTGTTTATACTTGCACTAATCCTTAAAATGAAGTTAGAGTTGAGTTTCTATAGTTATACCACGAAACCTAACCGTTATAGGTAAATTCCAGCAACCAAGCGGTTAGTCGCTTGTAACAGTGATATTACCGTTATTTTTTAATTTTACTACAGTAACACTGTTCACTAAAATTACACTTTGTCCCAAAATGTTTTATAATTAGACTATGGCCCAAAACGACATAAAACTTTGCAAATAGGTCCAATTTCAAAATTTCCTAATAATGATTGTCATTCCAAAACTTTCTGAAATTATGATATGGCCCCACATATATTATTATTTCTCAAAAAGGTTTTTCAATATAATGCCCATATTTTTCAAAGTTCTCAAAATCTTTCACTTTAGTCCAAAATATTCATAAATTATAGTATGGCCCAAAACATTTCAAATGTTTGTAAAACGGTCCACCTCCGAAATTCAATAATAATACTTATTGAAATAAAAGATTGTAAAACTTTTCATTTAAGTCCAAATTACTCAAATCCACAAAATACTCTACCTTAAAAAAATAAAACCTTTTAATTTATGAAAGGTAATTATTTGAATTAATCTCTTGATTTAGCTTCTCAAATGCTAAATCATGCATCAATTAAATCATACCAGCTTTACAAGAATTTATCGCAATAATTTGCCTGTTGAGCTCTAAACTTTATTCTTGATTTCGCCGTTGTCCGTTGAGTGCCTTCAACTTGATTTCACTTGATTCACTTGCATAAATATTACCCTTCAAAAACTAGTGAAAATGTGAAATACATGAAATTCTAGTTATGCAACCCAAGAGGGGGGGTGAATTGGAATTCTAAAAATTATTAAATTTATAATTAAAAACTCAATGCAAATATGAAACAAATTCAAAGCAATAACAAATAAGTTAACCACAATAAAAAGGATAAAGGAAGAGAGATTCAAACACTAAGATTTTTACGTGGTTCGGCCAACCTTGGCTACGTCCACTCCTCCAAGCTTTCCGAACTTGAGGATTCCACTAAGCAAGCCTCTAAGGCTTCAAATGCTTACACTTGACTTCCAAGGTGTCAATAACCTTTACAACAAAAGATTATCCCAATCTCTTAACGCAAGTGTATCCCAACACTTACAATCACTCAAAGATAAAAGATTATAAACTTGTTTGCTTCTCACAATATTTAAGATTACAAAATGATACCCAGTATGTGAATAGATGAAGCAAGAATGTAATTAAAGCTCAATGAAGATTGTATTCTCAAGTATAAGCTCAGTAGTCGTGTTGTGATCAATCATTGTTTGAATTTGAATGAGCTTATTTATAGATGGCGCTAAAAAACTAGCTGTTATTCACTTTTTGCGCATTGTCAAAAACTAGCTGTTATTTACTTTTTGCTCATTGTCGGATCGCCGTTAATTGATGTCAGATCGCCATTTGACTGGTCGATATGACCGTTGGGCTGGATTTTCAATTTGTCGAATCGCCGTTAACTGATGTCGGATCGCCGTTAGTGTCTAGAGACTAATCTTTAATTATGCTCGATGTCGGCGAGCCGTTAGTGTCCAGAGAAGTGATCTTCAATTCTGTTCGTTGTCGGCGAGCCGTTAACCAGATGTTAGATCCCCGTTAGTGTCCAGAAACTGATCTTTAATTCTGTTCGTTGTCGGCGAACCGTTAACAAGATGTCGGCAAGCCGTTTTCTGCAGCAACTGCTACAGTGTGCTGTTTTTACAAAATTTTCGGTTGACTGCAAAACTTTGTAACTTTATACTATGGCCCAAAAACTTTATAAAGACTTGTCAATTAGGTATTTTCTCAGGATTTCAAGCAATACTTGTTATCATTAAAAATCATAAAGCTTTTTCAATTTGAAACCATTAAAATGAGAATAATCAAAATATAATGCCTTTATAATTCAATTTGAAACCATTAAAATGAGAATAATCAAAATATAATGCCTTTATAAAATAAGAATGATGAAAAACATATGAAAGTTATTTTGAGCTCTTTAAAAGATTAATAGATCTTAATCACGTTTGTATCATCAAAATCAATAAAGAAATATTTAAGTTAACAATCTCCCCATTTTTTATGGTGACAAACTGTTCAAGAGAAAATTTGTACAATTTTGCTCCCCCTAAGTAAAATATTTAAGGAAGAGTTAACTTCCCTTAAGGTTTGTAATCTCATAAAAAACAATTTAAAACAGAAGAGATTGAATTGATAAAATATATCTCCCCCTTCATCATAAAAAAGAAATAAGCGTGAAAAGATTAAAAAGAGAAGTTCAGATATTACCCATTTTGGAAAGATTTCGGCAGAATCTCCCCTTAAAAATGAACATATCCTCAACAATACAAATAGTTAAGAACACTTCCATATATATATATATGCCAACTTATCAACCAACCTCCATTCCAACAATCAAACATTATCATCAATATAATCAAGAGCAGCAATTAACCATATTATCAAAATCAACTCAATCATAAATAGAATCCACATATCCAACAAAAAGCATCATAATAGATCATAAGAGCATCATAAAAGCATCACACACACAATCAAAACTAAATGTCATAATGAACTACATGAAATGAGTAATGTTTGTACGAAAAACAAAGGGACAGAAAACTAAGACGGAGGCTGTGAAGAGGAATTGCCGGGATTATAGCCAAAGTAACCAAGAATACGACGTTGGCCAGCAAGTAACTCCATCTGTTGATCTGAAATTTGCTGCCAAAAGGTCGCAAAGTCAAATTTAAGCTGCTGCTGCTGCTGGGACAAAACATCCACTCGGTCAAGAAGCTGCTGAAAACGATCCTCAGGAATAGTCGATGCTGCAGGAGGTATAGCAGAATCAGCTAGATCGTCATCCTGTGAGAATGCTGCTGCGGCTGGAGGAGCTGCTGCTCGGCGAGGGGCACGTGGTCGAGTGCCAAGACGAAAGTCTGGTAACTCCTCCTCGGAATAAACATCATTAAGCATGCGGTTATCATCTGGAGCTACCAAAGTATCCTCATTCTTAGAGGAGGAAACCTTGAACCACTTGCGTTGCTTCAAATGGAAACCAATCCCCGAGATTATTTCCTTACCCAGCTTTTTAGTCTCAAGAAATATAGGTATGGTCAAAGGAACATGAAAGTATCATAGAATCTTACTAATAATACTTCCATAAGGAAGAGATCTGTTAGACACAGCAGTAGTAGAAAGCATGTGACGCACAATCGTGAATGAGAGATGCACTTGCCTTCCTCGGATGAGAGACTCAAGTAAACCAACATCCAATCTAGTCACCTCATCAGCATGTCCATGCCAAGGTGTAATCATGTGTTGGAGAATACTATGAAGAATATGGACTTGGAAAGGTAACAAATTGAGATCGAAAGGGCAATGAGCAAATATCATCAGAAAGGTCACGACGTCTACAGATATTCCTAACACCTCAATGTGTCTAAATTGATTAAAGTGAAGCTCTTTTCTAGCAGTGTATAAGTTTAGCCCTTCACAGGATATTCCAAGAATACGATCAAGCTCAAATGTGTCAAACTCAATCCTAACACCTCCAACGTGTGTTACAACTTTATCCTTTCGATTTACAGAAATCTCCATATTACAGTAAAACACCCTCACTAAATTTTCAAAAACTCATTCTTCAATGCCTAAGGCTTTATCCCATTGTCTTAGCATTTGAGGCAAAGATCTACCACATATAGTTATATCAGAGAAATCATCAATATCCATATAGAATGAGAGAGTTACCGCTTTTCCCATGAATTTCTCGTGAAACCGTTAAGTCAGTTGACCATTTGGAAAATGCAGGTTGTCAAAGTCTTGAGAGAGAGGTCTGGAGGAGCTGGGATTGCTTGGAGCAGCTTGTTTGGTTCTGGTACGCTGTGGTCATGAAGCCATTGATGATTTTGGAGAAAAATTAGATTGGTGGAAATGAGTTTGAGAGATGAAAGAGTGATTGAAAGTTGAAATGTGATTGAAAAGAGGAAGAATTTTGGGTCAAATTGAACAAATAAGGTGCGGCTGGTTCTAGGGTTTCAAAATGGGATTTTTCAAATTTTGAAGAAAAAGAAAGATTTTAATTGGTTAAAAGGTGCTATAAATGATAAAGATGGTTTGCAATGCTTTAATTTGGTGAAAAATTACAAGAAAAGTGATGGATTTGAGAGGGGAGAACTAGTGTAGTCGCAGGTTGGAGTGAGAGAAAGAGAGAGAGAAAACGAAATGAAGAGGAAGACGAAGGACTGTTCAATTAACGTGTGATAACGGCGAGCCGTTATGGAGATATCGGCAAGCCGACAATGTCCAGAGAGTTCCCAAGGATTTTCATGAAATCGGCAAGCCGTTAACTAGTTATCGGCTAGCCGACAGTGTCCAGAATACTAGCCATAGTTTCTGCCCGAAAACGGTTAAATTATGATTTCGCACATTCATTTTAGTATTTGCCAACAATTAAAACATTTTAAGATTATTTCATTGATCAAAATTGTTTTAAGTGCCAGTTTAATGCATAATTCATGAACATATATTTCAACACTTAATTATACATATTAAAAAATACACACACTCCACATTTATATTATAATTGAGCATTCTATAGATATTTAAATCATCAAATCATAAATCAATTAATTTTAATAGACTCAATAGCATGAATAAAGATATTAATGTGAAAATTTCATCATCCCAAGTTCATGCCGAATTTTTAAAAATTGTTCTTCACAAAGTGGTTTTGTAAAAATATCGGCAAGTTGTTTTTCCGTAGAAATAAACTCTAATGCAATATCTCTCTTTTGAACATGATCTCTCAAGAAATGATGTCTTATTTCTATATGCTTGGTTCGAGAGTGTTGAATGAGATTCTTTAAAAGATTTATAGCACTAGTATTATCATACTTAATAGGAATTTGTTCTAGGTTAATACCATAGTTTCTAAGTGTTTGTTTCATCCAAAGAGCTTGTGCACAACAACTTCCTACAGCTATATATTCAGCCTCGGTAGTTGAGAGTGCAACAGAATTTTGTTTCTTACTAAACCATGAAACAAGTAAGTGACCTAGGATATGGCAAGTTCCATTAGTGCTTTTCCTATCAACTTTATAACCAGCAAAGTCCGCATCCGAATAGCATGTTAAATCTATATGAGTTCCTTTAGGATACCAAAGGCCAATATCTATGGTTCCACTCAAATAACGAAAAATTCTTTTAATAGCAAGCAAATGGGATTGATTGGGACATGATTGAAATCTTGCACACAAACATACACTAAACATGATATCGGGTCTACTTGCAGTCAAATAAAGTAAAGATCCGATCATACCTCGATACATTTTGATATCCACTTCTTTGCCTTTTTCATCTTTGTCGAGCTTGGTTGTTGTGCTCATTGGTGTATTTTTGGTCTTTGAGTCATCAATGCCGAATCGTTTGAGTAAATCTCTTACATACTTGGCTTGATTTATGAATATTCCTTCCTCATTTTGTTTTATTTGCAGCCTAAGGAAGTACTTCAGCTCTCCCATCATACTCATTTCAAATTCATTGCTCATACAAGATGAAAACTCTTTGCACAACAATTCATTAGTAGAACCAAAAGTAATATCATCAACATAAATTTGAACAACAAGTATGTCTTTGTTCTTATGTTTAACAAAGAGAGTAGTATCCGTTTTACCCATGGAAAAATCATTTTCTAACAAGAAATTCTTAAGCCTATCTTACAATGCTCTAGGTGCTTGTTTAATCCATACAAAGCTTTAAACAACTTATAAACATGATTTGGAAATTTTTCATTTTCAAAATCAGGGGTTGTTTTATATACACTTCTTCCATAATATAACCATTTAAGAAAGTACTTTTCACATCCATTTGAAATAAAATGAAATCTTTATGACAAGCAAATGCCAACAACATTCTAATTGATTCTAGTCTAGCTACGAGTGCAAAAGTTTCATCAAAATCAATTCCTTCTTCTTGGTTTTAACCTTGAGCCACTAATCTAGCTTTATTTCTTACAATCACCCTGGATTCATCCATCTTATTTCTAAATACCCATTTAGTACCAATGACGGATTGATGTTCCGGTTTAGGAACTAATTCCCACACATTGTTTCTTTCAAATTGATTTAACTCCTCTTGCATTACCATAATCCAAGATTCATCATTTTCCGCATCCGCAAAGGATTTGAGTTCAATTTGAGAAATAAATGCATTATGCTCACAAGTATTCTTAAGTGATGATCTAGTTGTAACACCTAGTGAGGGATCTCCTAAAATTACATCCTTAGGGTGAGAAGAGACATACCTCCACTCCTTGGGGAGTGTTTGAGAAATATCATCTTGTTGTTCCAGCTACATATTTGTTTGTTCTTCTTGTCTATCCTCTTGATTTTCTTGTGGTGCATTCTCTTGATTCTCTTTTGATGATTCTTCTTGTAACTCTCCGTCTGCATCATCATTAGCAACTTCTTTCTCCGCAGAAGAGGGGTTTGATTCATCAAACGTAACATGCATGGACTCTTCCACAACTAAAGTTCTTTTATTATAAACTCTATAAGCTTTGCTTGAGTTTGAATACCCGAGAAAGATGCCAACATCAGATTTTGGATCAAATTTACCAAGATTATCTTTTGTGTTTAAAATAAAACATTTGCATCCAAAAACTTTGAAATAGCCAATGTTGGGTTTTCTATCTTTCCAAAGCTTATAGGGAGTTTTATTGAGATGAGGTCAATCAACACTCGATTTAAAACATAGCAAGCGGTGTTGACGGTTTCGGCCCAAAAATATTTTGGTAATGCATTTTCATTTAACATAGTCCTACCCATTTCTTGAATAGACCTATTCTTTCTCTCAACAACTCCATTTTGTTGTGGAGTTTTAGGTGATGAAAATTGATGCTCAATGCCAAGATTATTGCAAAAAAATCTCAAATGCATGATTTTCAAATTCTCCTCCATGATCACTCCTAATGCATACAATACCATGCCCTTTTTCATTTTGTAATTTCTTACAAAGCACTTTAAAAACATCAAGAGCATCATCCTTATTGGCTAAGAATAATACCCATGTATATCTAGAATAATCATCCACTATCACAAATGCATAATATTTGCCATTTAGACTAGCATATCTAGATGGCCCAAATAGATCTATGTGAAGAAGTTCAAGTGGTTTTGGAGTAGAAATATGGTTTTTATTCTTGAAAGAAGTTTTAATTTGTTTTCCAAATTGACAAGCTTCACAAATCGTATCCTTTTGAAAACTAATTTTCGGAAGACCTTTAACTAAATCATTTTTCGAAATTTTTGAAATCAAATCCATACTTGCATGTCCTAACCTTCTATGCCATAGCCAACTATCATCATGTAATGCGGAAAAGCATTTATCAAGAGTAGACATTCTATGTCAATGATATAAACATTACCACATCTATTACCAACAAACAAGATCTTGCCATCACATGAGTTCTCAATAACACAACTAAATTTATTAAAGATAACTTTATAACCTTTGTCACATAATTGACTAATACTAATTAAGTTATGTTTCAAGTTCTCAACCAAACATACATTCTCAATTAGAGTTGAAGAGACTTTACTAACATTTCCAATTCCAAGAATTTTTCCTTTTGAGTTGTCTCCAAAAGATACGTGTTGAGTGTTAGAAAGTGCATATTTATAAAGGAGAAAATCGTTATTTTGCATATAAAGTATTACTAACAACCCTTACTTTTATGTATTTAAGTTTCTTGTAATTTAATTATGTGTGTTTTATTTTAATTAAGTATTTTATGTTTTTTAGGGGCATTATAGTCATTTCACAATAAACGAGAGATCAGATGGCAAAACGGACATCATTTTTGAACTCAGGACGGTCGAAAATCTAAGGAGGAGCATAAAAGGAAAAATGGCATTGTTCACATGTACGGTACTATTCACATGTACGGGTACCGTCTACGTTACTGTTCACGGCACTGTTCACATAGACGGATCGATGACGTGGCATTGACCGATGACGTGGCATTGACTGATGACGTGTCAAGATCCGGTTGGACTAAAATTCTCATGTACTGTTGATGGTGACGTGGCAGCATATTAGTGGACCAAAAACTGCGCGTACGGTACATGCAACACAGGGGATTATTTACTGTGCAAATAGTGGCTGAACCGCGTTACTGTGCAAATAGTGGCTGAACCGCGTTACTGTGCAAATAGTGGCTGTTGACTTTACTGTTGACTGATGACGTGGTGAAATCCTGAGCGTCCAAACTGTTTTTAATCTGATGGCCATGATTTACTCGATGTAACTATAAAAAGGGGGCCTCCCCCCCCTATTTTGGCACCTCTGAATCCATTTTTTGGATCCATTTTCTGTAATTCTCTCTCTATCTTGTATTTTCTACGTATTTTAATAAATTCTCATTTTGCCCCTAGTTCAACTATGAGTGGCTAATTTTCTTTCAAGCTTGGGTTGAAGGTGAAGTCTCAACATGTGTCATGGGCTTGATTTGGTAAATTTATTTTCTCTTCCCTTCTAGTTTTTGTGGATGTTTTGACTTCTCGTTGACAAATAATACTAATCTTGTCTAGTACTGCCCTGGTTTCACCGGCTCCCTAGTATAAGATTATTATTATTTGGCACGATAAACCCTTAGCACCATATTTATTAGAGCGTGGTTCATGAGGTGTGGATTCCCCTCTCATGATTTAATTGGTATTAATAAGGAATATTTAGCCCATGATGCATGTTGATACGGATCCAGATACCCAAGTATGTCATTTTATTAGAATTCTCTACAATTTATTATTGCCATTTCAATTTCAATTCCAGAATTTATTCTTGTTATTTTAATTTAAGTTTTAGCATATTCTAAATCATTTTCCACCTTAAATCCAATCACCCATTCACTAAATTAATTTTATATATACAACAGATTCGTGCGCTTGCGAGTTCAATAAAATTTGCACAACAAGTTTTTGGCGCCGTTGCCGGGGAGGTAAGTAATTTTAATTCATAGAATTAATTTTTGTGAATATTTCCATTTAATTGTTTTCTTGTATTTTAAAAAAAAATAAAAAAATAAAAAAAGGGTGAATCTACATTTAAAGGTTAGTATTTCTTTTCTTTCTCTCTTCTTTAAAATTCTGTAATTTAATTTTCAAGTTATTTTTTTTTCTTCGTTGTGATTTTTATTTATCTTATTAATTTATTTTTAGTTAATTTATTTCACGTATTTATTTTTGTGTTTTTATAGTAAGGTTGTAATAGCGCAATAAGGTTAGTATCGTAATTTCTCCTTCTTCTTTATTTTTATTTGTTTTATTTCCATCTTTATTTTTATTTTTATTTGTTTTGTTCCCATATTTATTTTTATTTTATTTGTTCTTTGCATGCATGGTCGTAGGTCATTATTACCTAATCTTGAACCTATAGACCTTGAACTTGAGAAAACACTTCGCACACAAAAAAACGTTAAAAACAAAATGGATTTGCAACCACAGGAGAGGCCATTTAAGGACTACTTTAGTCCCTTAGCTAATTTGAGCACATCATGCATACGGTACCCAAATGTAGCTGCTAGGAGTTTTGAATTAAAACCTAGTGTGCTAAATTGTCTCCCCACATTCTATGGCTTAGAAAATGAGGACCCATATAATCATCTGAATGATTTTCATGCTATTTGTCAAACATTTAAATATGAGAATTTTTCAGACGATGATGTTAAACTTAGACTATTCTCATTTTCTTTGAAGGATAGAGCTCGTTCATGGCTTAATACATTACCTGCTAATAGCATTTCATCATGGGAACAAATGGTTACAAAATTTTTAAATAAATATTTCCCAGTGCATAAAACCAATGCTATTCGCAGGGAAATCTCAGAGTTTACCCAGAGAGATGACGAGCAGTTTTTCGAAACATGGGAGCGATTCAATGGGCTACTCTTGAAGTGTCCACATCATGGGTACGAGAAATGGCACCAATGCCAATACTTTTTGGAGGGATTATTGCCAAATATGCAAGAATGGCTAATGGCGACAAGTGGAGGAGAGCTAATGTCAAAAAGTGCATCAGAGATTTGGGAATTCTTCCAGCGACAAGCAGATAATTCCCAACAACGGAGTCGATCACTCAGGAATACTAGAAGGGTTAAGGGAGTAAATGAGGTTCAAATTGGAGAGTCAACTTCAGGAATCAAAGAAGTCAAGGAGATGGTTGAAGGACTTGCTCGACAAATAGCATCGTTATCGACTGCTAAAACAACAGAGCCACATGACCTTGACTCATTCTCATATCAAGCCAATGCCATAGGTGTAATGAGAAAACCATCGAATTACAACCCATACTCCAACACATATAATCCTGGATGGAGAGACCATCCCAATTTTTCATGGTCTCAAGGATTCCAACAAAATGGACCAGCAGCTCCACATCCACCAATTCAACCAATTCCTCAAAATCCTCAAGCCTCTCAGCCGCCATTCAGACCATATAATCAGAACCAGAACTACTCTCAACCCAGACCATGGGAAGATGCATTCCAAAATTTCAGGAATGTTACTCACTCCACGATTGAGCAACAGAACCGCACTATTGATGGACTACGAAATGAGTTGAGAGCGGGCTTCAACTCACAAGCCCAATCAGTTTCAAGCCTAGAAAAGATGGTGGGACAACTTGCTTCTTCAGTTCAGACTTTGGCAATGACTGTTGAGAAAGGTAAATTTCCAAGTCAACCAGTGCCTAACCCTAAAGGAGTGCATGAAGCAAGTACCAGCTCACCACAGCAGCATGGAGAGGTCAAAGCTGTCATGACCTTGCGAAAAGGAAAAGAAGTCGACAATAAAGTGGAAATGCCGGTGACTAAAGACAATCAAATTGTACCTGTGAATGTTGAGGAATCATCACCGGAGGAGAAAGAAGAAACCAACCCACGAGAATATGTTCCCAAAGCTCCATTTCCTCAGAGGTTAGCTAAAGGAAAAAAGGGAAAATCCACAGGTGAGATTCTCGAAATCTTCAAGCAAGTAAGTGTTAACATCCCTTTACTTGATGCTATTAAACAAGTTCCATCTTATGCCAAGTTTCTTAAAGACCTGTGTACTAAAAAGAGAAACATGCATGTTCAAAATAAGGCATTTTTAACAGAAAACGTTAGTTCTATACTCCAACATAAAATTCCTCTAAAATGCAAAGATCCAGGTTCCCCCACTATCTCATGTAGCATAGGGAACCATACAATTGAGAATGCTTTGTTGGATTTAGGAGCTAGTGTAAATTTGTTGCCTTACTCTGTTTTCGTGAAACTTGGACTGGGAGAATTACACCCAACTCCAGTGGTGCTACAACTTGCAGATCGGTCCACGAAAATACCTCGTGGTATTGTGGAGGACGTGCTTATCCAGGTAGACAAGTTTTATTTTCCTGTTGATTTCATTGTAATTGACACTCAACCAATACAGGATTCAAGGAAGCACATCCCCATTATTCTAGGCCGACCTTTCTTGGCAACTGCGGATGCTCATATTCAATGCAGGACTGGAAATATGCAGTTGTCCTTCGGCAACATGACTATGGAACTGAACATCTTCAATATTGCCAAACAACCTCACAATGCAGATGCTGGAATTGTTGATGTGGATTTAATTGAAGCACTAGTTGATGACACTTTTGTTTCAAACCTTAGTGATGATCCTTTACAAACATGTTTAACTCACTTTGGTTTGGATTTTGATATTGACAGATCGGTCGATGAGGTCAACGCCCTACTTGACTCAGCACCATCCATGGACACTAATAAATGGAAGCCAAGAGTTGAACAACTAGCACCATCAGAAAAGAAACTCATTCCATCATCAGAATCACCACCGAAACTCGAGCTCAAACCATTGCCCAACACTTTGGAATATGCATTTTTGGGGGAAGAAAGTACTTTACCTGTAATCATCTCATCTTCCCTCAATGATGAACAAAAAGGTAAGTTGTTGGATGTTTTAAAAGAGAACAAAGGAGCATTAGGATGGACCATAGCAGACATAAAAGGTATAAATCCAGTAGACTGCATGCATTACATTCACCTTGATGAAAATGCTAAATCTACTAGGGAAATGCAACGTCGGTTAAATCCTAATATGAAAGAAGTGGTTAGAACTGAAGTCCTTAAGTTATTAGATGCAGGTATCATTTACCCCATTTCTGATAGTTCATGGGTCAGTCTTGTGCAAGTTGTCCCCAAAAAGTCAGGAGTTACTGTAGTTACCAATGCCGATAATGAATTGATACCAACTAGAGTAACTACGGGATGGCGTGTATGCATTGATTATAGAAAGTTAAATTCTGTCACACGTAAAGATCATTTTCCTTTACCATTCATCGATCAAATGCTTGATAGATTAGCAGGCCATGAATTTTATTGCTTTTTAGATGGCTACTCAGGATATAATCAAATTCCCATAGCACCAAAAGATCAAGAGAAAACCACTTTCACTTGCCCTTTTGGTACTTTTGCATATAGGAGGATGCCATTTGGATTATGTAATGCACCTGCTACATTTCAACGATGCATGTTGAGCATTTTTTCTGATATGGTTGAACGATTCCTTGAGGTCTTTATGGATGATTTTTCTGTCTTTGGTGACTCATTTGATCAATGTTTACGTCATCTAACACTAGTTCTGCAGAGATGTATCGAGAAGAACTTGGTCTTAAATTGGGAGAAGTGCCATTTTATGGTAACACAAGGTATTGTTCTCGGTCACATCATTTCAAGAAAAGGTATTGAGGTTGACAAAGCCAAGGTGGATCTCATTTCTAATCTTCCTCCACCCAAAACAGTCAGAGAAGTAAGATCTTTCCTTGGGCATGCTGGTTTCTATAGACGTTTTATTAAAGATTTTAGCAAAGTTTCTAGACCCTTATGCAATTTACTTGCTAAGGATGTACCTTTTATCTTTAATGATTCATGTCTTGTGGCTTTTAAAAAATTAAAGCAATTGTTGACATCATCACCCATCATTCAGCCCCTAAATTGGAACTTACCATTTGAGTTAATGTGTGATGCATCTGATTATGCAGTAGGAGCAGTATTAGGACAAAGAGTTGATCGAATTCCCCATGTTATTTACTATGCTAGTATGACATTGAATGATGCACAATTGAACTATTCAACTACTGAAAAAGAAATGCTAGCAGTAGTGTTTGCATTGGAAAAATTTCGATCTTATCTCATTGGTTGTAAAATCATTGTGTTCACAGATCATGCTGCTCTTAAATATCTTATTACGAAGAAAGATGCAAAAGCTAGACTAATTCGTTGGGTGTTACTTTTGCAGGAATTTGACTTGGAATTCAAAGATAAGAAAGGCACATAAAATGTTGTGGCAGACCATCTCTCTCGTCTTCATTTTGACACAACTACAGAGCCTTTAACATTGAATGAGTCATTTCCAGATGAACAATTAATGAGTGTGAAAGTATTACCTTGGTATGCTGATATAGTTAATTATCTTGTTACAGGTAAACTTCCAGAGCATTGGACCAAGCAAGACAAGGCTAAATTCTTTGCAGAAATAAAGAATTTCTTTTGGGATGACCCATATTTGTTCAAGTATTGTGCAGACCAAATTGTCAGACGATGTGTCCCAGAAAATGAAATTCAGAATATCCTTTCATTCTGCCATGAACAAGCTTGTGGAGGCCATTTCAGTGCTAAGAAAACAGCTACAAAAGTTTTACAATGTGGTTTCTATTGGCCAACTATATTTCGAGACGCTTACACTTTCTGTTCTTCATGTGATAGGTGTGAACGAATGGGGAGCATTACACGAAGGAACATGATGCCACTAAAGCCAATTTTAGTGGTTGAGATTTTTGACGTATGGGGTATCGACTTCATGGGACCCTTTCCCGCTTCTTTTGGCCATCAATTCATACTGGTTGCTGTTGACTACGTATCAAAATGGGTAGAAGCAATTCCATGCAGAACCAATGATCACAAGGTGGTGATATGGTTTTTGAAAAGCAACATTGTTTCGCGCTTTGGATTCCCTCGAGCGATAATCAGTGATGGTGGTGCCCACTTTTGTAATAAAGCCTTCAAAGCTCTTTTGACGAAATATTCAATCACTCATAAAGTGGCGACCCCATATCATCCGCAAACCAGTGGCCAAGTGGAGATCTCCAATCGAGAAATAAAGCACATATTAGAAAAGACGGTGAGGCCGGACAGAAAAGATTGGTCATTAAGACTTGATGATGCATTATGGGCATATAGAACGGCTTTCAAGACTCCGATTGGGATGTCACCCTACAGGCTAGTGTATGGAAAAGCTTGCCACCTCCCTGTGGAACTCGAGCATCGTGCATATTGGGCCATCAAGAAATTCAATTTTGACATGCAGCAAGCTAGCTCAGAAAGAAGATTACAATTGGTAGAACTTGAAGAAATTCGCAATGACGCGTACGAAAATGCCAAGATTTACAAGCAACGAATGAAAGTCTTCCATGACAAGCATATTATGAGAAAATCTTTCACTCCAGGTCAGAAAGTACTTTTATTCAACTCTCGCTTGCACCTATTCCCAGGTAAGTTACGCTCTCGTTGGTCTGGTCCATTTATTGTTCATATTGTTTTTCCACATGGGGCAATTGAAATTAAAGACCCAAAGAACGGTGTCACGTTTAAAGTTAATGGTCAAAGATTAAAGCCATATCTAGAGTACCAACCGCATGGAGAAGACACCGAAATAAATTTGAGTGACCCACCAGATTTGAATTGATTTTTTCTTTTCGGTGGATTGATTTTTCTTTCTTTCTTTTTATTATTCTTTTGCTAATTGAAAATTATTTGTGCATAAGTATGTTTGTTTTACCATTAAGTTTTCTCTTATCCTTGTTAATCATGAGTCTCGTACGTAGACCGTTCCTCCTGAACATTCTTAAACCACTTCAACGTATCAAAACTCATCTCAAAAGGCAAATTCAATCCTGTAAAACACATCGCATTTGGGCTCTACAACCACCAGAGTTAGTAGCCTACGTTGAGGATTTAGAAAGCCAACTCAGAAATATTGAGAGAGGTGTTTACGACATCCAGTTGGAGCTTGAGGTAAATTCAATAAGAGGACGATTTTGATTTTCTTTGTGTGTTTTAATTTGTTTTTCTATTTGTGTGCTTTAGTTTGTTACCCCGGTGAAGTGGCGGATAACGGTACTCCATGACAATCAAGTCGGTTACTTCAGTTTCCCATAATAACTGATATTCTGAGGCGAAGGTATGGAAAGAAACGAGATTCTAGCAAAGCTTCACAAGCGATTCCCTTCACTCCCTCAGAATGCCCTCCTTACGATCTATAAAGCTCGGTCCGAACGCATGCGATTGCTCATGAGGAATAACATACCTGCTGACATCCGTTGGTTAATCGAGGCGAAAGTACGATTGGCGGGTGAGTTACCTCCAAAATTTATTGCATACATGCCTGGTTGTGGTAAAGGAAATTATGCAAGAAAACGACGAGCTCGAAGAATTTCTGTTGCTTGTCATAAGTGTGCCAGAATGAATTGCAATAAAAACCGATGTTCTTTAGGAATGGTGTCTGATAACAGGGAAGATAAGATTCAATTCATTAGGGATGGCTTGAATAAGGAGTCATTGGATGATATCCTTCTGTCTCTTGAAACGCATCCCAGTGGATATGTGCAAGGAGCGATTCTCCAGTTATGGCCATTATTCCAGAAAGAGCATGCACGATATAGTCTCGGGAATCTGACTATAAACGACCCTGTTTGCCAGTTTATAAGAAAACTGGATGGGAAGCCTATCCTCGACCTATAGAGGACGTTCAAGCCGTTTCTAGACGTAAAACCAGAGGAAGATGTGAGCCACAGTCGCAACTACCTGTAAATATCCTTTTACTTTATTGTTATTTTATTTCATTTCACTGTTGTTTTATCATTTGCATTATTGTCTTTAATAATTTTATTACTGTTTGTTTTTACTTTTTGCTTTTTGACTATTGAGCCATGTGCTTTACGTGTTATTTGACACTGACATGCCACCTCATACATAGTTGTGATCCACTGTCACCAAGATTCTTAAAATATGACTTTTTATTAAGCACTCACAAATTGTTTTTGAGAAATATTCCAATGGCAGCTACTCCCAGTAGACAATTCAAGAACATTTGTGTGCTTTCTGGATTTAACTATGGCAAACATAAAGAGTTCGTTGATGCAGCCATAGATCTTGGTCGAAGCATAGCAGAGAGAAAATTACACTTGGTGTTTGGAGGAGGTAATCGAGGGTTATCAAAATTGGTCTCAGAAGCTGCTTTTGTTAGAGGAAGCCAAGTGTTAGGCATCATCCCAAGAGTCCTAAAACCTTTGGGCAGTGTGTCTGACTCAACAACTGGAGAAGAGTTAGTCGTCTCAGGTATGCAAGAACGAATAACTGAAATGCTTAATCATGCTGATGCTTTTATTTTCCTTCCAGGAGATCTTGCAACACTAGAGGCACTTATTACACTAGCATCTTGGGCCCATCTGCACATTCACCAGAAACCCATCGGTTTGTTAAATGTCAATAATTTTTATGATGGCTTTATCGCATTTCTTAACCATGCAATAAAAAATTATTTCGTTCCTTCTAGTGCGAAAAAGCTTTTTATTTGTGCTCACACTGCTAATGAGCTACTTGATATGTTACAAGCTTATAAACCAGAGCCAGACCCCTGGAGCTTTGTGTTGGAGCGTTCAAATGATGATGGTAACAATAGCCGCAGTAAGAAGTACAAATTAGATTTAACCCTCCGCCTGTAAATATTTTCTTCTTTGTTGCACCACTCAGGTGATGTCTTCTAAACTCTACTTCTTTTCTTTAAAACATTGAGGACAATGTTTCGTTCTGGTTGGGGGGAGGGAATAGTCGACAATTGTGGAAATTTGGTTAAGTTTTTACTAATTTTTTTTGTTGTAGAAACTAACTGTTGCTAACTTTTTGTGTTGAAGATGGCTGAATATGGAGTGTAGTGACTCTAGAAACGCATCTTCATTGTTAAAAATAAAAAATAAAAAAAATATATTTTTCTTTATTATGTTTTGATGTTTATTTTTCTTCTTCCTTTTTAATTTCTCCTTTATAAATATACATTTTCAAACAAAAATTTTGAGTCAAAGATGGCTGAATATAGAGTGTAGTACCTCTAGAAACGCATCTTCTTAAGTAAAAAAAAAAAATGCAATTTCGTTTTCTATCATTTTCTAATTAGTTTTTCTGCATCATTTTCACATTTCTGCATGCATATTTCCTTTCACGTTTAGAATAGGTTGGGGGGTAGACTGTTGTTAAAAAAAAAAAAAAATTGTGTGATTTGTTTTAACATTGGATGACATGATGATTTCAAATTTTAGTATTTGTATTATCTTTAGTCTTAAGTGATGTTACACTATATTTGCTACTCTACATGTTGATGTCGGAGACAAATATGAGTTGCTTGAAGGAATGAACATGTCATAATAAATACCAAGTGAGTTTTTGAGCCTATCATTTTTCTTGGAGAGTAACCCTTTTGCCCATTCTCTATACAGCTTAGCAGTTTATTATTGTATATACGATCTCTAGATTTCTTTTGAGTTAACCCTTAAAAAAAAAATAAAAAAAAAAATAAAAAAAATAAAAAAGACAAAAAATGTGTGTTGCTACATTTGAAAGCCCATTTAATTAGTAGATATGGAAGATTATTTAGAGCCCTAAAAGATGATGGAAAGGCCGTCTTTGATCCGTTTGAGCCTTTCTAGCCATCCCTTTTATGAATATCCATAGTTAGCCCTTTTGAGCCTTTAAAAAAAAAAAAAAAAAAAAAAACTTTTCTTTGTCAACTTATAATCTTAACCCACTCCGATTTGGAGTATTACCCATTATCTTACAAGATCCATCACCTATTTATGTTTGAGAAAAATGTAAATAAATATTTTATATAGTGAAGTGCCTAGTTCAAAAAAAAAAAAATTTGTTGTTTAAAAAAAAAAAAAAAACAATAATAGGTGAAATCCACCTTGTAACTTCCAAAAAAAAAAAAAAATTCTCTGCATTTTTCTCAAACATACACTTTGTTTTTCCTATTTCCCTTCTTTGTTAGCCATGTCCCTAGCCTACGTTACGTCCTAATAAAAGTCCTTCTTGATTTTAGGGAACTATAGTCTGAAGTAGAAGCTAGTTATATGGGCTAAAAAGATGTAGTGATGCATAAAAAAATAAAATAAAATAAATAAATTAATTAGGTTGACTAGCATTTTTATTTGACTGGAGATCGTATTATTTCTAAGCTAAGGGCATATTTCTTTTTGGTGAGAGCATGTGAGATCATTTCTTTATTATTTTCTCTCAATTACCATTCATTGGAGTGACTATTTTTTGGGTTTAATTTCTTTGTGAGAGTGTCACTACTTCCAGTGAGATTTTGGGGTTTGACATGTCATTCTCGAAGGTAACTACGACAAAATCTACTGGGCTAATTCATGTGGATGGTTGATGTAGGTGTGATGTTTCTTTAGACTTGAGATAATGCTTATACTTTCATTTGATTGTTATCATTAATCTGATTGAATAAACAAGAGTGTTAAAAAAAAATTCATTTTTGAATTTTGTTTTCGCTTTATTTGCTAGGGACTAGCAATAAGCTGGTTGGGGGGTGTGTTGAGTGTTAGAAAGTGCATATTTATAAAGGAGAAAATCGTTATTTTGCATATAAAGTATTACTAACAACCCTTACTTTTATGTATTTAAGTTTCTTGTAATTTAATTATGTGTGTTTTATTTTAATTAAGTATTTTATGTATTTTAGGGGCATTATAGTCATTTCACAATAAACGAGAGATCAGATGGCAAAACGGACATCATTTTTGAACTCAGGACAGTCGAAAATCTAAGGAGGAGCATAAAAGGAAAAATGGCACTGTTCACATGTACGGTACTATTCACATGTACGGGTACCGTCTACGTTACTGTTCACGGCACTGTTCACATAGACGGATCGATGACGTGGCATTGACTGATGACGTGTCAAGATCCGGTTGGACTAAAATTCTCATGTACTGTTGATGGTGACGTGGCAGCATATTAGTGGACCAAAAACTGCGCGTACGATACATGCAACACAGGGGATTATTTACTGTGCAAATAGTGGCTGAACCGCGTTACTGTGCAAATAGTGGCTGAACCGCGTTACTGTGAAAATAGTGGCTGTTGACTTTACTGTTGACTGATGACGTGGCGAAATACTGAGCGTCCAAACTGTTTTTAATCTGATGGCCATGATTTACTCGATGTAACTATAAAAAGGGGGCCTCCCCCCCTATTTTGGCACCTCTGAATCCATTTTTTGGATCCATTTTCTGTAATTCTCTCTCTATCTTGTATTTTCTACGTATTTTAATAAATTCTCATTTTGCCCCTAGTTCAACTATGAGTGGCTAATTTTCTTTCAAGCTTGGGTTGAAGGTGAAGTCTCAACATGTGTCATGAGCTTGATTTGGTAAATTTATTTTCTCTTCCCCTCTAGTTTTTGTGGATGTTTTGACTTCTCGTTGACAAATAATACTAATCTTGTCTAGTACTGCCATGGTTTCACCGGCTCCCTAGTATAAGATTATTATTATTTGGCACGATAAGCCCTTAGCACCATATTTATTAGAACGTGGTTCATGAGGTGTGGATTCCCCTCTCATGATTTAATTGGTATTAATAAGGAATATTTAGCCCATGATGCATGTTGATACGGATCCAGATACCCAAGTACGTCATTTTATTAGAATTCTCTACAATTTATTATTGCCATTTCAATTCCAATTTCAGAATTTATTCTTGTTATTTTAATTTAAGTTTTAGCATATTCTAAATCATTTTCCACCTTAAATCCAATCACCCATTCACTAAATTAATTTTATATATAATTAAAATCCACCTCCTCGTGGGATCGACACTCGTCACCATTGATCTATACTACAACAGATTCGTGCGCTTGCGAGTTCAATAAAATTTGCACAACAATACGTCTCCACCATTTTCAATTTTGGTGAAGCTTGAGAACCATGCATAGTTCCGGTCATGTGCCTTGAACAACCACTGTCCAAGCACCAATTATTTTTCTTCTTCTTTAAGCTCTACAAGGAAAATCTCAAGTTTTAGGTACCCAAATCTTTTTGGGTCCTTGAGAGTTAGCAACGGTTCCTTTTGGAACCCAAATACATTTGACACCATAATATGCATTCCTTTTCACGGGATATCTATATTTCATGTGTCCATTTTGATTACAATAATGACAGACAATCTTATGATCACTTGTGGAGGTAGCTTTAACAAAATAATTCTTATAATACTTTTGCTTCAAGTTAGACTTATATCCAAGTCCTCCTTTATCAAAAACACATTTTTGTGAGTTAAGCATATTATCCAACATCTTTTGCCCATTTGTAAATTTCAAAACAATTTCATTCAACTCATTGCTCTTTTTCTTGAGCATTTCGTTTTCATTTTTAGAATCATATATGTATGATTCTAAATGCTCATGTGAGATACTAGGTTTCTCATTTGATAATGCAAGTTCATCATGCAATGTTTTGTTCTCTACTTTTAGGAATGCAATTTTTGCATTTAAAGATTTATTTTCATTTTTAACTTTTTCCATTTCCTTTTTAAGACATACATTCTTTTTACCAATCTTCATCAACTCATTATGCAATTCTTTAAAAGCATCATACAATTCATCATAGGTGGGATCACTTACCTCATTGAGATTATCATCCTCTCCTATTGCCATAAGCGCTAGGTTTGATACTTCTTGTAATCCTTCTTCATCACTTGAATCTTCCTCGCTATTATCCCACGTTGCAACCATGGCTTTCTTCTTGAGATTGTTGATAAGTGGGCACTCCAATCTTATATGGCCATGCTTCTTGCACTCATAGCATGTGATCACCTCTTTCTTCTCCCTTTGGTTCTTGAAGTTTCTGAATTTTTTTCGCTCTCCAATTTTCTTGAAAAAAGTTCTGAACCTCCTTGCTAGCACGGCTAACTCTTCATCATCCGGTTCACTACCTCCATCACTCTCATATTTTGAAGCTTTGAGAGCAATGCTTTTCTTCTTCTCCTCATCTCATTTTTCTGCTACCAAGTCTTCTTCATATGAAATGAGAGAACCAATTAAATCATCAAAAGGTAAAGTATTTAAATTTTGGCCTCTTCAATGGTGGTTCTTTTAGGTCTCCATTCTTTTAGAAGTGACCTAATGATTTTCTTAAATTTCTCACTATTTGAGAAGCTCTTCCCTAAGGCACTTAGGGTGTTCACTATGTCCGTGAATCTAGTATACATAGAATACTCATTTTCATTTTGTTCCATTTGGATACATAGAATACACATTTTCATTTTGTTCCATTTGGAACAACTCATATTGACGAGTGTATCTACTAATTTTAGACTCTTTAACTTGATTTGTCCCTTCATAGACAACTTCAAGTTTATTCCATATTTCTTGTACACTTTCACAACTAGATACTCTATGGAATTCTTTCTTATCAAGGGCACAAAACAAAGTAATCATAGCCTTGGAGTTTAGAGACATTTTCTCTTTTCTCACTCACTCCATTGACTTGATGGTTTAAGAATATCATCTCCTACTTCATCTTTAAACATAGGCATGAATGGACCATCAGAAACAACTTCTCAAATTTCTTAATCTAAGGCTTGCAAATAGATTCTCATTCTAGTTTTCCAATAAGCATAGTCATTACTATCAAAGAACGGTGGTCTAGTTGTAGATTCCCATTCTCTAAAGGTTGAGTCATTTAAGGTTGCCATGGATATTTTACTCTAGACGATTAAGTCCTAATAAGAGAACAAGGCTCTGATACCAAATGAAATTCTAGCTATGCAACCCAAGAGGGGGGTGAATTGGAATTCTAAAAATTATTCAATTTATAATTAAAAACTCAATGCAAATATGAAACAAATTCAAAGCAATAACAAATAAGTTAACCACAATAAAAAGGATAAAGGAAGAGAGATTCAAACACTGAGATTTTTACGTGGTTCGGCCAATCTTGCCTACATCTATGCCTCCAAGCTTTCCGAGCTTGTGGATTCCACTAAGCAAGCCTCCAAGGCTTCAAATGCTTACACTTGACTTCCAAGGTGTCAATAACCTTTACAACAAAAGATTATCCCAATCTCTTAACCCAAGTGTATGCCAACACTTACAATCAATCAAAGATAAAAGATTATAAACTTGTTTTGCCTCTCACAATATTTAAGATTACAAAATGATACCCAATATGTGAATAGATGAAGCAAGAATGTATTTAAAGCTCAATGAAGATTGTATTCTCAAGTATAAGCTCAGTAGTCGTATTGTGATCAATCCTTGTTTGAATTTGAATGAGCTTATTTATAGATAGAGCTAAAAAACTAGCCGTTATTCACTTTTTGCTCACTGTCGGATCTCCGTTAACTGATGTCGGATCACCGTTTGACTGGTCAATATGACCGTTGGGCTGGATTATCAATTTGTCGGATCGCCGTTAACTGATGTCGGATCGCTGTTAGTGTCCAGAGACTAATCTTCAATTATGTTCGATGTCGGCGAGCCATTAACCAGATGTCGGATCGCCGTTAGTGTCCAGAGAGTGATCTTCAATTCTGTTCGTTGTCGGCGAGTCGTTAATCAGATGTCGGATCACCGTTAGTGTCCAGAAACTGATATTCAATTCTGTTCGTTGTCGGCGAACTATTAACAAGATGTCGACGAGCCTTTTTCTGCAGCAACTGCTACAGTGTACTGTTTTTGTAAAATTTCCATTTGACTACAAAACTTTGTAACTTTATACTATGGCCCAAAATTTTTATAAAGACTTGTCAATTAGGTCTTTTCTCAGGATTTCAAGCAATACTTGTTATCAGTAAAAATCATAAAGCTTTTTCAATTTAAAACCATTAAAATGAGAATAATCAAAATATAATGCCTTTATAATTCAATTTGAAACCATTAAAATGAGAATAATCAAAATATAATGCCTTTATAAAATAAAAATGATGAAAAATATATGAAAGTTATTTTGAGCTCTTTAAAAGATTAATAGATCTTAATCACGTTTGTTATCATCAAAATCAATAAAGAAATATTTAAGTTAACAATACAATATTTATTAAATCAATTAATACACATGTTTGTTATCATCAAAATTACATTATATGTAACCCTTTAGGCTAACAAGTAGCACTTAGGTTATATTAGCAACTGTCCTTTGGGATATTACAAAGTCAAATGGTCTCGACAACATAACCTCACTACTCTTGGGAACTTCAAACTAGTGTTGGAACTTCATCACGTGAAGTCTAAGATAGAAAGATTTTAGTTGAGAGAGGAGAGCAAAAAAATTACTTGGATTTTGGTGTGTTTTTGAAATGAAACTGGTGAAGGGCATTTACATCCACAAAATGAAACACTAACTCTTAAATTTATTTTTAGAATTTAATTTCAAAATAAAATCTGTAACTTTTATTCACTTGTAACAACCTTTTAACTGTATTTTGTTCCGTTCCTTTTATGTTGAGTTTTCTATTTGCTACTACTTCTCTATTCAGTCCACACAGTTGTGTTGAATCCCCTACTTCTTTCAAAGACATTAGGCATTGTTTCAAGTCTTTTTGGTTGCCAAACATGAAATTTTTTTTCCTCTGTTTATGATGCTCCCTATATGATAAGAGTGCACAATTGGGAACTTATATTTGTTTAATTCATAACATCTCAAGAGCATTACCGAAGAAAGAAAAAACAAGGAAAGCTGAAACCAGACATCATTGATTAAGATTCCGTGTACCAACTTATTAGCATGTCCATAGTTTGCATCATTATATTATTAATCTTAATTCATATTGTTGCTTGCATTATTTTCTTATAAAAAAAATCTTCCCTTCCATACCGCGAAAAATTAACATATTAATGCATAAATATTTTTTAAGTGATCAATTAAATATAAATATTATATTACTTAACTGAATAACAAAAATAAAGAAGTATCTATATTTCAATTACAAAAACATATGTTAAATTAAAGTCAAACGAACTATCTCAAATAAACTAAAAGAATACATCTTTGCATTTAAAAACAAACTTCAATTCGTTCCCTCCTAATAACTAGGGGTGGGCATTTTCCGGTTCGGTTCGGTTCAGGCTCCGAACCGAACCGAACCGGAACCAATCGGTTCTTAAAAACTCAAACCGAACACGAACCGAATTGTAGAACCGAACCGAAATATTTCGGTTCGGTTCGGTTCGGTTCTACAATTCGGTTCGGTTTGGTTCAGTTCGATTCGGTTCTACAATTAAGTTCGGTTCGATTTGGTTCAGTTCGGTTCGGTTCGGTTCGGTTCGGTTCGCACATGTACCTGTATTTTACAGTTTTAACCAAATGTCTTACTGCATTTTATAATTTTCAGCTAATGTCACTGGATTTTATAATTTTCACTTGCATTTTACAGAATATAAGTTCACAACAAGAAAAATAAAAAGTCTTGTATTTAAACTTTCAAAGTAAGCCAAAGCACTCAATAATTAAATTTAAACTAATTAAATTTAATAATTAATAAATATACATATATATCAATTTAATTACCTAAAATGGTTTATGTTCAACTACAATTTTCATGTTGACCTACAAAGTTGGTCGGCCGTTGTTGATTTGCGAAGTTCTACATACAAAAATTGAACAAATTGAACAAGGTTAGTAATACTAAAAAAATATAAACTTAGATTAAAATTAAACAAATTATATAATGTTGATAATACTTAAAAAGTAAAATATACCTTCCGCAAGTTGATCCATAAACTCATTATCTTCAACTAATTTATTTAGGTCCGCCGTTGTATCCACGAAAAGAGAAGTCCGCAACCAATTCTGTAACAATACCAATGCTTCCACCATGTCTGGAGTCAAAGAGCTTCTATATTGATCTAGTATACGACCTCCAGTACTAAAGGCAAACTCAGAGGCAACAGTAGACACCGGAATAGCAAGAACATCCCTTTCTATACTTGACAAGATTGGGTAATTAGCACTATTCACCCTCCACCATAATAAAATAGCAAATTTAGTGCCCAAATTACTTTTTGCAATTTTTTCAGTCTTCTCCGTCAAGTAAAGATCCAACTCATTTGATAACTCCGGGCTACCTTCACTAACCGCAACCGCTTTACTAAATTCGGAGAAAGGATCCTCAATCATAACATCATCATCATCACCCAAATCCCAAAAATTCAATCCACTTCCACTTCCACTAGCTAAATTTTGGCTCCCGCTTGTGCTTCCGCTTGCACTTCCACTCGCACTCCCACTTCCACCCGGTTTGTATTGTGCATTATAAGACTCATAAAGCTTAATCAACAAATTCTTGACCATTTCCTTCATCTCAACACATTTGGCACTATCCTTGCCATATAATTTCTCAAAGCAATGTGTTGCGAATTTCATTTTTCCCCTTGGATCAAGTACAGAAGCAACAATCAACAACTTATTTATCTTGAAACAACCATCCCAATACTTATTAAATTTTTCCTTCATTTTAATTGCCATGAAACCCAAAAGACTATCGTTACTAGCAGACAATGATCCCAAAGATTGTTCAATTTGACATATCAAATTATAACAAATATTTGATGTCACCTAAAAAAAATTATGTTAATAAAGCTAAAATAAACTTCATCATATTATTATATATCATAAATTAAAAACAATATAGCATCATATTATTATATATTAAATCATATTATTATATATAGCATTAAAAACAATATAGCTTATAAAATTAAAATTAAACAATATAGCATCATATTATTATATATCAAAATTTAAAAAAAAATTATAAAGATTTGATGTTACCTTCAAAGATGAAGAAAACTGCAAAGTCGCATCATGAAACGTCTTTAAAAACTTGACTATGCGTCGAGTATTTTCCCAATCACTGTACAATGGTGGCCCCTCCCTTTTCTTCTTCCCACCCTCTTTTTCATTGAAATAAGCATCATAAAGCTTATCTTCAAGTGCCATTCGATCAAATGCCGGCTTAAATTTTAATGCCGTATTCAACATGGAATACGTAGAATTCCACCTAGTGGGACAATCCAAAATCACACTTCCTCGGCAATTAATCTTCTCTTGTTGCACACGAATTTGAAATGCTTGCATTCTAGCAGTGGAAGATCTCACATTCTTCACCGCATTCCGAACACTAACTATACTCTGCTCTAATTCCTTCAACCCTTCAGTAACGATCAAATTCAATATGTGTGCACAACAACGAACATGCAAATAATCTCCATTCAACACTAAGCCATCATCCCTCCAAGTCTTCACTCTATCAATCAAGTACCTAAGAGCACCCTCATTTGGACTTGCATTATCAACAGTTACAGTAAACACTCGCTCGATACCCCAGTCAATTAAACATTTTTCAAGCTGCTTACCAATGGTCTCCGCTGAATGATCATTAACAGTGTTAAAACTGATAATCTTCCTATGTAAGTTCCAATCTCTATCAATAAAGTGAGCGGTGATGACCATGTAGCTAGTTGTTGTAATGGAAGTCCAAATATTCGTGGTCAAAGATACTCTTTGCTTATTCCCCGCCAATAAACTCTTCAACTTAGCCTTTTCCTCTAAATACATTTCAAGAGTATCTCGACTAATGGTTTTTCGTGATGGGAGAAGATATCTCAGAGCTGCAACACTACAAAAATGCCTAAAACCCGGATTCTCTACAACAGAAAAAGGCAACTCATCAAGAACAATCATTTTCACGGTTGCCCGTCTACAAGCTTCTTGACTAAATCCTCTTGCTACAACTTCATCACTACCAACATCTTGAGTTAATGTTGTTTGGCTTTTTTGCAAATCCTTGAACTTTTGACATCTTTCACGGTTATGAGTTCTCAAAGTGCTAGTCCCGTACCCGACCGTCCCACATTCAAATTCTTGACCACAGTAGTTGCATTTACACTTTGTATGATCATTTGGAACTCTAGTGAAATGTTGCCACACTGTTGATCTTGGAGTCATTTTTTTCCTTGGTAGTGGTGGTTTGGATGAGGATGACTTTTTCCGCTTGCTCCCACCGGTGACAATTGTTGCCGAATCATTTTCATTATCATTAACTTCAACTTCATGCTCAAAATCATCGGCTACACAATCAAGGTTGTCTTGAACTCTTGAATAATTAGACATCTAAAATAAATCAAATAAAAAGAAATAAGCAATCATGATTTATTTAATAATAATTGCTTAATTAATTAATTAACAATACATTAGGTTAATTACTAAAGTTTATCATTTTGGGATATGTGGGTTATTGTTTTTTTATTCTCTCCCACACTCTAACATCATCACAGGCAAAAGATTGTTTGTATCAAAATCTGTAATTTTTACTTCCTTGGATGATTGCCACATGTGAGACTTTATGGTTATCATTTACAAATTGTCCAACTTTTGTTTTAGGTGAGGTCTACACAATTGAAAAACAATAATAAAAGTTGCAACGAAAGAATAAAAAATTCAACATAAGAAATAAATTAAAGAAACAATGATAAAAGTTGCAATGAAAGAATAAAAAATTCAACACAAGAAATAAATTATGGAAGACCATTACCATTTGAAGGGAAAGAGATGTGAGCACAAACGTCCAGATCTTGGTGAAGGGAGATGATGATAGTGGCTAGTTGAAAGTAGTGACAGTAGTGACGGGAGAGGTTTTGGGAGTGTCGGCAGTGTGGTGGATCTAGGAATAATCGAAAGTAGATCTAGGGATTGTTCTTCATGTTTGCTATCTTTCACGCTTGAAGAGATGCGCCACCGCTAACCGTGATGCAAATTGCAAGGGATCCAGGGAGAGGCCGTGAGTCACCAATCTGAGGAAGGAGATAACTGGATTTTGGAGTTTAGGTTTAGGAATTAGGGTTACGAAATTAGGAATTACAAAACAGGTGATTTGTGAATTAGCATTTTATATTTTATATTTTGAATTTTTATTAAATTAATTTGTAAATAAATGGATTGAACCAATCGGTTCTTCGGTTCGGTTTGGTTTTGAACCGAACCGAATGTAAACCAATCGGTTCTTGAAATTTCAAACCATTCGGTTTTTTATCTTAGAACCGAACCGAACCGAATTAAATTATTTCGGTTCGGTTCGGTTCGGTTCGGAAAAAACCGAACCGTTTGCCCACCCCTACTAATAACTATCTTTAATTTACCCTCCAAAAGCATGAAAATCTCAATCCACCTTATTTGTTCTTCAAAAGATGAGCATAAATGAGGTGCACATTGATGAAATTTTAAATCATATTCCTAGCAATAAATGTAGGTAAGTCTAGACATTTTCAAGGGTTAAATTAAAGTTTAACATTAAATTAAATCGGACAGCTTAGTAATATAGGATTTCGATAATGAGGGTTTATTTTATTATTTTTCGTAGGAATCAATAATCTCATCCTAAAAGTAGATAGACTTAAAATTTAAATATTACAAATGGTACCAACATAGTAATGTTGATTGGTTGATAATCGCTATTATTTAAAGAAATTGCTTTCTCGAAGATTGATTCGACGATGCATCTATAACAAAGTAGTAGGAGATACACACACAAAAAACATATGACATAATATTACCTATGCATAATGGATTAATGTTTTATTTTATTAAAAACACGAATTCAATTTCACTATAATTGATCGTTATTGCAAAAGCACTCCTACAAGGTAAAAGAAATAACTTTTTCACAATATCATTTGCACCCACCCTCAGGGCAGGGGTACCGATAGTCTACAAGAGCTTTCTTAATCGTCTCGATCAAACACTCTTCACTTGTGAGCCTTGAGCAATCAACAATGTCAGGTGATGCTGTAGGGTTAATAGAAAATAAAGCCTCTGGCTTAGATCCTTGGCCAGTTCTACTGGCTGAAATAAGCATGTTTTTAGTGTTTGCCACTACAAGCAAAGCCAAAATGATGAAAGTAAGACTCTTTGACATTTTTTAATTTCTTAAGAGAATTGCAAATGGCTTAATTAGAATTGAAAGAGATGTGCAAGAATCAGAAAGGCATGAGCCTCTATTTATCTGAGTGAATATTGAAAAACGACTTGCAGTGGCTTTAATAGAATTGAAAGAGTCCATAAATACGTATTAAATAAATTACGCTTCATTTATTAGTGTTAACTATTTATCTTGTTGCATTATAAATGTAATTTCAATGTACATTTAATTAAATTTATTCTTTTTGGCATTATTTTTTGTTTAGTTTATTATTAGATTTCTTTTTCTTTTCCTTTGAGTCATGTCCTTCAATGAAATTAACCACACTCTATATTTTAAGCAAGCCATTATTTTTCTTAATAAAAAACCACGAGTAATTAATCTTCCCTTTTTATGTGTACAAGTGAAGCCCCTCATATACATTCGCTAGCTAGGTCAATGTAATAAAATGTCAAAATTTCTTCCCACTTCAACTTTGTAGTTAAGCGGCCTTTGGATATTCATTGATCAAAACACTTCAAAAACATTTGAAATGAATCTTGAATAATCCTTCTTTTCTACCTTCAAAAGTGCATCATCTATTCTCTTCCTTTTAATTTCATGCCTTGTTTTAAAGTTACTGCAATGTTTTAAGCAATTTTTTTGTTGCTCATCATTTGCCCGGTGGCAGCAATAGCAATACGATCAGAGAGACTTTGGCTACAGGGCTTGATTCTGCAAAAGAGACAACAACAAAAACGTAGTGGCAAAAAGCGTTGCTCAAGCGACTGATAGTTACAAGTCACCAACTCGTTTCTGCGTTGTGATTTGGCGGATGATTCATCGATAGAAACTACTAGTCCTCAATCAAAGCTTGTTGGTCATGCTCAAGGGCTTTACGGGTCGGCTTGGCAGCATCAACTAGCTATCATCATGTCCATGAGCTTTGTGTTCGTTGATGGTCCTAAATTAGGTAGCTGTATCAGCCTCCTTGGCAACAACAGGTCGACTATTCCTATCCGTAAGATGCCCATCGTCAGCGACACTGGCGAGTTCCTATTGACTGGTGGATATGCAATTGCTCAGATGCATCAAGCGGGTTTTAAATCTGATGCAATGTTATAGTTGTTTACTAAACCATGTAGGTGGAGTCAGATTCTAACTGGTGATCTGATTTACAATATTATAAACTTTATTTTTCACGTACCTATAATATTATAAACTAATTTTTTTTCATGAAAAGTTCAAGATTCCCATATTGAAAAGTTATTCCTATGTAGGTGGTTTTGTTATGTTTGTTTACTTAGAATGAAAGTGGCTTGCTTCTGTTTAATTGATGGTGGATTGAAGAATAAACTTTTTTCAAAACTCGTGCTCTATCATTTAGTTTTGTATTTCATTTTATTTTAGTCCGCGAGTTAATTCATGTTTACCATTGTCACTAACTCATACATTCTCTATGAAATCTCCCAGATTTCTCATTCAAACTCAATGTCTCCCACTGAAACTGGTACCTTATCCTTGACCACCATTAGCACTATAGAGACTTCCCCGTTGTCCGTTGAGTGTCTTTAACTTGATTTCACTTTATTCACTTGCATAAGTATTACCCTTAAAAAGCTAGTGAAAATGTGAAATACAATATTTATTAAATCACTTAATAAGCATGTTTGTTATCATCAAAATTATATTATATGTAGCCCTTTAGGCTAACAATCTCCCACGTTTTTATGATGACAAACATCTAATGTATTGAAATTTATACTCCCCCTTAATACATGGCATATATAATTAAATATATAATTTAAATTCAAAACAAAAACTCCCCCTGAATATTTCAAAATTATGCACAAATACTTTAAGATAAAAATAAATATTATATGTCTTCACATTCAAAATACATGATTTCTCCCACTTCATCATCAAAACTATCATAAATCCATGGTTATACTAAAAAGAACAGTTCAATGATTAAGCAAGAAACATATGTAAATTAAGCATGCAATTTACTAAGACATTATAACAAACCAAGATTTTAGAAAAACATCAATCCACCAATCATAACATATCCAAAATATCAAGCAACAATCATCCTCAAATGTAAACAAATATGCATGTAGAGATGTAGTGCAAAGTGACACATGACTGAAAATAAAATAGAGGTCCAAGGAGATGGAGGATGTGATGAAGCAGATGGTGGTGGAAATCCAAGAGCGGTAAAAAGTTGTTGCTGGCCAACAAGAAGCTGTTGCTGTTACTGTTGACCAAAGAGGCGATGTTGTTGATCAAATAAGCGTTGCTGCTGCTCAAAGAGACGCTCTCGCTCGGAAATAGACTGAAGTTGAAAGGCCTCAAGCTGGGATTGAAGTTTGCCTTGCTGCTCGGAAAGAGAATCCACTTTAGTCAACAGCTGCTACATCGGATCCTCAGAGTCAGCTGAAGTAAAGTGGGAAGGGCCCTCGGAAGGCGAAGGATGCGATCGATGTGGAGCACTAAGATCAGGGAGTAAGTGTGGTGGAAGGACATCGTTAAAGAAACGATGATCTGTAGGAGCAATTTGCATAAAATTTTTTTTTTCTTTGATCTTTATACCATCTATTGTCCCTCCAATAAAACCCCAAATTAGCTATTGTTTCATCGCCTAATTCCCTCGAATTCAAGAAGGTTGGCTCGGTTATAGGTACTTGAAAATACTGGAGAATGCGGTAATAATACTAGCATAAGGAATGGATCTTTTGGCTAAACTTGGAGTGCTAAGCATATGATGAAGGATAATATAACCAACATTGAGCAAGCTTTCTTCAAGAATGCAGTCCAACATGGCTACATCTAAGCGGTTAACTTCATCCGCACGTCCAAACCTAAGAGTTATAACATGATGAAGAACATAATGAAGGATTCTAATATGAAGAGGTAGGGCTTGAGATTTCAAAGTTGATCGACAAAACATAGAGAACAAATCATGTCGTCGACAGATTTTTCAAACATCATTCTCAAGTGAAAACCAAGGATAATTTATTTTGGCTCTAGCACTATATAGTTCCAATCTCTCATTCGGAGTTCCAAGAATACGATTTCACAGAGCAACATCAAATTCAATACGGACTCCCCCAACGCTAGTAAAAATTTTATCCGAGATTTCTGTATCCATATTCGTATAAAAAACCTTGACTAAATTTTCATAATATTGCTCCTTAACAACCAATACATTTTCCCATCCCATAGTAATAAGGAAATCTCTAAGAGATTTATCACAAATTTCTAAATTCTCCATATTACTAAGATTGATAAAAACAGGAGTAATGACCGACCTTGACATGAAATTGTCAAGAAATCGTTTCCGAAGCAGGGGTCATGAAAAATGAGTCAATATAAACTCCGAATAGTTGCCATGATCTTCCTTACGCTTCTTGGCCACTTGTTTCCCCTTGGACTTGTCACCACCCGCCATTGTTGGAAGAAAAACAAGCTTAAATATGCAATTTCGGGTTTTAAAAATTTGAGTGAAATGGATTTCTTTGAGGCAAGAAAATCAATCCTAAAGATGAAGGAAGCTAATTTATGATGGAGATTAAATAAAAAATGGGCTAAAGGAAGTTTGAAAATGAAGAGAGAGAAACAGGTAGAATGTGGTTTTTGATTTTGGGTTTTATGTGGAGAGTTGATGAAATGTTGTTTTGAGAATGCAAATTGAAGGAGTAATGGATGAATAATGATTTGAGTGATTGATTTTAACAAGAAAATGAGTGAAAGATGAAGAGATTTGAGAAAGAAAATGGAGAGGCATGATTCACGCGTGAGAGAGATCATAACGAAATAATGAAGAACAAGTGAGAAAATGATGATTAGAAAGTGTTTAATGAAAGTGAAATGCATATGTATTTTTTTTAATGATTGATTTGGGCATAAAAAAAGATGAAAAATGAAGAAAATTTAAGTGAAAATAGAGAGGGTTGTTCATGGTTTTGGTGAGAGAGAGGAACGAAGAAGAACATGTGAAGAAGAAAAACGAAGAAGAAAGAGAGAAGAAAACAAAATTAAAATGTGACAAACCCGTGACCAAGCGGCTAGCCGTTTGCTCTTAGGTTTGAGCTGATTTCAAGCGGCTAGCTGCTTAATTCAGGCAGCTAGCTGCCTCGTTTATGCTCTTCTGCATCAATTTACTGTCTGATTGAAATTTGAGCAATCCCGAGACCATTTCGTGATCCCGAAATATTTCAAGAGCCAATTTAATGCATGAATCATGATTTTAAACATTCAAAAGATGATTAATTCAAATAAATAATTCATCCATCAAGCATATATCATGAAGCACATAAGCATTCAAAAATTAATAAATCAAACACCTCACATATCTATCATGCTCAAACACTTCATAAACATCAACAACCACTAAGCAAATAATTTTAATAGATTCAATAACATAAATAGAGATGTTAATTCGAAAATTTCATCATCCCAAGTTCATGTCGAATTTTTGAAAATTGTAATTCGCAAAGGGGTTTTGTAAATATATCGGCAAGTTGTTTTTCCGTAGAGATAAATTCTAATGCAATATCACCTTTTTGAACATGATCTCTGAAGAAATGATGTCTAATTTCTATATGCTTGGTTCTAGAATGCTGAATGGCATTCTTTGAAAGATTTATGGCGCTAGTATTATCACACTTGATAGGAATTTGTTCAAGATTAATACCATAGTCTCTAAGTGTTTGTTTCATCCAAAGGGCTTGAGCACAACAACTATATGCGGCAATATATTCCGCCTCGGTGGTTGAGAGTGCAACCGAATTTTATTTCTTACTAAACCATGAAACAAGTGCATGACCTAGGAAATGGCAAGTTCCACTAGTACTTTTCCTATCGACCTTGTAACCGGCAAAATCGGCATCCGAATAACAAGTTAAATCTATATGAGCTCCTCTAGGATACCAAAGGCCAAGATCTATGGTTCTACTCAAATAACGGAAAATTCTTTTAACAGAAAGCAAATGAGATTCCTTGGGACATGATTGAAATCTTGTACACAAACATACACTAAACATGATATCGGGTCTACTTGCAGTTAAGTAAAGTAAAGAGTCGATCATACCTCGATATTTTTTAATATCAACTTCTTTACCTTGTTCATCTTTGTCAAGCTTGATCGTTGTGCTCATTGGAATATTCTTGATGTTTGAATCATCAATACCAAATCTCTTGAGCAAATCTTTGACATATTTAGCTTGGTTGATGAAGATCCCCTCATTGTTTTGTTTGATTTGAAGTCCAAGGAAATACTTCAATTCTCTCATCATGCTCATCAAATATTCTGTACTCATACAAGATGAAAACTTTTTGCACAAGGATTCATCAGCAGAAGCAAAAATAATATTATCAACATAAATTTGAACAACAAGTATATCTTGATTTTTATTCTTAATAAAAAGAATAGTATCCACTTTTCCCATCGAAAAACCATTATCCAATAAGAATTTTTTAAGCCTATCATATCATGCTCTAGGTGCTTGTTTTTAATCCACACAATGCTTTTGATAACTTATAAATATGATTTGGAAATTTTTCATTTTCGAAACTAGGGGATTGTTTCACATAAACTTCCTCCATAATATAACCATTTAAGAAAGCACTCTTGACATCCATTTGAAATAAAATGAAATTTTTATGACATGCAAATGCTAACAACATCCTAATGGATTCTAATGTTTCATCGAAATCGATTCCTTATTCTTGGTTGTATCCTTGAGCCATTAATCTAGCTTTATTTCTTACAACCACACCGGATTCATCCATGTTATTTCTAAGTACCCATTTAGTGCTTATAATGGATTGATGTTTCGGTTTAGGAACCAATTACCACACTTTATTTCTTTCAAATTGATTTAACTCCTTTTGCATTGCCATAATCCAAGACTCATCATTTTCCGCATCCGCAAAAGATTTTGGTTCAATTTGAGAAATAAATGCAGCATGCTCACATGTGTTTCTAAGTGATGATCTAGTTGTAATACCTCTTGAAGGATCACCTAAAATCAAATCCTTAGGATCAGAGGAAACATACCTCCACTCCTTGGGGAGTGTTTGAGAAATATCTTTTTATTGCTCCATATTTGTTTGTTCTTCTTGTCTATCCTCTTGATTTTCTTGTGGTGTATTCTCTTATTTATCTTTTTATGATTCTTCTTGTAACTCTCCATCTGCATCACCATTAACAACTCTTTTCTCCACAGAGGAGGGGTTAGATTCATCAAATGTAACATGCATGGATTCTTCCACAACTAAAGTTCTTTTGTTATAAACTCTATAAGCTTTGCTTGAGTTTGAATACCCGAGAAAGATGCCAACATCAGATTTTGGATCAAATTTACCAAGATTACCTTTTGTGTTCAAAATAAAACATTTGCATCCAAAAACTTTGAAATAATCAATGTTGGGTTGTCTATCTTTCCAAAGCTCATAGGGAATTTTGTTGAGATGAGGTCTAATCAACACCCGATTTAAAACATAACAAGCGGTGTTGACGGCTTCGACCCAAAAATATTTTGGTAATGCATTTTTATTCAACATGGTCCTACCCATTTCTTGAATAGACTTATTCTTTCTCTCAACAACTACATTTTGTTGTGGAGTCCTAGGTGATGAAAATTGATGCTCAATGGCAAAATCATTACAAAAATTTTCAAATGCATGATTTTCAAATTCTCCATCATGATCGCTTGTAATAGAAGTGATAGAATAACCTTTTTCATTTTGAACCTTTTTAAAGAAAATTCTAAATGCGTCAATGGCATCATCCTTATTAGCTAAGAATAATATCCAAGTGTATCTAGAATAATTTTCTTAACTTTCTCGTTATTTGAAAAATTCTTTCCTAGGGCTCCTAAAGTGTTTACTATGTCCGTGAATCTAGTATACATAGAATACACACTCTCATTTTGTTCTATTTGGAACAATTTATATTGTCGAGTGTACCTACTAATTTTAGACTCTTTCACTTGATTCATGCCTTCATAAACAACTTCAAGTTTGGGCCAAATTTCATTAGCACGTTCACAACTAGACACTCTATGAAATTCTTTCATAAACAACTTCAAGTTTACCAGTTTTATGTTTTATATTCCTACTACGTTCATTTAATACCAATTTTGGGTTAGATTCCAAATAATATTAATTCCAATTGGATAAGTTCCTAATTTTGGTTAACTTTTCTCCCTTCTAGGTTCATATGGTTCAACTAATTATTCCACTATTTTTTTGTCGAATATTCCTACTGTATAGGTAAGGTTGCAATTGTTTAGGTTAAATACCAATTGGACTTTTTTATATTTTTTTTATTCCCTAATTTTGGTTAAACCTTCTTACTTCTAGGTTTACATATTTCTAACTTATAAATCTACCAGCTTTGCGTTTAATGTTCATATTAAGTTCATTAAATACCAATACTTTTTGTTAAATTCTAAGTAAATTCATTTCTTATTGGATGAGTTTTAAAGCTAGAATTTGGTTAATATTTTATCCCTTTTTAACTTATGTGTTTCAACTATTATTTCAATACTTTTGTTTGAGTATTTCCAATAACTTGGTAAAATTTTAAGTATTTGGGTTAAATGCCAAATTTACTTTCTATTGTTTAACTTTTAGTTAAATTAGCCCCTAATTTTAGTTAAACATACTCAATTATAGGTTAACTTGTTTTAACTTGTTAACTACTTGTTTCCATTTAATATTTCTATTACAATCCTTAACTACCAATATTTTGAGTTAAATTTCAAGTTGATATTATAAAATTCCAAGTGAACTTTTATTACCACAAACAATGATTTTAATAATGTATATTTCATTTTACTTGCCGAAGCTAATTTTACGTAGGGTTAAAATAAGCTAAACAAACGACACAACAATTCAATCTAATATTATTTAATTACTGCCAAAGTAACAAAATCATTTGATTCAAATTATTCTCAAGGATATTATACTAGAAAAATTAATATGTAAAGATACAATTGGGCAATTTGTTCTGCACATGTTATATAATTGATTTCAAGTTCTTTTACAAGTATTTTGTCTCTCACAATGTGCATATCCAACTCAATATGTTTAGTTCTTGAGTGATAGATTGGATTCTTGGATAATTCAGTGGCACTTGCATTATCACACCAAATTGATGGAACTAATGTACATTGTATTCCGATTTCATTGAATAATGATTGCATCCAAGTTAATTCTGCAAGTGCTCTATATTCACTTTCTGCACTGGACCTTGCTACCATAGATTGCTTCTTTGATGACCATGTATTAAACTGTTTCCCAATTATACGTAGTAAACTCCAAAGGATTTTTTGTCATCCAAATCACATGCCTACTCTGTATCTGTGAATCCAATTAGTTTCATCCATATCTTCTAGTTCCTTTAAGTACCTTAACACTCGTTTACAAGCCATTAGATGTTGACGTGTAGGAGCAGCCATATACTAATTTAGCTTATGCATTATAAATGATATCTCTGGTGTGGTTAAGATGAGATATTGTTGGCCATTAACTATGCTTTTTACGTAGATAAATGTTCAATATATGGACTAAATGGTCCTATTACTTCTAATAAAATACAGAGTGAAGTTTACTACTCTAACATATCTAGAGTGATATTCCATATATTCCCTAAGAATGACTTTGCCATTCTTTCCTATTTGCTAGTGACTTTGTCCGTGTTGCGTTTTAATAAATCTTAATCCAGCATTTAGAAGTATCAACTATGTATGTGTGATCCATTTCTTCTTTTTATTAAAACGCAACTTCGATTTCACTGCAATTGATTGGTAATGCAAAAAACTCTCATACAAGATACACTTTCTTTTTCACGTACTTATAATATTGTAAACTGATTTTTTAAAGAAAATTTCAAGATTCCCGAATCGAAAAATTATTCCTAAGTAGGTGATTGGTTATGTAGGTTTACTTAGAATGATAGTGACTTGCTTCTACTTAATTAATGGTGGATTGAGGAATAAACTTTTCCAAAACATGCGCTCTGTCATTTTATTTAAGTATTTCATTTTATGTTTATTTGTGTGTTTAATTCTTTTTATATAATATGTGCTTGTTGGTAGCCAAATATTGAATTTCAATATAATGTTAATACATCAGCAGTCTGATGTATTACTTTAAATTTCATTATTTTTCCATAATCTAGGCATCTGACCATATTCTTATGCGTTTGGCATTAATCGACAATCTACTTGTGCTTCAACAAGTGGATGGAAAAAAGTAAAAATATATATGAAGTTAAGGTACATAAGCAATGAGGGCAATGGCCACCCCGGTAGTGCCTTAAAAGTGAAGACCCCAATTAAGTTGAAGGCGCCCTCATACCGGCTGACTTAAAATTTACATATGCAAAGTCACCTTGTAAAATTTACATATCATTATCACCTTGTATAGATTGTTGTAGATGATCTGATTCCAAAGTCCTATGAACTTCAAGCTATATAATGTAAAGTTTGGGAATATATGTTGAAAATTATTGCTAATAAATGACATAAAACAATCCATAGTGTATGAAAAAATATACCAGTTGAGTTCTTAGAAAAGACTAAAAGGGTCACAAATGGCCTTACTTAAATCTAGATTTTAGGCATTACTTTTGCTTTAGAATCTTTCTAAGAGTGCCTAAGTTTACTAGTAAGCTAGCTACACACTTGTCATGAGTTTATTGAAACAAAGTTTTGTAATAACCTTAATGTATTACAATAGTATGAAGGGAAATTATCTCTGCACCACCACTGTTTTGTCATACATATATCTAACTACCACAAATTTTTAACTTGTTCTTTCACCACTTTGTTTCTAAAGTTCTTTCTATCAACTACTTTCACACTAAGAATTCAAATAAAATGACCATTTTATTCTTGAATGAAATGAAAGACTATTTTATCCTACAAAATTTTTGAAAATAAAAAAATTATAGTTATGAGAATACCTCTGATTTTAATAGAAAAATATCTCAAAATCTGAGATGTTAATTTTTATAATTATAATTTTTACTCGATACATTTTCCAATTTATAATTTTTTATTATTCAAAATTGGTTCAAACTATTGTTATTTTGGTGATTAATTTAAAAAATGAAAATTGTTTGATAATTGTGACTGTACGATTGATAAAAAAAAGAAAATATTTAATCAATTAATTAAATGGTAATCATATTTTTTTAATTAAAAATTTTGTGGGATAAAATGGTCTTTTAGATCACTTGGGGGTAAAATGGTCATTTTATTTAAATTATTATTGTCAAATTAGTCGATTAATTCAAGTTCAGAAATGATGTACATATGATAAAGCAGAGTTGGTGCAGAGATAATTTCTCTAGTATAGATCAATAAGAAAGAGAAGAACATAAATTAAACTGAGGCATGTGGAGTTACAATGTCCTTAAAATGAAGTTGGAGTTGAGTTTCTATAGTTAGACCACGAAACCTAGCCGTTATAGGTAAATTCCAGCAACCAAGCGGTTAGCCACTTATAACAGTGATATTACCTTTATTTTTGAATTTTGCTACAGTAACACTGTTCAATAAAATTACACTTTGGCCCAAAATATTTTATAATTAGACTATGGTCCAAAATGACATAAAATTTTGCAAATAAGTCCAATTTCAAAATTTTCTATTAATGATTGTCATTCCAAGACTTTTTGAAATTATGATATGGCCCCACATATATTATTATTTCTCAAAAAGGTTTTTTTTAACATAATACCCATATTTTTCAAAGTTCTCAAAATCTTTCACTTTAGTCCAAAATATTCATAAATTATAGTATGGCTCAAAACATTTCAAATATTTGTAAAAAGGTCCAACTCTAAAATTCAATAATAATACTTATTAAAATCAAAGATTGCAAAACTTTTCATTTAAGTCCAAATTACTCAAATCCACAAAATACTCTATCTTAAAAAAATAAAACCTTTTAATTTATGAAAAGTAATTATTTGAATTAATCTCTTGATTCAGCTTCTCAAATGCTAAATCATGCATCAATTAAATCATACCGGCTTTACAAGAATTTATCGTAATAATTTGTCTGTTGAGCTCTAAACTTTATTCTTGATTTCGCCGTTGTTCATTGAGTGTCTTCAACTTGATTTCACTTGATTCACTTGCATAAATATTACCCTTAAAAAACAAGTGAAAATGTGAAATACAATATTTATTAAATCACTTAATACACATATTTGTTATCATCAAAATTACATTATATGTAGTCCTTTAGGCTAACAAGTAGCACTTAGGTTATATTAGCAACTGTCCCTTGGGATATTACAAAGTCAAATGGTCTCGACAACATAACCTCACTACTCTTGGAACTTCAAACTAGTGTTGGAACTCCATCACGTGAAGTCTAAGATAGAAAGATTTTAGTTGAGAGAGGAGAGCAAAAAAAATTACTTGGATTTTGGTGTGTTTTTAAAATGAAATTGGTGAAGGGCATTTACATCCACAAAATGAAACAATAACTCTTAAATTTATTTTTAGAATTTAATTTCAAAATAAAAACTGTAACTTTTATTCACTTGTAACAACCTTTTAACTGTATTTTGTTCCGTGCCTTTTATGTTGAGTTTTCTGTTTGCTACTACTTCTCTATTCAGTCCACACAGTTGTGTTGAATCCCCTACTTCTTTCAAAGACATTAGGCATTGTTTCAAGTCTTTTTGGTTGCCAAACATGAAATTTTTTTTTCCTCTATTTATGATGCTCCCTATATGATAAGAGTGCATGATTGGGAACTTATATTTGTTCAATGCGTAACATCTCAAGAGCATTACTGAAGAAAGAAAAAACAAGGACAGTTGAAACCGGACATCATTGATTAAGATTCCGTGTACCAACTTATTAGCATGTCCATAGTTTGCATCATTATATTATTAATCTTAATTCTTATTGTTGCTTGCATTATTTTCTTATAAAAAAAATTCTTGCCTTCCAAGCCGCGAAAAATTAACATATTAATGCATAAACATTTTTTAAGTGATCAATTAAATATAAATATTATATTACTTAGCTGAATAACAAAAATAAAGAAATATCTATATTTCAATTACAAAAACATATATTAAATTAAAGTCAAACGAACTATCTCAAATAAACTAAAAGAATACATCTTTGCATTTAAAACCAAACTTCAATTTGTTCCCTCCTAATAACTATCTTTAATTTACCCTCCAAAAGCATGAAAATCTCAATCCACCCTATTTGTTCTTCAAAAGATGAGCATAAATGAGGTGCACATTGATGAAATTTTAAATCATATTCTTAGCAATAAATGTAGGTAAGTCTAGACATTTTCAAGGGTTAAATTAAAGTTTAACATTAAATTAAATCGGACAGCTTAACAATATAGGATTTCAATAATGAGGGTTTATTTTATTGTTTTTCTTAGGAATCAATAATCTCATCCTAAAAGTAGATAGACTTAAAATTTAAATATTACAAATGGTGCCAACATAGTAATGTTGATTGGTTGATAATTGCTATTATTTAAAGATTCTACTTTCTCGAAGATTGATTCGACGATGCATCTATAACAAAGCAGTAGGAGATACACACACAAAAAACATATGACATAATATTACCTATGCATAATGGATTAATGTTTTATTTTATTAAAAACACGAATTCAATTTCACTATAATTGATCGTTATAGCAAAAGCACTCCTACAAGGTAAAAGAAATAACTTATTAACAATATCATTTGCACCCCCCCTCAGGGCAGGGGTACCGATAGTCTACAAGAGCTTTCTTAATCGTCTCGATCAAACACTCTTCACTTGTGAGCCCTGAGCAATCAACAATGTCAGGTGATGTTGTAGGGTTAATGGAAAATAAAGCCTCTGGCTTAGATCCTTGGCCAGTTCTACTGGCTGAAATAAGCATGTTTTTAGTGTTTACCACTACAAGCAAAGCCAAAATGATGAAAGTAGGACTCTTTGACATTTTTCAATTTCTTAACAGAATTGCAAACGGCTTAATTAGAATTAAAAGAGATGTGCAAGAATCAGAAAGGCATGAGCCTCTATTTATCTGAGTGAATATTGAAAAACGACTTACAGTGGCTTTAATAGAATTGAAAGAGTCCATAAATACGTATTAAATAAATTATGCTTCAATTATTAGCGTTAACTATTTATCTTCTTGCATTATAAATGTAATTTCAATTTACATTTAATTAAATTTATTATTTTTGGCATTATTTTTTGTTTATTTTATTATTAGATTTCTTTTTCTTTTCCTTTGAGTCATGTCCTTTAATCAAATTAACCACACTCTATATTTTAAGCAAGCCATTTTTTTTCTTAATAAAAAATCATGAGTAATTAATCTTCCCTTTTTATGTGTACAAGTGAAGCCCCTCATATACATCGCTAGCTAGCTCAATGTAATAAAATGTCAAAATTTCTTCCCACTTCACCTTTGTAGTTAAGCAACCTTTGGATATTCATTGATCAAAACACTTCAAAAACATTTAAAATGAATCTTGAATAATCCTTATTTTCTACCTTCAAAAGTGCATCATCTATTCTCTTCCTTTTAATTTCATGCCTTATTTTAAAGTTACTGCAATGTTTTAAGCAGTTTTTTTGTTGCTCATCATTTGCCCAGTGGCAGCAATAACAATATGATCAGAGAGACTTTGGCTACGGGGCTTGATTCCGCAAAAGAGACAACAACAAAAACGTAGTGGCAAAAAGCATTGCTCAAGCCACTAATACTTACAAGTCACCAACTCGTTTCTGCGTTGTGATTTGGCGGATGATTCGTCGATAGAAACTACTAGTCCTCAATCAAAGCTTGTCGGCCGTGCTCAAGGGCTTTACGGGTCGGCTTGTCAGCATCAACTAGCTATCATCATGTCCATGAGCTTTGTGTTCGTTGATGGTCCTAAATTGGGCAGCTGTATCAGCCTCTTTGGCAACAACAGGTCGACTGTTCCTATCCGTAAGATGCCCATCGTCGGCGACACTGGCGAGTTCCTATTGACTGGTGGATATGCAATTACTCAGATGCATCAAGCGGATTTTAAATCTGGTGACGCCATTGTTGTATGCAATGTTATAGTTGTTTACTAAACCATGTAAGTGGAGTCAGATTCTAACTGGTGATCTGATTTCCAATGTTATAAACTTTATTTTTCACGTACCTATAATATTATAAACTGATTCTTTTTCATGAAAAGTTCAAGATTCCCATATTGAAAAATTATTCCTACGTAGGTGGTTTTGTTATGTTTGTTTACTTAGAATGAAAGTGGCTTGCTTCTGTTTAATTGATGGTGGATTGAAGAATAAACTTTTTTGAAAACTCGTGCTCTATCATTTAGTTTTGTATTTCATTTTATGTTAGTTCGCGCATTTAATCATGTTTACCATTGTCACTAACTCATACATCCTATATGAAATCTCCCAGATTTCTCATGCAAACTCAATGTCTCCCATTGAAACTGGTACCTTATCCTTGACCACCATTAGCACTATAGAGACTTCGCCGTTGTCCGTTAAGTGTCTTTAACTTGATTTCACTTGATTCACTTGCATAAATATTACCCTTAAAAAACTAGTGAAAATGTGAAATACAATATTTATTAAATCACTTAAGACACTTGTTTGTTATCATCAAAATTATATTATATGTAGCCCTTGAGGCTAACAATCTCCCCCTTTTTTATGATGACAAACATCTAATGTATTTTGACATTTATACTCCTCCTTAATACATGGTATATATAATTAAATATATAATTTAAATTCAAACAAAAACTCCCCCTGAATATTTCAAAATTATGCACAAATACTTTAAGATAAAAATACATATTATATGTTATCATATTCAAAATACATGACTTCTCCCACTTCATCATCAAAACTACCATAAATCCATGGTTATACCAAAAAGAACAGTTCAATGATTAAGCAAGAAACATATGTAAATTAAGCATGCAATTTACTAAGACATTATAACAAACCAAGATTTTAGAAAAACATCAATCCACCAATCATAACATATCCAAAATATCAAGCAACAATCATCCTCAAATGTAAACAAATATGCATGTAGAGATGTAGTGCAAAGTGACACATGACTGAAAATAAAATAGAGGTCTAAGGAGATGGAGGATGTGATGAAGCGGATGGTGGTGGAAATCCAAGAGCGGCAAAAAGTTGTTGCTGGCCAACAAGAAGCTGTTGCTGTTGAGCAAAGAGGCGATATTGTTGATCAAATAAGCGTTGCTGCTGCTCAAAGAGACGCTCTCGCTCGGAAATAGACTGAAGTTGAAAGGCCTCAAGCTGGGATTGAAGTTTGCCTTGCTGCTCGGAAAGATAATCCACTTTAGTCAACAGCTGCTGCATCGGATCCTCAGAGTCAGCTGAAGTAAAGTGGGAAGGGCCCTCGGAAGGCGGAGGATGCGATCGATGTGGAGCACTAAGATCAGGGAGTAAGTGTGGTGGAAGGACATCGTTAAAGAAACGATGATCTGTAGGAGCAATTTCCATAACCTTTTTGTTTCTTTGATCTTTATACCATCTATTGTCCCTCCAATAAAACCCCAAATTAGTTATTGTTTCATCGCCTAATTCCCTCGAATTCAAGAAGGTTGGCTCGGTTATAGGTACTTGAAAATACTGGAGAATGAGGGTAATAATACTAGCATAAGGAAGGAATCTTTTGGCTAAACTTGGAGTGCTAAGCATATGATAAAGGATAAAACCAACATTGAGCACCCTTTGTTCAAGAATGCAATCCAATATGGCTACATCTAAGCGGTTAACTTCATCCGCGCGTCCAAACCTAAGAGTTATAACATGATGAAGAACATAATGAAGGATTCTAATTTGAAGAGGTAAGGCTTGAGATTTCAAAGGTGATCGACAAAACACAGAGGACAAATCACGTCGTCGACAAATTTTTCGAACATCATTCTCAAGTGAAAACCAAGGATAATTTATTTTGGCTCTAGCACTATATAGTTCCAATCCCTCATTCGGAGTTCCAAGAATACGATTTAACAGAGAAACATCAAATTCAATACGGACTCCCCAAACGCTAGTAACAATTTTATCCGAGATTTCCGTATCCATATTCGTATAAAAAATCTTGACTAAATTTTCATAATATTGCTCCTTAATAACCAATACATTTTTCCATCCCATAGTAATAAGGAAATCTCTAAGAGATTTATCACAAATTTCTAAATTCTCCATATTACTAAGATTGATAAAAAAAGTAATGGCCGACCTTGGCACGAAATTGTCGAGAAATCGTTTCCAAAGCAGGGGTCGTGAAAAATGAGTCAATATAAACTCCGAATAGTTGCCATGATCTTCCTTACGCTTCTTGGTCACTTGTTTCCCCTTGGACTTGTCACCACCCGCTATTGTTGGAAGAAAAACAAGCTTAAATATTCCATTTCGAGTTTTAAAAATTTGAGTGAAATGGATTTCTTTGAGGCAAGAAAATCAATCCTAGAGATGAAGGAAGCTAATTTATGATGGAGATTAAATCAATAATGGGCTAAAGTAAGTTTGAAAATGAAGAGAGAAACGGGTAGATTGTGGTTTTTGATTTTGGGTTTTATGTGGAGAGTTGATGAAATGTTGTTTTGAGAGTGCAAATTGAAGGAGTAATGGATGACTAATGATTTGAGTGATTGATTTTAACAAGAAAATGAGTGAAAGATGAAGAGATTTGAGAAAGAAAATGGAGAGGTATGATTCACACGTGAGAGAGATGATAATGAAATGATGAAGAACAAGTGAGAAAATGATGATTAGAAAGTGTTTAATGAAAGTGAAATGCCAGTGTATTTGTTTTAATGATTGATTTGGGAATAAAAAAGGATGAAAAATGAAGAAAATTTAAGTGAGAATGGAGAGGGCTGTTCATGGTTTTGGTGAGAGAGAGGAACGAAGAAGAACACGTGAAGAAGAAAAAAGAAGAAGAAAGAGAGAAGAAAACAAAATTAAAATGTGACAAACCCGTGACCAAGCGGCTAGCCGCTTAATTCAGGCAGCTAGCCGCCTGGTTTCTGCTCTTCTGCACCAATTTTCTGTCCAACTGAAATTTGAGCAATCCCGAGACCATGTCGTGATCCCGAAACATTTCAAGAGCCAATTTAATGCATGAATCATGATTTTAAACATTCAAAAGATGATTAGTTCAAACAAATAATTCATCCATCAAGCATATATCATAAAGCACATAAGCATTCAAAAATTAATAAATCAAACACCTCACATATCTATCATGCTCAAACACTTCATAAACATCAACAACCACCAAACAAATAATTTTAATAGATTCAATAACATAAATAGAGATGTTAATTCAAAAATTTCTTCATCCCAAGTTCATGCCGAATTTTTGAAAATTGTAATTCACAAATGGGTTTTGTAAATATATCGGCAAGTTGTTTTTCCGTAGAGATACATTCTAGTGTAATATCACCTTTTTGAACATGATCCCTGAAGAAATTATGTCTAATTTCTATATGCTTGGTTCTAGAATGCTGAATGGGATTCTTTGAAAGATTTATGGCGCTAGTATTATCACACCTGATAGGAATTTGTTCAAGATTAATGCCATAGTCTCTTAGTGTTTGTTTCATCCAAAGGGCTTGAGCACAACAACTATATGCGGCAATATATTCTGCCTCAGTGGTTGAGAGTGCAACCAAATTTTATTTCTTACTAAACCATGAAACAAGTGCATGACCTAGGAAATGGCAAGTTCCACTAGTACTTTTCCTATCGACCTTGTAACCGGCAAAATCGGCATCCGAATAACAAGTTAAATCTATATGAGCTCCTCTAGGATACCAAAGGCCAAGATCTATGGTTCTACTCAAATAACGGAAAATTCTTTTAACAGCAAGCAAATGAGATTCCTTGGGACATGATTGAAATCTTACACACAAATATACACTAAACATGATATCGGGTCTACTTGCAGTTAAGTAAAGTAAAGAGTCGATCATACCTCGATACTTTTTAATATCAACTTCTTTACCTTTTTCATCTTTGTCAAGCTTGATCGTTGTGCTCATTGCAGTATTCTTGATGTTTGAATTATCAATACCAAATCTCTTGAGCAAATCTTTGACATATTTAGCTTGGTTGATGAAGATCCCCTCATTGTTTTGTTTGATTTGAAGTCCAAGGAAATACTTCAATTCTCTCATCATGCTCATCTCAAATTCTGTACTCATACAAGATGAAAACTTTTTGCACAAGGATTCATTAGTAGAACCAAAAATAATATCATCAACATAAATTTGAACAACAAGTATATCTTGATTTTTATTCTTAATAAAAAGAGTAGTATCCGCTTTTCCCATCGAAAAACCGTTATCCAACAAGAATTTTTTAAGCCTATCATATCATGCTCTAGGTGCTTGTTTTTAATCCATACAATGCTTTTGATAACTTATAAATATGATTTGGAAATTTTTCATTTTCAAAACTAGGGGATTGTTTCACATAAACTTCCTCCATAATATAACCATTTAAGAAAGCACTCTTGACATCCATTTGAAATAAAATGAAATCTTTATGACATGCAAATGCTAACAACATCCTAATGGATTCTAATCTAGCTACAGGTGCAAATGTTTCATCAAAATCAATTCCTTATTCTTGGTTGTATCCTTGAGCCACTAATATAGCTTTATTTCTTACAACCACACCGGATTCATCCATTTTATTTCTAAATACCCATTTAGTGCCTATAATGGATTGATGTTTCAGTTTAGGAACCAATTCCCACACTTTATTTCTTTCAAATTGATTTAACTCCTTTTGCATTGCCATAATCCAAGACTCATCATTTTCCGCATCCGCAAAAGATTTTGGTTCAATTTGAGAAATAAATGCAACATGCTCACATGTGTTTCTAAGTGATGATCTAGTTGTAATACCTCTTGAAGGATCACCTAAAATTAAATCCTTAGGATCAGAGGAAACATACCTCTTCTCCTTGGGGAGTGTTTGAGAAATACCTTTTTATTGCTCCATATTTGTTTGTTCTTCTTGTCTATCCTCTTGATTTTCTTGTGGTGTATTCTCTTATTTATCTTTTGATGATTCTTCTTGTAACTCTCCATCTGCATCATCATTAACAACTCATTTCTCCGCAGAGGAGGGGTTAGATTCATCAAATGTAACATGCATGGATTCTTCCACAACTAAAGTTCTTTTGTTATAAACTCTATAAGCTTTGCTTGAGTTTGAATACCCGAGAAAGATACCAACATCAGATTTTGGATCAAATTTACCAAGATTATCTTTTGTGTTCAAAATAAAACATTTGCATCCAAAAACTTTGAAATAACCAATGTTGGGGTTTTCTATCTTTCCAAAGCTCATAGGGAGTTTTATTGAGATGAGGTCTAATCAATACCCAATTTAAAACATAACAAGCGGTGTTGACGGCTTCGACCCAAAAATATTTTGGTAATGCATTTTCTTTCAACATGGTCCCAGTCATTTCTTGAATAGACTTATTCTTTCTCTCAACAACTTTATTTTGTTGTGGAGTCCTAGGTGATGAAAATTAATGCTCAATGCCAAAATCATTACAAAAATTTTCAAATGCATGATTTTCAAATTCTCCACCATGATCGCTTCTAATACAAGTAATAGAATAACCGTTTTCATTTTGAACATTTTTAGAGAAAATTCTAAATGCATCAATGGCATCATCCTTATTAGCTATGAATAATACCCAAGTGTATCTAGAATAATTTTCTTAACTTTCTCGCTATTTGAAAAAGTCTTTCCTAGGGCTCCTAAAGTGTTTACTATGTCCGTGAATCTAATATACATAGACTACACACTCTCATTTTGTTCCATTTGGAACAATTCATATTGTCGAGTGTACCTACTAATTTTAGACTCTTTCACTTGATTCGTGCCTTCATAAACAACTTCAAGTTTGTGCCAAATTTCATTAGCACTTTCACAACTAGACACTCTATGAAATTCTTTCATAAACAACTTTAAGTTTACCAGTTTTATGTTTTATATTCCTACTACGTTCATTTAATACCAATTTTGGGTTAAATTTCAAATAATATTAATTCCGATTGGATAAGTTCCTAATTTTGCTTAACTTTTCTCCCTTCTCGGTTCATATGGTTCAACTAATTATTCCACTATTTTTTTTTGTCGAATATTCCTACGGATTAGGTAAGGTTGCAATTATTTAGGTTAAATACCAATTGGACTTTTTTATATTTTTTTATTCCCTAATTTTGTTAACCCTTCTTACTTCTAGGTTTACATATTTCTAACTTATAAATCTACCAGCTTTGCGTTTAATGATCATATTAAGTTCATTAAATACCAATACTTTTTGTTAAATTCTAAGTAAATTCATTTCTTATTGGATGAGTTTTAAAATTAGAATTTGGTTAATATTTTATCCCTTTTTAACATATGTGTTTCAACTATTATTTCAATACTTTTGTTTGAGTATTTCCAATAACTTGGTAAAATTTTAAGTATTTGGGTTAAAAGCCAAATTTACTTTCTATTGTTTAACTTTTAGTTAAATTAGCCCCTAATTTTAGTTAAACATACTCACTTATAGGTTAACTTGTTAACTAGTTGTTTCCATTTAATATTTCTATTAAAATCCTTAACTACCAATATTTTGAGTTAAATTTCAAGTTGATATTATAAAATTCCAAGTGAACTTTTATTACCACAAACAATGATTTTAATAATGTTATTTCATTTTACTTGCCGAAGCTAATTTTACTTAGGGTTAAAATAAGCTAAACAAACGACACAACAATTCAATCTAATATTATTTATTTACTGCCAAAGTAACAAAATCATTTTATTCAAATTATTCTCAAGGATATTATACTAGCAAAATTAATATGTAAAGATATAATTGGGCAATTTGTTCTGCACATGTTATATAATTGATTTCAAGTTCTTTTACAAGTATTTTGTCTCTCACAATGTGCATATCCAACTCAATATGTTTAGTTCTTGAGTGATAGATTAGATTCTTGGTAATTCAGTGGCACTTGCATTATCACACCAAATTGATGGAACTAATGTACATTGTATTCCGATTTCATTTAATAATGATTGCATCCAAGTTAATTCTGCAAGTGCTCTATATTCACTTTCTGCACTGGACCTTGCTACCATAGATTGCTTCTTTGATGACCATGTATTAAATTGTTTCCCAAGTATACGTAGTAAACTCCAAAGGATTTTTTGTCCTCCAAATCACATGCCTACTATGTATCTATGAATCCAATTAGTTTCATCCATATCTTCTAGTTCCTTTAAGTACCTTAACACTCGTTTACAAGCCATTAGATGTTGACTTGTAGGAGCAGCCATATACTAATTTAGCTTATGCATTATAAATGATATCTCTAGTGTGGTTAAGATGAGATATTGTTGGCCATTAACTATGCTTTTGTAGGTAGATACATCTTCAATATATGGACCAAATGGTCCTATTACTTCTAATAAAATACATAGTGAAGTTTACCACTCTAACATATCTAGAGTGATATTCAATATATTCCCTAAGAATGACTTTGCTATTCTTTCCTATTTGCTAGTGACTTTGCCCGTGTTGCATTTTAATAAATCTTAATCCAACATTTAGAAGTACCAACTATGTATTTGTGATCCATTTCTTCTTTTTATTAAAACACGGCTTCGATTTCACTGCAATTGATCGGTAATGCAAAAAACTCTCATACAAGATACACTTTCTTTTTCACGTACTTATAATATTGTAAACTGATTTTTTAATGAAAATTTCAAGATTCCCGAATTGAAAAATTATTCCTAAGTAGGTGATTGGTTATGTATGTTTACATAGAATGATAGTGACTTGCTTCTATTTAATTAACGGTGGATTGAGAAATAAACTTTTCCAAAACATGTGCTCTGTCATTTTATTTAAGTATTTCATTTTATGTTTATTTGCGTGTTTAATTATTTTTATATAATATGTGCTTGTTGGTAGCCAAATATTGAATTTCAATATAATGTTAATACATCAGCAGTCTGATGTATTACTTTAAATTTCATTATTTTTCCATAATCTAGGCATCTGACCATATTCTTATGCGTTTGGCATTAATCGACAATCTACTTGTGCTTCAACAAGTGGATGGAAAAAAGTAAAAATCTATATGAAGTTAAGGTACATAGGCAATGAGGGCAATGTCCACCCCGGTAGTGCCTTAAAAGTGAAGACCCCAATTAAGTTGGAGGCGCCCTCATACCGGCTGACTTAAAATTTACATATGCAAAGTCACCTTGTCAAATTTTCATATCATTATCACCTTGTAAAGATTGTTGTAAATGATCTGATTCCAAAGTCCTATGAACTTCAAGCTATATAATGGTAAAGTTTGGGAATATATGTTGAAAATTATTGCTAATAAATGACATAAAACAATCAATACTGTATGAAAAAATATACCAGTTGAGTTCTTAAAAAAGACTAAAAGGGTCACAAATGGCCTTACTTAAATCTAGATTTTTTTGGCATTACTTTTGCTTTAGAATCTTTCTAAGAGTGCCTAAGTTTACTAGTAAGCTAGCTACACACTTGTCATGAGTTTATTGAAACAAAATTTTTTAACAACCTTAATATATTACAATAGTATGAAGGGAAATTATCTTTGCACCACCACTGTTTTGTCATACATATATCTAACTACCACAAATTTTTAACTTGTTCTTTCACCACTTTGTTTCTAAAGTTCTTTCTATCAACTACTTTCACACTAAGAATTCAAATAAAATGACCATTTTATTCTTGAATGAAATGAAAGACTATTTTATCCTACAAAATTTTGAAAATAAAAAAATTATAGTTATGAGAATACCTCTGATTTTAATAGAAAAATATCTCAAAATCTGAGATGTTAATTTTTATAATTATAATTTTTACTCGATACATTTTCCAATTTATAATTTTTTATTATTCAAAATTGGTTCAAACTATTGTTATTTTGGTGATTAATTTAAAAAATGAAAATTGTTTGATAATTGTGACTGTACGATTGATTAAAAAAAGGAAAATATTTAAGATGAGAATCACACATTTTTTAGGTCAAAAGAATTGAAAAGATCAATAATATTTTATCAATTAATTAAATAGTACTCGTAGGTTGATTTTTTTAATAATATTTTATCAATTAATTAAATGGTAATCATAGTTTTTTAATTAAAAATTTCATGGGATAAAATGGTCTTTTAGATCACTTAGGGGTAAAATGGTCATTTTATTTAAATTATTAATGTCAAATTAGTCGATTAATTCAAGTTTAGAAATGATGTACATATGATAAAACATAGTTGGCGTAGAGATAATTTCTCCAGTATAGATCAATAAGAAAGAGAAGAACATAAATTAAACTGAGGCATGTGGAGTTACAATGTCCTTAAAAAGGATTTGTCATTTTCTCAATAGTAAAATGCAAGTTATGCAACCCAAGAGGGGGGGTGAATTAAGTTTTTAAATTTTATGCCAAACAATTCGCACAACAATTAAATCTAATGCCTTGATGGAATTGAAAACAATAAATTCAATCAAGCACAATAATAAAAGAGTAAGGGAAGAGAAAACAAACACAAGGATTTTTACGTGGTTCGGCAATCCCCGCCTACATCCTCGCCTCGAAGCTCACCCGGCTTGAGGATTTCACTATCCAAGCCTCCCAAGGCTTCAAATGTTTACAATTGACTTCCAAGGTGTCAATGGACCTTTACAATCAAGAGATTATCTCCTCAATCTCTTCACCCCAATTGGTTCTCACACTTGTACACTCACAATTTTATGAGAAATGAAAATTACAACAATAAAACTCTCTTTAAGAGTAAATAATCAAATTATAGCTCAATAATGATTCAATAAATGATGATTTGCGAAATGGAAGCTCAATATATGTTATATGATCTTGTTTATACTTGCATTAATCCTTAAAATGAAGTTGGAGTTCTATAGTTAGACCACGAAACCTAGCCGTTATAGGTAAATTCCAGCAACCAAGTGGTTAGCCACTTGTAACAGTGATATTACCGTTATTTTTGAATTTTGGTATAGTAACACTGTTCACTAAAATTACACTTTGGCCCAAAACGACATAAAACTTTGTAAATAGGTCCAATTTCATAATTTCCTAATAATGATTGTCATTCCAAAACTTTTTGAAATTATGATATGGCTCCACATATATTATTATTTCTCAAAAAGGTTTTTTTCAACATAATACCCATATTTTTCAAAGTTCTCAAAATCTTTTACTTTAGTCTAAAATATTCATAAATTATTGTATGGCCCAAAACATTTCAAATGTTTGTAAAAAGGTCCAACTCTGAAATTCAATAATAATACTTATTAAACTCAAAGATTGCAAAACTTTTCATTTAAGTCCAAATTACTCAAATCCACAAAATACTCTACCTTAAAAAAATAAAACCTTTTAATTTATGAAAAGTAATTATTTGAATTAATCTCTTGATTTAGAGCATAATTGGGAACTTATATTTTTTTAATTCATAACATCTCAAGAGCATTACCGAAGAAAGAAAAAACAAGGAAAGCTGAAACCGGACATCATTGATTAAGATTCCGTGTAGCAACTTATTAGCATGTCCATAGTTTGCATCATTATATTATTAATCTTAATTATTATTGTTGCTTGCATTATTTTCTTATAAAAAAAATCTTACCTTCCAAGCCGCGAAAAATTAACATATTAATGCATAAACATTTTTTAAGTGATCAATTAAATATAAATATTATATTACTTAGCTGAATAACAAAAATAAAGAAGTATCTATATTTTAATTACAAAAACATATGTTAAATTAAAGTCAAACGAACTATCTCAAATAAACTAAAAGAATACATCTTTGCAATTCAAAACAAACTTCAAATCGGACAACTTAGTAATATAGGATTTTGATAATGAGGGTTTATTTTATTATTTTTCTTAGGAATCAATAATCTCATCCTAAAAGTAGTAGAATCAATAATATTACAAATGGTACCAACATAGTAATGTTGATTGGTTGATAATTGCTATTATTTAAAGAAATTGCTTTCTCGAAGATTGATTCGACGATGCATCTATAACAAAGCAGTAGGAGATACTAGAGGTGGGCACCAACCTGCCCAACCCATGAACCCGACTCAACCCATATAAATTTTTGCGGGTTGGGTTGGGTTGATAAAATTTACGGGTTGGGTTGGGTTATTAAATTTTCAACCCGCACTATTTGCGGGTTGGGTTGGGTTGCAAATTTTAAACCCAACCTGACCCGTCAACTTGTATATATAAAAATATATTTAGCAACTTTCTCAGAACCCTAAACTCAAATTCTCTTGTTCAAAGAACAGCTGCTCATCTGCTCGCGCATAGAACACAACAACATCACAACTCACGGCGTTTCTTGAAAAGCTGCCCAAACTACACATCGTCACATGCTTAGGTTCTTTCTTCTTTCTATTTTACTAATTTATTATTGTTTTGAAACAAGTTGATCAATTTTTTATTGTTAAAATGTCTAGCCCATTTGATTTCATGATTTGGAGCTTTATATTATTTTTTTATTGATAAAAGTTGGTCAATTTTTTGTTGTTATGATGGTGTCAAGCTTAATCAACAATCAGATTAACATAAATAAAATAATTATTATTATTACAATCTTAGGGAAAAGGCTTTTCGACAAACATTTGCTGGGCATTGTTCTGCAGAAATATTTTCAATATTAACTAGTCATGCTCTCAAATTCACATATGTATTCTATCTCAGATGGATTTTTTTCTTCATAAAATTATTCTAATCATATTTATTTATCGTAGTATCCAAACATGGCTAAGGGTATTAATAAAAGAGCTTGAAGCTTGCTGTGACCACTATTTGTTATTTTTTTGATTATTTGTTAATTATTAATAGGAAAATGACAATATTCATGGCCTGAATTTTTTTCCTTGTAGATGGAAGCAAATTCATCCAGTAATCCAGGAGTTAATATCTCTAAACCTTCAACAACTCAAAGTACAACTGATAGTGCTATTAATACACATGCAGGCAATGGAAAAGGTGGAAAAGTGTCACAAGTATGGGAACATTACACAAAATTTGAGAATGATACAAAATGTAAGTGTAACTATTGTTCTAAAGTGTATGCGTGTCATTCTAGATTTATTGGGACCCGTACTTTATGGAATCACTTGCCAGCATCACAGCCTATACTGATAGAAAAGTTGATTTAAAACAAAAAAACCTTGGTGTTTGAGGATAACACAACTGGTGGTGGCAGTAATCTTGTGGCAATATCTTGTAGCAAAGAGGACCTTAGAAAATCATGCATTGAGATGATAATTATTGATGAATTGCCCTTTAGTTTTGTTGAAAAAGAAGGGTTTCGGAAATTTACGAGCAAAGCTTGTCCAAAACTTGATTGTTTTTCTAGGAAAACTGTTGCTAGAGATGTGTATCAGTTGTACTTAAATGAGAAGAGTAATTTGAAAAAAGTGTTTGCTAGTAATAAGTATAGGATTTGTATAACAACTGATTGTTGGACTTCAATACAAAATTTGAATTACATGGTTATTACAGCCCATTTTATTGATGATGAGTGGCAACTTCATACAAGGATATTAAACTTTTGCCAGATTGATGATCATAAAGGAGATACAATTGGAAAATTGATTGAGTCTTGCTTACTTGAATGGGGTATTGATAAAGTGTTTACAATTACTGTTGATAATGCAAGTTCGAATGATTTGGTCATTTCTTATTTAAAAAAGAAGCTGAATAACTGGGGTGGGCTTGTGTTGAATGGTGATTATCTTCATGTTAGATGTTGTGCACATATTATAAATTTGATTGTGATTGAGGGGTTGAAAGAGATGAATAATTCTGTTTCTAGCATTCGCAATGCAGTGAAATATGTAAGATCATCACCAGCTAGATTAATAAGGTTTAGAAAATGTGTTGAGCATGAAAAACTTGATTCTAAACATATTGTTGTGATGGATGTTCCTACTAGGTGGAATTCCACCTATTTCGAACATAATTCTCAAGTGAAAACCAAGGATAATTTATTTTGGCTCTAGCACTATATAGTTCCAATCCCTCATTCGGAGTTCCAAGAATACGATTTAACAGAGCAACATCAAATTCAATACGGACTCCCCCAATGCTGGTAAAAATTTTATCTGAGATTTTTGTATCCATATTCGTATAAAAAACCTTGACTAAATTTTGATAATATTGCTCCTTAACAACCAATACACTTTTCCATCCCATAGTAATAAGGAAATCTCTAAGAGATTTATCACAAATTTGTAAATTCTTCACATTTCTAAGATTGACAAAAAAAGGAGTAATGACCGACCTTGGCATGAAATTGTAGAGAAATCGTTTCCGAAGCAGGGGTCGTGAAAAATGAGTCAATATAAACTCTGAATAGTTGCCACGAGCTTCCTTACGCTTCTTGGCCACTTGTTTCCCCTTGGACTTGTCACCACCTGCCATTGTTGGAAGAAAAACAAGCTTAAATGTGCAATTTTGGGTTTTAAAAATTTGAGTGAAATGGAATTGTCTGAGGCAAGAAAATCAATCCTAGAGATGAAGGAAGCTAATTTATGATGGAGATTAAATCAAAATGGGATAAAGGAAGTTTGAAAATGAAGAGAGAGAAACGGGTAGAATGTGGTTTTTGATTTTGGGTTTTATGTGGAGAGTTCATGAAATGTTGTTTTGAGAGTGCAAATTGAAGGAGTAATGGACGAATAATGATTTGAGTGATTGATTTTAACAAGAAAATGAGTGAAAGATGAAAAGATTTGAGAAAGAAAATGGAGAGGCACTATTCACGCGTAAGAGAGATGATAATGATATGATGAAGAACAAGTGAGAAAATGATGATTAGAAAGTGTTTAATGAAAGTGAAATGCACGGGTATTTGTTTTAATGATTGATTTGGGCATGCAAAAGGATGAAAAATGAAGAAAATTTAAGTGAAAATGGAGAGGGTTGTTCATGGTTTTCGTGAGAGAAAGGAACGAAGAAGAACATGTGAAGAAGAAAAACGAAGAAGAAAGAGAGAAGAAAAAAAATTAAAATGTGACAAACCCATGACCAAGCGGCTAGCCGCTTGCTCTCGGGTTTGAGCAAATTTCAAGCGGCTAGGCGCCTGGTTTCTGCTCTTCTGCACCAATTTGCTGTCCGACTAAAATTTGAGCAATCCCGAGACCATTTCGTGATCCTGAAACATTTCAAGAATCATGATTTAAAACAAAGATGATTAATTTAAACAAATAATTCATCCGTCAAGCATATATCATGAAGCACATAAGCATTCAAAAATTAATAAATCAAACACCTCACATATCTATCATGCTCAAACACTTCATAAACATCAACAACCACCAAACAAACAATTTTAATAGATTCAATAACATAAATAGAGATGTTAATTCGAAAATTTCATCATCCCAAGTTCATGCCGAATTTTTGAAAATTGTAATTCGCGAAGGGGTTTTGTAAATATATCGACAAGTTGTTTTTCCGTAGAGATAAATTCTAATGCAATATCACCGTTTTGAACATGATCTCTCAAGAAATGATGTCTAATTTCTATATGCTTGGTTCTAGAATGCTGAATGGGATTCTTTGAAAGATTTATGGAACTAGTATTATCACACTTGATAGGAATTTGTTCAAGATTAATGCCATAGTCTCTAAGTGTTTGTTCCATCCAAAGGGCTTGTGCATAACAACTGCCTGCGGCAATATACTCTACCTCGGTGGTTAAGAGTGCAACCGAATTTTATTTTTTACTAAACCATGAAACAAGTGCATGACCTAGGAAATGGCAAGTTCCACTAGTACTTCCTATCGACCTTGTAACCAGCAAAATCGGCATCCGAATAACAAGTTAAATCTATATGAGCTCCTCTAGGATACCAAAAGCCAAGATCTATGGTTCTACTCAAATAACGGAAAATTCTTTTAACAAGCAAATAAGATTCCTTGGGACATGATTGAAATCTTGCACACAAACATACACTAAACATGATATCGGGTCTACTTGCAATTAAGTAAAGTAAAGAGTCGATCATACCTCGATACTTTTTAATATAAACTTCTTTACCTTTCTCATCTTTGTCAAGCTTGATCGTTGTGCTCATTGGAGTATTCTTGGTGTTTGAATCATCAATATCAAATCTCTTGAGTAAAGCTTTGACATATTTAGCTTGGTTGATGAAGATCCCCTCATTGTTTTGTTTGATTTGAAATCCAAGGAAATACTTCAATTCTCCCATCATGCTCATCTCAAATTCCTTACTCATACAAGATGAAAACTCTTTGCACAAGCATTCATTAGTAGAACCAAAAATAATATCATCAACATAAATTTGAACAAGTATACCTTGATTTTTATTCTTAATAAAAAGAGTAGTATCCGCTTTTCCCATCGAAAAACCGTTATCCAACAAGAAATTTTTAATCTTATCATATCATGCTCTAGGTGCTTGTTTTAATCCATACAATGCTTTTGATAACTTATAAACATGATTTGGAAATTTTTCATTTTCGAAACCAGGGGATTGTTTCACATAAACTTCCTCCATAATATAACCATTTAAGAAAGCACTCTTGACAATCATTTGAAATAAAATGAAATCTTTATGACATGCAAATGCTAACAACATCCAAATGGATTCTAATCTAGCTATAGGTGCAAATGTTTCATCAAAATCGATTCCTTCTTCTTGGTTGTATCATTGAGCCACTAATCTAGCTTTATTTCTTACAACCACACCAAATTCATCCATTTTATTTCTAAATACCCATTTAGTGCCTATAATGGATTGATGTTCCGGTTCAGGAACCAATTCCCACACTTTATTTCTCTCAAATTGATTTAACTCCTCTTATATTGCCATAATCCAGGACTCATCATTTTCAGCATCCGCAAAAGATTTTAGTTCAATTTGAGAAATAAATGCAGCGTGCTCACATGTGTTTCGAAGTGATGATCTAGTTGTAATACTTCTTAAAGGATCACCTAAAATTAAATCCTTAGGATGAGAGGAAACATACCTCTACTCTTTGGGGATTGTTTGAGAAATACCTTCTTGTTGCTCCATATTTGTTTGTTCTTCTTGTCTATCCTCTTGATTTTCTTGTGGTGTATTCTCTTGTATATCTTTCGATGAGTCTTCTTGTAACTCTCCATCTGCATCATCATTAACAACTCATTTCTCCGTAGAGGAGGGGTTAGATTCATCAAATGTAACATGCATGGATTCTTCCACAACTAAAGTTCTTTTGTTATAAACTCTATAGGCTTTGCTTGAGTTTGAATACCCGAGAAAGATGCCAACATCAGATTTTGGATCAAATTTATCAAGATTATCTTTTGTGTTCAAAATAAAACATTTGCATCCAAAAACTTTGAAATAACCAATGTTGAGTTTTCTATCTTTCTAAAGCTAATAGGGAGTTTTATTGAGATGAGGTCTAATCAACACCCGATTTAAAACATAACAAGCGGTGTTGACGACTTCGGCCCAAAAATATTTTGGTAATGCATTTTCATTCAACATGATCCTAGTCATTTCTTGAATAGACATATTCTTTCTCTCAACAACTCCATTTTGTTGTGGAGTTCTAGGTGATGAAAATTGATGCTCAATGCCAAAATCATTACAAAAATTTTCAAATGCATGATTTTCAAATACTCCACCATGATCGCTTCTAATACAAGTAATAGAATAACCTTTTTTTTTTAATTTTGAACGTTTTTAGAGAAAATTCTAAATGCATCAATGGCATCATCCTTATTAGCTAAGAATAATACCCAAGTGTATCTAGAATAATCATCTACAATCACAAATGCATAATATTTGTCACTTAAACTAGCATATCTAGAAGGTCCAAACAAATCTATGCGAAGTAATTGGAGTGGTTTTGAAGTAGAGATATGATTCTTGTTTTTTAAAGAAGTTTTGATTTGTTTTCCAAATTGACAAGCTTCACAAATTCTATCGTATTGGAAACCGATTTTTGGAAGACCTTTAACTAAATCACATTTCGAAATTTTTTAAATCAAATCCATGCTTGCATGTCCTAATCTTCTATGCCATAACCAATTATCATCATGCAATGCCAAAAAACATTTATCATGAGTAGATGCACACTCTGTTTCAATTGTGTAAACATTAGCACATCTATTTCCAATAAACCAAATTTCCCCATCACATGCATTCTCAATAACACATTTTAATTTATCAAAAACAACTTTATAACTCTTGTCACACAATTGACTAATGCTAATCAAATTGTGTTTCAAATTTTCAACCAAACACACATTTTCAATTACAGTTGAGGAAACTTTACTAACATTATCAATTCTGAGAATTTTTCCTTTTGAGTTGTCTCCAAAGGATACATCTCCACCATTTTCGATTTTGGTGAAACTTCCGGTCATATGCCTAGAACAACCGCTATCCAAGTACCATTTATTTTTCTTCTTTTTCAAGCTCTGCAAGGAAAATCTTATGTCTTAGGTACCCAAACCTTTTTGGGTCTTTGAGCGTTATCAACGGTTCCTTTTGGAATCCAAATGCCTTTGACACCATAATATGCATTTTTTTTTCACGGGACATCTATATTTCATGTGACCATTTTGATTACAATAATGAAAAATAATTTTATGATCACTTGTGGAGGTAGCTTTAACAAAAAATTCTTATAATACTTTTGCTTCAAATTAGGCTTATACCCAAGTCATCATTTATCAAATACACATTTTTTAGAGTTAAGCATGTTATCCAACATCTTTTGCCCATTTGTGAATTTTAACACAACATCACTAAGTTCAATGTTCTTTTTCTTGCGCATTTCATTTTCCTTTTTCAAATCATCTACATGTGGCTTTAAATGCTCATGTGAAGTGCTTAGTTTCTCATTTGATAATGCAATTCTATTATGCAAGGTTTTATTTTCTAATTCTAATCCTTTAATCTTCCATTAATGAATCATTGCATTTTTGCATGGCATCATTTTCATTTGTAAGATCTAGCAATTTCTTTTTAAGGCATGCATTCTTTTTACCAATTTTCATCAACTCATCATGCATTTCTTTAAAAGCATCATACAATTCATCATAGGTTGGATCACTTACCTCATTGAGATCATCATCATCTCCTATTGCCATAAGTGTTAGGTTTGATACTTCTTGCGACTCTTCTTCATCACTTGAATCTTTATCGCTATCATCCCAAGTAGCAACCATAGCTTTCTTCTTGAATTTGTTGAGAAGTGGGTATTCTGATATTATATGGCCAGACTTTTTACATTCATAGCATATGATTACCTCTTTCTTCTCCTTTTGGTTCTTGAGGTTTCTAAATTTTCTTCGGTCACCGGTTTTCTCAAAGAATTTTCTGAACCTCCTTGCTAGCATAGCCAACTCCTCATCATCCGGCTCACTTTCTCCATCACTCTCATATTTTGTGGCTTTGAGAGCAATGCTTTTCCTCTTTTCCTCATTTCTTCTTTCGACTGCCAAATCTTCTTCATAAGAAATAAGAGAACCAATTAAATCATCAATAGGTAAGATATTCAAATCTTTGGCTTCCTCAATGGAAGTCCTTTTTTGTCTCTATTCTTTGGGTAGCAACCTAATAATTTTCTTAACTTTCTCGCTATTTGAGAAGGTCTTTCCTAGGGCTCCTAGAGTGTTTACCATGTCCGTGAATCTAGTATACATATAATACACACTCTCATTTTGTTCCATTTGGAACAATTCATATTGTCGAGTGTACCTACTAATTTTAGACTTTTTCACTTGATTCGTGCCTTTATAAACAACTTCAAGTTTGTGCCAAATTTCATTAGCACTTTTACAACTAGACACGCTATGAAATTCTTTCTTATCTAGTGCACAAAATAAGGCATTCATAGCTTTGGAGTTTAGATAAGCTTTTCTCTTTTCCAATTCATTCCATTCCTGTGAAGGTTTTCGAATATCTTCCCCGACTTCATTTTTAGTCAAGGGCATAAATGGACCATCAGATACAACTTCCCAAATTTCATAATCTAGTGCTTATAAATAAATTCTCATACTAGTTTTCCAATACGGGTAGTCGTTTCCGTCAAAGAACGGTGGTCTAGTTGTGGATTGTCATTCCCTAAAGGTTGAATCATTTTCGGTTGCCATGGATCTTTTACTCTAGACTGTTAAGTCCTAACAAGAGAACCAAGCTCCGATACCAAATGAAATGCAAGTAATGCAACCCAAGAGGGGGGTGAATTGGGTTTTTAAATTTTATGCTAAAAAATTCGCACAACAATTAAATCTAATGCCTTAATGGAATTGAAGACAATAAATTCAACCAAGGACAATAATAAAAGAGGAAGGGAAGAGAAAACAAACACAAGAATTTTTACGTGGTTCGGCAATTCCCGCCTACGTCCACGCCTCGAAGCTCACTCAGCTTGAGGATTTCACTATCCAAGCCTCCCAAGGCTTCAAATGTTTACAATTGACTTCCAAGGTGTCAATGGACCTTTACAATCAAGAGAATATCTCCCCAATCTCTTCACCCCGAGTGGTTCTCACATTTGTACATTCACAATCTCTTCACCCCAAGTGGTTCTCACACTTGTACATTCACAATCTCTTCACCCCAAGTGGTTCTCACACTTGTACAACAATGAAACTCTCTTTAAGAGTGAATAAAAAAATTATAGCTCAATGATGATTTAATAGATAATGATTTGCGAAATGAAAGCTCAATATATGTTACATGATCTTGTTTATGCATTTATTAATCCTTAAAATGAAGTTTGAATTGAGTTTTTATAGTTAGACCATGAAAACTAGCCTTTATAAGCAAATTCCAGCAACCAAGCGGTTAGCTGCTTGTAACAATGATATTACAGTTATTTTTGAATTTTGCTACAGTAAATTAGACTATGACCCAAAACTTTCTATAATTAAACTATGGCCCAAAACGTCATAAAATTTTGTAAATAGGTCCAATTTCAGAATTTCCTAATAATGATTTTCATTTCAAAACTTTCTGAAATTATGATATGGCCCCACATATATTATTGTTTCTCAAAAAGGCCCTTTTCAATATAATACCCATATTTTTCAAAGTTCTCAAAACTTTTCACTTTAGTCCAAAATATTCATAAATTATAGTATGGCCCAAAACATTTCAAATGTTTGTAAAATTCTAAGTAAATTCATTTATTATTGGATGAGTTTGAAAATTAGAATTTGGTTAATATTTTATCCCTTTTTAACTTATGTGTTTCAACTATTATTTCAATACTTTTGTTTGAGTATTTCCAATAACTTGGTAAAATTTTAAGTATTTGGGTTAAATGCCAAATTTACTTTCTATTGTTTAACTTTTAGTTAAATTAGCCCCTAAGTTTAGTTAAACATGCTTAATTATAGGTTAACTTGTTAACTACTTTTTTCTATTCAATATTTCTATTAAAATCCTTAACTACCAATATTTTGAGTTAAATTTCAAGTTGATATTGTAAAATTCCAAGTGAACTTTTATTACCACAAACAATGATTTTAATAATGTAAATTTCATTTTACTTGCCGAAGCTAATTTTACATAGGGTTAAAATAAGCTAAACAAATGACGCAACAATTCAATCTAATATTATTTAATTACTGCCAAAGTAACAAAATCATTTGATTCAAATTATTCTCAAGGATATTATACCAGCAAAATTAATATGTAAAGATATAATTGGGCAATTTGTTCTGCACATGTTATATAACTGATTTTAAGTTCTTTTACAAGTATTTTGTCTCTCACAATGTGCATATCCAACTCAATATGTTTAGTTCTTGAGTGATAGATTAGATTCTTGGACAATTCAGTGGCACTTGCATTATCACACCAAATTGATGGAACTAATGTACATTGTATTCCGATTTCATTGAACAATGATTGCAACCAAGTTAATTCTGTAAGTGCTCTATATTCACTTTCTGCATTGGACCTTGCTACCATAGATTGCTTCTTTGATGGCAATGTATTAAATTGTTTCCCAAGTATACGTAGTAAACTCCAATGGATTTTTTGTCATCCAAATCACATGCCTACTCTGTATCTGTGAATCCAATTAGTTTCATCCATATCTTCTAGTTCTTTTAAGTACCTTAACACTCGTTTACAAGCCATTAGATGTTCAAGTGTAGGAGCAACCATATACTAATTTAGCTTATGCATTGTAAATGATATCTCTGGTGTGGTTAAGATGAGATATTGTTGGCCATTAACTATGCTTTTGTAGGTATATACATCTTCAATATATGGACCAAATGGTCCTATTACTTCTAATAAAATACAGAGTGAAGTTTACTACTCTAACATATCTAGAGTGATATTCAATATATTCCCTAAGAATGACTTTGCTATTCTTTCCTATTTGCTAGTGACTTTGCCCGTGTTGTGTTTTAATAAATTTTAATCCAACATTTAGAAGTATCAACTATGTATGTGTGATCCATTTCTTCTTTTTATTAAAACGCAGCTTCGATTTCACTGCAATTGATCGGTAATGCAAAAAACTCTCATACAAGATACACTTTCTTTTTCACGTACTTATAATATTGTAAACTGATTTTTTAATGAAAATTCAAGATTCCCAAATCGAAAAATTATTCCTAAGTAGGTGATTGGTTATGTATGTTTACTTAGAATGACAGTGACTTGCTTCTATTTAATTAGTGGTGGATTGAGGAATAAACTTTTCCAAAACATGCGCTCTGTCATTTTATTTAAGTATTTCATTTTATGTTTATTTGGATGTTTAATTCTTTTTATATAATATGTGCCTGTTACAAAATTTTTTAATAGCCTTAATATGTTACAATAGTATGAAGGGAAATTATCTCTACATCACCACTGTTTTGTCATACATATATCTAACTACCACAAATTTTTAACTTGTTCCTTCACCACTTTGTTTCTAAAGTTCTTTCAGTCAACTACTTTCACACTAAGAATTGAAATAAAATGACCATTTTATTCGTGAATGAAATGAAAAAACATTTTATCCTACAAAATTTTTGAAACTAAAAAAATTATAGTTATGAGAATACCTTTGATTTTAATAGAAAAAAATCTCAAAATCTGAGATGTTAATTTTTATAATTATAATTTTTACTCGATACATTTTCCAATTTATAATATTTTATTATTCAAAATTGGTTAGAACTATTGTTATTTTGGTGATTAATTTAAAAAATGAAAATTGTTTGATAATTGTGACTGTACGATTGATTAAAAAAAAGAAAATATTTAAGATGAGAATTACACATTTTTTAGGTTAAAAGAATGGAAAAGATCAATAATATTTTATCAATTAATTAAATAGTACTCGCATGTTGATTTTTTCAATAATATTTTATCAATTAATTAAATGGTAATCATAGTTTTTTAATTAAAAATTTTGTGGGATAAAAGGTCTTTTAGATCACTTAGGGGTAAAATGGTCATTTTATTTAAATTATTATTGTCAAATTAGTCGATTAATTCAAGTTCAGAAATGATGGTGGTGCAAAGAATATGTTAAAATTTTGTGGTGTCGGGATGTACATATGATAAAACAGAGTTGGTGTAGAGATAATTTCTCTAGTATAGATCAAAAAGAAAGAGAAGAACATAAATTAAACTGAGGCATGTGTAGTTACAATGTCCTTAGAAAGGATTTGTCATTTTCTTAGTAGTGAAATGCAAGTTATTCAATCCAAGAGGGGGGAGTGAATTGAGTTTTTAAATTTTATACTAAACAATTTGCACAACAATTAAATCTAATGCCTTAATGGAATTGACAACAATAAATTCAATCAAGCACAATAATAAAAGAGTAAGTAAAGAGAAAACAAACACAAGAATTTTTATGTGGTTCGGCAATCCCCGCCTACATCCACACCTCGAAGCTCACCCGGCTTGAGGATTTCACTATCCAAGCCTCTCAAGGCTTCAAATGTTTACAATTGACTTCCAAGGTGTCAATGGACCTTTACAATCAAGAAATTATCTCCCTAATCTCTTCACCCCAAGTGGTTCTCACACTTGTACATTCACCCCAAAACATTTCAAATGTTTGTAAAAAGGTCCAACTCCAAAATTCAATAATAATACTTATTAAATCAAAGATTGCAAAACTTTTCATTTAAGTCTAAATTACTCAAATCCACAAAATACTCTACCTTAAAAAAATAAAACCTTTTAATTTATGAAAAGTAATTATTGAATTAATCTCTTGAGCTTCTCAAATGCTAAATCATGCCGGCTTTACAAGAATTTATCGCAATAATTTGTCCGTTGAGCTATAAACTTTATTCTTGATTTTGCCGTTGTCCGTTGAGTGTCTTCAACTTGATTTCACTTGATTCACTTACATAAATATTACCCTCCAAAAACTAGTGAAAATGTGAAATACGATATTTGTTAAATCACTTAATGCACATGTTTTTTATCATCAAAATTACATTATATGTAGCCCTTTTAGGCTAACAAGTGGCACTTAGGTTATATTAGCAACTGTCCCTTAGGATATTACAAAGTCAAATGGTCTCGGTAACATAACCTCACTACTCTTGTGAACTTCAAACTAGTGTTGGAACTCCATCACATGAAGTCTAAGATAGAAATATTTTAGTTGAGAGAGGAGAGCAAAAAAATTACTTGGATTTTGGTGTGTTTTTAAAATGAAATTGGTGAAGGGCATTTACATCCAGAAAATAAAACACTAACTCTTAAATTTATTTTTAGAATTTAATTTCAAAATAAAATCTGTTACTTTTATTCACTTGTAACAGCCTTTTAACTGTATTTTGTTCCGTGCCTTTTATGTTGCGTTTTCTATTTGCTACTACTTCTCTATTCAGTCTACACAGTTGTGTTGAATCCCCTACTTCTTTCAAAGACATTAGGCATTGTTTCAAGTCTTTTTGGTCGCCAAACTTGAAATTTTTTTTTCCTCTGTTTATGATGCTCCCTATATGATAAGAGTGCATAATTGGGAACTTATATTTGTTTAATTCATAACATCTCAAGAGCATTACCGAAGAAAGAAAAAACAAGGAAAGCTGAAACCGGACATCATTGATTAAGATTCCGTGTAGCAACTTATTAGCATGTCCATAGTTTGCATCATTATATTATTAATCTTAATTATTATTGTTGCTTGCATTATTTTCTTATAAAAAAATTCTTACCTTCCAAGAGAGAAAAATTAACATATTAATGCATAAACATTTTTTAAGTGATCAATTAAATATAAATATTATATTACTTAGCTGAATAACAAAAATAAAGAAGTATCTATATTTCAATTACAAAAACATATTTTAAATTAAAGTCAAACGAATTATCTCAAATAAACTAAAAGAATACATCTTTGCATTTAAAAACAAACTTCAATTCGTTCCTTCCTAATAACTATCTTTAATTTACCCTCCAAAAGCATGAAAATCTCAATCCACCCTATTTGTTCTTCAAAAGATGAGCATAAATGAGGTGCACATTGATGAAATTTTAAATCATATTCTTAGCAATAAATGTAGGTAAGTCTGGACATTTTCAGGGGTTAAATTAAAGTTTAACATTAAATTAAATCGGACAGCTTAGTAATATAGGATTTCAATAATGAGGGTTTATTTTATTATTTTTCTAAGGAATCAATAATCTCATCCTAAAAGTAGTAGAATTAATAATATTACAAATGGTACCAACATAGTAATGTTGATTGGTTGATAATTGCTATTATTTAAAGAAACTACTTTCTCGAAGATTGATTCGACGATGCATCTATAACAAAGCAGTAGGAGATACACACACAAAAAACATATGACATAATATATTACCTATGCATAATGGATTAATGTTTTATTTTATTAAAAACACGAATTCAATTTCACTATAATTGATCGTTATTGCAAAAGCGCTCCTACAAGGTAAAAGAAATAACTTATTAACAATATCATTTGCACCCCCCCTCAGGGCAGGGGTACCGATAGTCTACAAGAGCTTTCTTAATTGTCTCGATCAAACACTCTTCACTTGTGAGCCCTGAGCAATCAACAATGTCAGGTGATGCTGCAGGGTTAATAGAAAATAAAGCCTCTGGCTTAGATCCTCGGCCAATTCTACTGGCTGAAATAAGCATGTTTTTAGTGTTTGCCACTACAAGCAAAGCCAAAATGATGAAAGTAAGACTCTTTGACATTTTTTAATTTCTTAAGAGAATTGCAAACGGCTTAATTAGAATTGAAAGAGATGTACAAGAATCAGAAAGGCATGAGCCTCTATTTATCTGAGTGAATATTGAAAAACGACTTGCAGTGGCTTTAATAGAATTGAAAGAGTCCATAAATACGTATTAAATAAATTACGCTTCATTTATTAGCGTTAACTATTTATCTTGTTGCATTATAAATGTAATTTCAATGTACATTTAATTAAATTTATTGTTTTTGGCATTATGTTTTGTTTAGTTTATTATTAGATTTCTTTTTCTTTTCCTTCGAGTAATGTCCTTCAATGAAATTAACCACACTCTATATTTTAAGCAAGCCATTTTTTTTCTTAATAAAAAACCACGAGTAATTAATCTTCCCTTTTTATGTGTACAAGTGAAGCCCCTCATATACATTCGCTAGCTAGGTCAATGTAATAAAATGTCAAAATTTCTTCCCACTTCACCTTTGTAGTTAAGCAGCCTTTGGATATTCATTGATCAAAACACTTCAAAAACATTTGAAATGAATCTTGAATCATCCTTCTTTTCTACCTTCAAAAGTGCATCATCTATTCTCTTCCTTTTAATTTCATGCCTTGTTTTAAAGTTACTGCAATGTTTTAAGCAGTTTTTTTGTTGTTCATCATTTGCCTGGTGGCAACAACACCAATACGATCAGAGAGACTTTGGCTACGGGGCTTGATTCCGCTAAAGAGACAACAACAAAAACGTAGTGGCAAAAAGCATTGTTCAAGCCACTGATACTTACAAGTCACCAACTCAATTCTGCGTTGTGATTTGGCAAAAGATTTGTCGATAGAAACTACTAGTCCTCAATCAAAGCTTGTTGGTCGTGCTCAAGGGCTTTACGGGCCAGCTTGTCAGCATCAACTTGCTATCATCATGTCCATAAGCTTTGTGTTTGTTGATGGTCTTAAATTAGGCAGCTGTATCAACCTCCTTGGCAACACTAGGTCGACTATTCCTGTCCGTAAGATGCCCATCGTCGGCGACACTAGCGAGTTCCTCTTGACTGGTGGATATGCAATTGCTCAGATGCATCAAGCGAATTTTAAATTTGGTGACACCATTGTTGGATGCAATGTTATAGTTGTTTACTAAACCATGTAGGTGGAGTCAGATTCTAACTGGTGATCTGATTTACAATGTTATAAACTTTATTTTTCACTTACCTATAATATTGTAGACTGATTTTTTTTTAATGAAATGTTCAAGATTCCCATATTGAAAAATTATTCCTACGTAGGTGGTTTTGGTATGTTTGTTTACTTAGAATGAAAGTGGTTTGCTTCTGTTTAATTGATGGTGGATTGAAGAATAAACTTTTTTGAAAACTCGTGCTCTATCATTTAGTTTTGTATTTCATTTTATGTTAGTTCGCGCGTTTAATCATGTTTACCATTGTCACTAACTCATGCAAACTCAATGTGTCCCACTGAAACTGGTACATTATCCTTGACCACCATTAGCACTACAGAGACTTCGCCGTTGTCCGTTGAGTGTCTTTAACTTGATTTCACTTGATTCACTTGCATAAATATTACCCTTAAAAAGCTAGTGAAAATGTGAAATATAATATTTATTAAATCACTTAATACACATGTTTGTTATCATCAAAATTATATTATATGTAGCCCTTTAGGCTAAAAATCTCCCCCTTTTTAATAATGACAAACATGTAATGTATTTTAACATTTATACTCCCCCTTAATACATGGCATATATAATTTAAATTCAAAACAAAAACTCCCCCTGAATATTTCAAAATCATGCACAAATACTTTAAGATAAAAATACATATTATATGTCTTCATATTCAAAATACATGACTTCTCCTACTTCATCATCAAAGCTACCATAAATCCATGGTTATACCAAAAAGAACAGCTCAATGATTAAGCAAGAAATATATGTAAATTAAGCATGCAATTTACTAAGACATTATAACATAACATATCAATCCACCAATCATAACATATCCAAAATATCAAGCAACAATCATCCTCAAATGTAAACAAATATGCATGTAAAGATGTAGTGCAGAGTGACACATGACTGAAAATAAAATAGAGGTCTAAGGAGATGGAGGATGTGATGAAGTGGATGGTGGTGGAAATCCAAGAGCGACAAAAAGTTGCTGCTGGCCATCAAGAAGCTACTGCTGTTGAGCAAAGAGGCGATGTTGTTGATGAAATAAGCGCTGCTACTGCTCAAAGAGACGCTCTCACTCAGAAATAGACTGAAGTTGAAAGGCCTCATGTTGGGATTGAAGTTTGCCTTGCTGCACGGAAAGAGAATCCACTTTAGTCAATAGCTGCTGCATCGGATCCTCAGAGTCAGCTGAAGTAAAGTGGGAAGGGCCCTCGGAAGGCGGAGGATGCGATCGATGTGGAGCACTAAGATCAGGGAGTAAGTGTGGTGGAAGGACATCGTTAAAGAAACAATGATCTGTAGGAGCAATTTCCATAACCTTTTTGTTTCTTTGATCTTTATACCATCTATTGTCCCTCCAAGAAAACCCCAAATTAGCTTTTGCTTCATCGCCTAATTCCCTCGAATTCAAGAAGGTTGGCTCGGTTATAGGTACTTGAAAATACTGGAGAATGCGGGTAATAATACTAGCATAAGGAAAGGATCTTTTGGCTAAACTTGGAGTGCTAAGCATATGATGAAGGATAATATAACCAATATTGAGCACCTTTTCCTCAAGAATGCAGTCCAATATGGCTACATCTAAACGGTTAACTTCATCCGCATGTCCAAACCTAGGAGTTATAACATGATGAAGAACATAATGAAGGATTCTAATTTGAAGAGGTAAGGCTTGAGATTTCAAAGGTGATTGACAAAACACGGAGGACAAATCACGTCGTCGACAAATTTTTCGAACATCATTCTCAAGTGAAAACCAAGGATAATTTATTTTGGCTCTAGCACTCTATAGTTCCAATCCCTCATTCGGAGTTCCAAGAATACGATTTAACAGAGCAACATCAAATTCAATACGGACTCCCCCAATGCTAGTAACAATTTTATCTGAGATTTCTGTATCCATATTCGTATAAAAAACCTTGACTAAATTTTGATAATATTGCTCCTTAACAACCAATACACTTTTCCATCCCATAGTAATAAGGAAATCTCTAAGAGATTTATCACAAATTTCTAAATTCTTCACATTACTAAGATTGACAAAAAAAGGAGTAATGACCGACCTTGGCATGAAATTGTAGAGAAATCGTTTCCGAAGCAGGGGTCGTGAAAAATGAGTCAATATAAACTTCGAATAGTTGCCACGAGCTTCCTTACGCTTCTTGGCCACTTGTTTCCCCTTGGACTTGTCACCACCTGCCATTGTTGGAAGAAAAACAAGCTTAAATGTGCAATTTCGGGTTTTAAAAATTTGAGTGAAATGGATTTGTCCGAGGCAAGAAAATCAATCCTAGAGATGAAGGAAGCTAATTTATGATGGAGATTAAATCAAAAATGGGATAAAGGAAGTTTGAAAATGAAGAGAGAGAAACGGGTAGAATGTGGTTTTTTATTTTGGGTTTTATGTGGAGAGTTGATGAAATGTTGTTTTGAGAGTGCAAATTGAAGGAGTAATGGATGAATAATGATTTGAGTGATTGAATTTAACAAGAAAATAATGAAAGATGAAGAGATTTGAGAAAGAAAATGGAGAGGCACTATTCACGCGTAAGAGAGATGATAATGATATGATGAAGAACAAGTGAGAAAATGATGATTAGAAAGTGTTTAATGAAAGTGAAATGCATGGGTATTTGTTTTAATGATTGATTTGGGCATGCAAAAGGATGAAAATTGAAGAAAATTTAAGTGAAAATGGAGAGGGTTGTTCATGGTTTTGGTGAGAGAGATGAACGAAGAAGAACATGTGAAGAAGAAAAACGAAGAAGAAAGAGAGAAGAAAAAAAATTAAAATGTGACAAACCCGTGACCAAGCGGCTAGCCGCTTGCTCTCGGGTTTGAACAGATTTCAAGGGGCTAGCCGTCTGGTTTCTGCTCTTCTGCACCAATTTACTGTCCGACTAAAATTTAAGCAATCCTGAGACCATTTCGTGATCCCGAAACATTTCAAGAACCAATTTAATGCATGAATCATGATTTAAAACATTTAAAAGATGATTAATTTAAACAAATAATTCATCCGTCAAGCATATACCATGAAGCACATAAGCATTCAAAAATTAATAAATCAAACACCTCACATATCTATCATGCTCAAACACTTCATAAACATCAACAACCACCAAGCAAACAATTTTAATAGATTCAATAACATAAATAGAGATGTTAATTCGAAAATTTCATCATCCCAAGTTCATGCCGAATTTTTTAAAATTGTAATTCGCGAAGGGGTTTTGTAAATATATTGACAAGTTGTTTTTCCGTAGAGATAAATTCTAATGCAATATCACTGTTTTGAACATGATCTCTCAAGAAATGATGTTTAATTTCTATATGCTTGGTTCTAGAATGCTGAATGGGATTCTTTGAAAGACTTATGGCACTAGTATTATCACACTTGATAGGAATTTGTTCAAGATTAATACCATAGTCTCTAAGTGTTTGTTTCATCCAAAGGGCTTGTGCATAACAACTGCCTGCGGCAATATACTCTACCTCGGTGGTTAAGAGTGCAACCGAATTTTATTTTTTTCTAAACCATGAAACAAGTGCATGACCTAGGAAATGGCAAGTTCCACTAGTACTTTTCCTATCGACCTTGTAACCAGCAAAATCGGCATCCGAATAACAAGTTAAATCTATATGAGCTCCTCTAGGATACCAAAGGCCAAGATCTATGGTTCTACTCAAATAACGGAAAATTCTTTTAACAAGCAAATGAGATTCCTTGGGACATGATTGAAATCTTGCACACAAACATACACTAAACATGATATCGGGTCTACTTGCAGTTAAGTAAAGTAAAGAGTCGATCATACCTCGATACTTTTTAATATAAACTTCTTTACCTTTTTCATCTTTGTCAAGCTTGATCGTTGTGCTCATTGGAGTATTCTTGGTGTTTGAATCATCAATATCAAATCTCTTGAGTAAATCTTTGACATATTTAGCTTGGTTGATGAAGGTCCCCTCATTGTTTTGTTTGATTTGAAATCCAAGGAAATACTTCAATTCTCCCATCATGCTCATCTCAAATTCCTTACTCATACAAGATGAAAACTCTTTGCACAAGCATTCATTAGTAGAACCAAAAATAATATCATCAACATAAATTTGAACAAGTATATCTTGATTTTTATTCTTAGTAAAAAGAGTAGTATCTGTTTTTCCTACCGAAAAACCGTTATCCAACAAGAAAATTTTAATCTTATCATATCATGCTCTAGGTGCTTGTTTTAATCCATACAATGCTTTTGATAACTTATAAACATGATTTGAAAATTTTTCATTTTCGAAACCAGGGGATTGTTTCACATAAACTTCCTCCATAATATAACCATTTAAGAAAGCACTCTTGACAATCATTTGAAATAAAATGAAATCTTTATGACATGCAAATGCTAACAACATCCAAATGGATTCTAATCTAGCTATAAGTGCAAATGTTTCATCAAAATCAATTCCTTTTTATTGGTTGTATCATTGAGCCACTAATCTAGCTTTATATCGTACAACCACACCGGATTCATCCATTTTATTTCTAAATACCCATTTAGTGCCTATAATGGATTGATGTTCCGGTTCAGGAACCAATTCCCACACTTTATCTCTCAAATTGATTTAACTCCTCTTATATTGCCATAATCCAAGACTCGTCATTTTCCGCATCCGCAAAAGATTTTGGTTCAATTTGAGAAATAAATGCAGCATGCTCATATGTGTTTCGAAGTGATGATCTAGTTGTAATACTTCTTAAAGGATCACCTAAAATTAAATCCTTAGGATGAGAGGAAACATACCTCTACTCCTTGGGGATTGTTTGAGAAATACCTTCTTGTTGCTCCATATTTGTTTGTTCTTCTTGTCTATCCTCTTGATTTTCTTGTGGTGTATTCTCTTATATCTTTCGATGATTCTTCTTGTAACTCTCCATCTGCATCATCATTAACAACTCATTTCTCCGTAGAGGAGGGGTTAGATTCATCAAATGTAACATGCATGGATTCTTCCACAACTAAAGTTCTTTTGTTAAAACTCTATAAGCTTTGCTTGAGTTTGAATACCCGAGAAAGATGCCAACATCAGATTTTGGATCAAATTTACCAAGATTATCTTTTGTGTTCAAAATAAAACATTTGCATCCAAAAACTTTGAAATAACCAATGTTGAGTTTTCTATCTTTCTAAAGCTAATAGGGAGTTTTATTGAGATGAGGTCTAATCAACACCCGATTTAAAACATAACAAGCGGTGTTGACGACTTCGGCCCAAAAATATTTTGGTAATGCATTTTCATTCAACATGATCCTAGTCATTTCTTGAGTAGACATATTCTTTCTCTCAACAACTCCATTTTGTTGTGGATATCTAGGTGATGAAAATTGATGCTCAATGCCAAAATCATTACAAAAATTTTCAAATGCATGATTTTCAAATTCTCCACCATGATCGCTTCTAATACAAGTAATAGAATAACCTTTTTTTTAATTTTGAACCTTTTTAGAGAAAATTCTAAATGCATCAATGGCATCATCCGTATTAGCTAAGAATAATACCCAAGTGTATCTAGAATAATCATCTACAATCACAAATGCATAATATTTGTCACTTAAACTAGTATATCTAGAAGGTCCAAACAAATCTATGCGAAGTAATTGAAGTGGTTTTGAAGTAGAGATATGATTCTTGTTTTTTAAAGAAGTTTTGATTTGTTTTCCAAATTGACAAGCTTCACAAATTTTATCCTATTGGAAACCGATTTTTGGAAGACCTTTAACTAAATCACATTTCGAAATTTTTGAAATCAAATCCATGCTTGCATGTCCTAATCTTCTATGCCATAACCAATTATCATCATGCAATGCCAAAAAACATTTATCATGAGTAGATGCACACTCTATTTCAATTGTGTAAACATTAGCACATCTATTTCCAATAAACAAAATTTTCTCATCACATGTATTCTCAATAACACATTTTAATTTATCAAAAACAACTTTATAACTCTTGTCACACAATTGACTAATGCTAATCAAATTGTGTTTCAAATTTTCAACCAAACACACATTTTCAATTACAGTTGAGGAAACTTTACTAACATTATCAATTCTGAGAATTTTTCCTTTTGAGTTGTCTCTAAAGGATACATCTCCACCATTTTCGATTTTGGTGAAACTTGAGAACCATGCACAGTTTCCGGTCATATGCCTAGAACAACCGCTATCCAAGTACCATTTATTTTTCTTCTTCTTCAAGCCCTGCAAGGAAAATCTTATGTCTTAGGTACCCAAACCTTTTTGGGTCTTTGAGCGTTAGCAACGATTCCTTTTGGAATCCAAATGCCTTTGACACCATAATATGCATTTTTTTTCACGGGACATCTATATTTCATGTGACCATTTTGATTACAATAATGACAAATAATTTTATGATCACTTGTGGAGGTAGCTTTAACAAAATAATTCTTATAATACTTTTGCTTCAAATTAGGCTTATACCCAAGTAATCCTTTATCAAATATGTTAACATATATGTTTCCATAATATTGATTTTGATGATAACAAACAAAATTAAGAATGATTAATCTTTTAAGCTCAAATTATATTTTATATATTTTAAATAAATCATTATTTTCACATTATAAATGTTTTATATTTAATGGAAAAATGATGTTATAAAATATGCATGTATCAGGGGGAGTATGCATGTATGCAAGGGGAGTCTGTTTTAAATATATTTTTTAACCTTGCATTGATTTAAGGTGAGCTTTTTATAAATAGATTAAATCTTTGTAATGTATTTTGTCATCATCAAAAAGGGGGAGATTGTTAGCTTATATAGCTATAGATATTGATTTTGATGATAACAAACCACATGTATTGATTAAACAAAGATTTATGAATTGTGTTTTATAGTAAGAAAATGAGGCTAGAAAATCAAAGTGTTTTGGACTAAAATAAATGTGTTTTAAAACCTTTGATTTTGTTTTTGAATTTCGGATTTTGACCTATTTGAAACTATTTAAATGTTTTAGGTCATACTATAATTTATAAATATTTTGGACTAAAGTGAAAGGTTTTGAGAACTTTGAAAATATGGGTATTATGTTGAAAAGGACCTTTGTGCGAAACAATAAAATCTTTGGGGCCAAAACATAGTTTCAGAAAGTTTTTGGATTAGCAAAGTAATTTTTAGAAATTCTGAAACTGGACCTATTTGCAAAGTTTTCTGACGTTTTGGGTGATAATACAGTTTTAAAAAGTTTTGGGGTCAAACTATAATTTCAAAAATAATTCACTGTAGTAGTTACTGTAGCAACCGGCTAACCGGATAAGGAAATCCGGCAATCCGGTTTCGGGGCAGAATGTAACCAAAACGCAAGCGGCAATCCGGATTCGACAAACGGCAATCCGGTTTCTGGGCAGAATTCATGTGAATCGAAAGCGGCAATCCGGATTTTGACAAACGGCAATCCGGTTGTGGTGCAGCAAAGCCTCTGACCATAAACGGAAATTCGGAAGTGATAAACGGCATACCGGTTGTTCAGAATTTCAAATTTGTGCTGTAACGGTAACATCAAGCGGCTAACCGGATACCCATAAACGGCAATCCGGTTCCGACCAAAAGTGTGCATAACGGCTAGTTTTTGAGTTCAAACTATATAAACTCAAAACCAATTCATTTTTGGTAATCCAAGCAAGCATAAACAAGTGCACACAACACATATTGAGCTTCATTTTCGTAACTCATCATTTATTAGCTCATCTTTGTTCTATAATTTGTATATCTACTCTTAAAGAGAGATTCATTGTTGTACTTATCATTTCTCATCAAAGTGTGAGTGTACAAGTGTGGGAAACACTTGGGGTGAAGAGATTGGGGATATAATCTCTTGTTGTAAAGGTTCATTGACACCTTGAAAGTCAATTGTAAAATCTTGAAGCCTTGGGAGGCTTGGATAGTGAAATCCTCAAGCGGGTGAGCTTGGAGGCGTGGACGTAGGCGGGGATAGTCGAACCACGTAAAAATCCTTGTGTTCGTTTTTTCTCTTCCCTTACTCTTTTAATTATTGTGCTTTTATTGAACTTATTGCTTTCTAGTTTTATTAAGACATTAGATTGCTTGTTGTGTGGATTTGCTAGGATAAGTTTTAAAATTCCAATTCACCCCCCCTCTTGGGTTGCACACTTGTATTTCAAAATACACATTTTTTAGAGTTAAGCATGTTATCCAACATCTTTTGCCCATTTGTGAATTTTAACACAACATCACTAAGTTCAATGTTCTTTTTCTTGCACATTTCATGTTCCTTTTTCAAATCATCTACATGTGGCTTTAAATGCTCATGTGAAGTGCTTAGTTTCTCATTTGATAATGCAATTCTATTATGCAAGGTTTTATTTTCTAATTCTAATCCTTTAATCTTCTCATTTAATGAATCATTGCATTTTTGCATGGCATCATTTTCATTTGTAAGATCTAGCAATTTCTTTTTAAGGCACGCATTCTTTTTACCAATTTTCATCAACTCATCATGCATTTCTTTAAAAGCATCATACAATTCATCATAGGTTGGATCACTTACCTCATTGAGATCATCATCATCTCCTATTGCCATAAGTGCTAGGTTTGATACTTCTTGCGACTCTTCTTCATCACTTGAATCTTTATCGCTATCATCCCAAGTAGCAACCATAGCTTTCTTCTTGAATTTGTTGAGAAGTGGGCATTCTGATATTATATGGCCAGGCTTTTTACATTCATAGCATATGATTACCTCTTTCTTCTCCTTTTGGTTCTTGAGGTTTCTAAATTTTCTTCGGTCACCGGTTTTCTTAAAGAATTTTCTGAACCTCCTTGCTAGCATAGCCAATTCCTCATCATCCGGCTCACTTTCTCCATCACTCTCATATTTTGTGGCTTTGAGAGCAATGCTTTTCTTCTTTTCCTCATTTCCTCTTTCGACTGCCAAATCTTCTTCATAAGAAATAAGAGAACCAATTAAATCATCAATAGGTAAGATATTCAAATCTTTGGCTTCCTCAATGGCAGTCCTTTTTTGTCTCTATTCCTTGGGTAGCAACCTAATAATTTTCTTAACTTTCTCGCTATTTGAAAAGGTCTTTCCTAGGGCTCCTAGAGTGTTTACTATGTCCGTGAATCTAGTATACATATAATACACACTCTCATTTTGTTCTATTTGGAACAATTCATATTGTCGAGTGTACCTACTGATTTTAGACTCTTTCACTTGATTCGTGCCTTTATAAACAACTTCAAGTTTGTGCCAAATTTCATTAGCACTTTCACAACTAGACACGCTATGAAATTCTTTTTTATCTAGTGCACAAAATAAGGCATTCATAGCTTTGGAATTTAGATAAGCTTTTCTCTTTTCCAATTCATTCCATTCCTGTGAAGGTTTTCGAATATCTTCCCCGACTTCATTTTTAGTCAAGGGCATAAATGGACCATCACATACAACTTCCCAAATTTCATAATCTAGTGCTTATAAATAAATTATCATCCTAGTTTTCTAATACGGGTAGTCATTTCCGTCAAAGAACGGTGGTCTAGTTGTGGATTGTCATTCCCTAAAGGTTGAATCATTTTGGGTTACCATGGATCTTTTACTCTAGACGATTAAGTCCTAATAAGAGAACCAAGCTCTGATACCAAATGAAATGCAAGTAATGCAACCCAAGAGGGGGGTGAAATGTGTTTTTAAATTTTATGCTAAAAAATTCGCACAACAATTAAATCTAATGCCTTAATGGAATTGAAGACAATAAATTCAACCAAGGACAATAATAAAAGAGGAAGGGAAGAGAAAACAAACACAAGAATTTTTACGTGGTTCGGCAATTCCCGCCTACGTCCACGCCTCGAAGCTCACCCAGCTTGAGGATTTCACTATCCAAGCCTCCCAAGGCTTCAAATGTTTACAATTGACTTCCAAGGTGTCAATGGACCTTTACAATCAAGAGAATATCTCCTCAATCTCTTCATCCCGAGTGGTTCTCAAACTTGTACATTCACAATCTCTTCACCCCAAGTGGTTCTCACACTTGTACATTCACAATCTCTTCACCCCAAGTGGTTCTCACACTTGTACAACAATGAAACTCTCTTTAAGAGTGAATAAAAAAATTATAGCTCAATGATAATTTAATAAATAATGATTTGCGAAATGAAAGCTCAATATATGTTACATGATCTTGTTTATGCATGTATTAATCCTTAAAATGAAGTTGGAATTGAGTTTTTATAGTTAGACCATGAAAACTAGCCTTTATAAGCAAATTCCAGCAACCAAGCGGTTAGCTGCTTGTAACAATGATATTACAGTTATTTTTGAATTTTGCTACAGTAAATTAGACTATGACCCAAACTTTCTATAATTAGACTATGGCCCAAAACGTCATAAAACTTTATAAATAGGTCCAATTTCAGAATTTCCTAATAATGATTGTCATTCCAAAACTTTCTGAAATTATGATACGACCCCACATATATTAGTGTTTCTCAAAAAGGCCCTTTTCAATATAATACCCATATTTTTCAAAGTTCTCAAAACTTTTCACTTTAGTCCAAAATATTCATAAATTATAGTATAGCCCAAAACATTTCAAATGTTTGTAAAATTCTAAGTAAATTCATTTCTTATTGGATGAGTTTTAAAATTAGAATTTGGTTAATATTTTATCCCTTTTTAACTTATGTGTTTCAACTATTATTTCAATACTTTTGTTTGAGTATTTCCAATAACTTGGTAAAATTTTAAGTATCTGGGTTAAATGCCAAATTTACTTTCTATTGTTTAACTTTTAGTTAAATTAGCCCCTAATTTTAGTTAAACATACTCAATTATAGGTTAACTTGTCAACTACTTTTTTCTATTCAATATTTCTATTAAAATCCTTAACTACCAATATTTTGAGTTAAATTTCAAGTTGATATTATAAAATTCCAAGTGAACTTTTATTGCCACAAACAATGATTTTAATAATGTAAATTTCATTTTACTTGCCGAAGCTAATTTTACATAGGGTTAAAATAAGCTAAACAAATGACAACAATTCAATCTAATATTATTTAATTACTGCCAAAGTAACAAAATCATTTGATTCAAATTATTCTCAAGGATATTATACCAGCAAAATTAATATGTAAAGATATAATTGGGCAATTTGTTCTGCACATGTTATATAACTGATTTTAAGTTCTTTTACAAGTATTTTGTCTCTCACAATGTGCATATCCAACTCAATATGTTTAGTTCTTGAGTGATAGATTAGATTCTTGGACAATTCAGTGGCACTTGCATTATCACACCAAATTGATGGAACTAACGTACATTGTATTCCGATTTCATTGAATAATGATTGCAACCAAGTTAATTCTGCAAGTGCTCTATATTCACTTTCTGCATTGGACCTTGCTACCATAGATTGCTTCTTTGATGGCCATGTATTAAATTGTTTCCCAAGTATACGTAGTAAACTCCAATGGATTTTTTGTCATCCAAATCACATGCCTACTCTGTATCTGTGAATTCAATTAGTTTCATCCATATCTTCTAGTTCTTTTAAGTACCTTAACACTCGTTTACAAGCCATTAGATGTTCAAGTGTAGGAGCAACCATATACTAATTTAGCTTATGCATTGTAAATGATATCTCTGGTGTGGTTAAGATGAGATATTGTTGGCCATTAACTATGCTTTTGTAGGTATATACATCTTCAATATATGGACCAAATGGTCCTATTACTTCTAATAAAATACAGAGTGAAGTTTACTACTCTAACATATCTAGAGTGATATTCAATATATTCCCTAAGAATGACTTTGCTATTCTTTCCTATTTGCTAGTGACTTTGCCCGTGTTGCGTTTTAATAAATTTTAATCCAACATTTAGAAGTATCAACTATGTATGTGTGATCCATTTCTTCTTTTTATTAAAACGCAGCTTCGATTTCACTGCAATTGATCGGTAATGCAAAAAACTCTCATACAAGATACACTTTCTTTTTCACGTACTTATAATATTGTAAACTGATTTTTTAATGAAAATTCAAGATTCCCAAATCGAAAAATTATTCCTAAGTAGGTGATTGGTTATGTATGTTTACTTAGAATGACAGTGACTTGCTTCTATTTAATTAGTGGTGGATTGAGGAATAAACTTTTCCAAAACATGCGCTCTGTCATTTTATTTAAGTATTTCATTTTATGTTTATTTGGATGTTTAATTCTTTTTATATAATATGTGCTTGTTGGTAGCCAAATATTGAATTTCAATATAATGTTAATACATTAGCAGTCTGATGTATTACTTTAAATTTCATTATTTTTCCATAATCTAGGCATCTGACCATATTCTTATGCGTTTGGCATTAATCGACAATCTATTTGTGCTCCAAAAAGGGAATGGAAAAAAGTAAAAATCTATATAAAGTTAAGGTACATAAGCAATGAGGGCAATGGCCACCCCAGTAGTGCCTTAAAAGTGAAAACCCCAATTAAGTTGAAGGCGCCCTCATACCGGCTGACTTAAAATTTACATATGCTCTCCGTATCATTATCACCTTGTAAAGATTGTTGTAAATGATCTGATTCCAAAGTCCTATGAACTTCAAGCTATTTAATGGTAAAGTTTGGGAATATATGTTGAAAATTATTGCTAATAAATGACATAAAACAATCCATAGTGTAGGAAAAAATATACTAGTTGAGTTCTTAGAAAAGACTAAAAGGGTCACAAATGGCCTTACTTAAATCTAGATTTTTAGGCATTACTTTTGCGTTAGAATCTTTCTAAGAGTGCCTAAGTTTACTAGTAAGCTAGCTACACACTTGTCATGAGTTTATTGAAACAAAATTTTTTAATAGTCTTAATATATTACAATAGTATGAAGGGAAATTATCTCTGCATCACCACTGTTTTGTCATACATATATCTAACTACCACAAATTTTTAACTTGTTCTTTCACCACGTTGTTTCTAAAGTTCTTTCAGTCAAATACTTTCACACTAAGAATTGAAATAAAATGACCATTTTATTCTTGAATGAAATGAAAGACTATTTTATCCTACAAAATTTTTGAAACTAAAAAAATTATAGTTATGAGAATACCTTTGATTTTAATAAAACAAATCTCAAAATCTGAGATGTTAATTTTTATAATTATAATTTTTACTCGATACATTTTCCAATTTATAATTTTTTATTATTCAAAATTGGTTAGAACTATTGTTATTTTGGTGATTAATTTAAAGAGAAAACAAACACAAGAATTTTTACGTGGTTCTGCAATCCCCGCCTACGTCCACACCTCGAAGCTCACCCGGCTTAAGGATTTCACTATTCAAGCCTCTCAAGGCTTCAAATGTTTACAATTGACTTCCAAGGTGTCAATTGACCTTTACAATCAAGAAATTATCTCCCTAATCTCTTCACCCCAAGTGGTTCTCACACTTGTACATTCACAATTTTATAAGAAATGAAAATTACAACAATGAAACTCTCTTTAAGAGTGAAAAAAACAAATTATAGCTCAATGATGATTCAATAAATGATGATTTGCGAAATGGAAGTTCAATATATGTTATATGATCTTGTTTACGCTTGCATTAATCCTTAAAATGAAGTTGTAATTGAGTTTTTATAGTTAGACCACGAAACTTAGCCGTTATAGGCAAATTCCAGCAACCAAGCGGTTAGCCGCTTGTATCAGTGATATTACCGTTATTTTTAAATTTTGCTACAGTAATACTATTCACTAAAATTACACTTTGGCCCAAAACTTTCTATAATTAGACTATAGTCCAAAACGTCATAACACTTTGCAAATAGATCCAATTTCAGAATTTCCTAATACATATTGTCATTACAAAACTTTCTGAAATTATGATATAACCCCACATATATTATTATTTCTCAAAAAGGTCCTTTTCAACATAATATCCATATTTTCAAAGTTCTCAAAACTTTTCACTTTGGTCCAAAATATTCATAAATTATAGTATGGCCCAAAACATTTCAAATATTTGTAAAAAGGTCCAACTCCGAAATTCAATAATAATACTTATTAAATCAAAGATTGCAAAACTTTTCATTTAAGTCTAAATTACTCAAATCCACAAAATACTCTACCTTAAAAAAATAAAACCTTTTAATTTATGAAAAGTAATTAGTTGAATTAATCTCTTGAGGTTCTCAAATGCTAAATCATGCATCAATTAAATCATGCCGGCTTTACAAGAATTTATCGTAATAATTTGTCCGTTGAGCTATAAACTTTATTCTTGATTTCGTCGTTGTCCGTTGAGTGTCTTCAACTTGATTTCACTTGATTCACTTGCATAAATATTACCCTCCAAAAACTAGTGAAAATGTGAAATACAATATTTGTTAAACCACTTAATACACATGTTTTTTATCATCAAAATTACATTATATGTAGCCCTTTTAGGCTAACAAGTGGCACTTAGGTTATATTAGCAACTGTCCCTTAGGATATTACAAAGTCAAATGGTCTCGGTAACATAACCTCACTACTCTTGCGAACTTCAAACTAGTGTTGGAACTCCATCACATGAAGTCTAAGATAGAAAGATTTTAGTTGAGAGAGGAGAGCAAAAAAATTACTTGGATTTTGGTGTGTTTTTAAAATGAAATTGGTGAAGGGCATTTACATCCAGAAAATAAAACACTAACTCTTAAATTTATTTTTAGAATTTAATTTCAAAATAAAATCTGTAACTTTTATTCACTTGTAACAACCTTTTAACTACATTTTGTTTCGTGCCTTTTATGTTGCGTTTTCTATTTGCTACTACTTCTCTATTCAGTCCACACAGTTGTGTTGAATGCCCTACTTCTTTCAAAGACATTAGGCATTGTTTCAAGTCTTTTTGGTCGCCAAACTTGAAATTTTTTTTTCCTCTATTTATGATGCTCCCTATATGATAAGAGTGCATAATTGGGAACTTATATTTGTTTAATTCATAACATCTCAAGAGCATTACCGAAGAAAGAAAAAACAAGGAAAGCTGAAACCGGACATCATTGATTAAGATTCCATGTACCAACTTATTAGCATGTCCATAGTTTGCATCATTATATTATTAATCTTAATTATTATTGTTGCTTGCATTATTTTCTTATAAAAAAATTCTTACCTTCCAAGAGAGAAAAATTAACATATTAATGCATAAACATTTTTAAGTGATCAATTAAATATAAATATTATATTACTTAGCTGAATAACAAAAATAAAGAAGTATCTATATTTCAATTACAAAAACATATTTTAAATTAAAGTCAAACGAATTATCTCAAATAAACTAAAAGAATACATCTTTGCATTTAAAAACAAACTTCAATTCGTTCCCTCCTAATAACTATCTTTAATTTACCCTCCAAAAGCATGAAAATCTCAATCCACCCTATTTGTTCTTCAAAAGATGAGCATAAATGAGGTGCACATTGATGAAATTTTAAATCATATTCTTAGCAATAAATGTAGGTAAGTCTGGACATTTTCAGGGGTTAAATTAAAGTTTAACATTAAATTAAATCGGACAGCTTAGTAATATAGGATTTCAATAATGAGGGTTTATTTTATTATTTTTCTAAGGAATCAATAATCTCATCCTAAAAGTAGTAGAATTAATAATATTACAAATGGTACCAACATAGTAATGTTGATTGGTTGATAATTGCTATTATTTAAAGAAACTACTTTCTCGAAGATTGATTCGACGATGCATCTATAACAAAGCAGTAGGAGATACACACACAAAAAACATATGACATAATATATTACCTATGCATAATGGATTAATGTTTTATTTTATTAAAAACACGAATTCAATTTCACTATAATTGATCGTTATTGCAAAAGCACTCCTACAAGGTAAAAGAAATAACTTATTAACAATATCATTTGCACCCCCCCTCAGGGCAGGGGTACCGATAGTCTACAAGAGCTTTCTTAATCGTCTCGATCAAACACTCTTCACTTGTGAGCCCTGAGCAATCAACAATGTCAGGTGATGCTGCAGGGTTAATAGAAAATAAAGCCTCTGGCTTAGATCCTTGGCCAATTCTACTGGCTGAAATAAGCATGTTTTTCGTGTTTGCCACTACAAGCAAAGCCAAAATGATGAAAGTAAGACTCTTTGACATTTTTTAATTTCTTAAGAGAATTGCAAACGGCTTAATTAGAATTGAAAGAGATGTGCAAGAATCAGAAAGGCATGAGCCTATATTTATCTAAGTGAATATTGAAAAACGACTTGCAGTGGCTTTAATAGAATTGAAAGAGTCCATAAATACGTATTAAATAAATTACGCTTCATTTATTAGCGTTAACTATTTATCTTGTTGCATTATAAATGTAATTTCAATGTACATTTAATTAAATTTATTGTTTTTGGCATTATGTTTTGTTTAGTTTATTATTAGATTTCTTTTTCTTTTCCTACGAGTAATGTCCTTCAATGAAATTAACCACACTCTATATTTTAAGCAAGCCATTTTTTTCTTAATAAAAAACCACGAGTAATTAATCTTCCCTTTTTATGTGTACAAGTGAAGCCCCTCATATACATTCGTTGGCTAGCTCAATGTAACAAAATGTCAAAATTTCTTCCCACTTTACCTTCGTAGTTAAGCAGCCTTTGGATATTCATTGATCAAAACACTTCAAAAACATTTGAAATGAATCTTGAATCATCCTTCTTTTCTACCTTCAAAAGTGCATCATCTATTCTCTTCCTTTTAATTTCATGCCTTGTGTTAAAGTTACTGCAATGTTTTAAGCAGTTTTTTTGTTGCTCATCATTTGCCCAGTGGTAGCAACAGCAATACGATTAGAGAGACTTTGGTTACGGGGCTTGATTCCACAAAAGAGACAACAACAATAACATAGTGGCAAAAAGCATTGCTCATGCCACTGATACTTACAAGTCACCAACTCGTTTCTGCGTTGTGATTTGGCGGATGATTCGTCGATAGAAACTACTAGTCCTCGACCAAAGCTTGTTGGTCGTGCACAAGGGCTTTACGGGTCGACTTGTCAGCATCAACTAGCTATCATCATGTCCATGAGCTTTGTGTTCGTTGATGGTCCTAAATTAGGCAGCTGTATCAGCCACCTTGGCAACAACAGGTCGACTATTCCTATCCGTAAGATGCCCATCGTCAGCGACACTGGCGAGTTCCTATTGACTGGTGGATATGCAATTGCTCAGATGCATCAAGCGGATTTTAAATCTGGTGACGCCATTGTTGGATGCAATGTTATAGTTGTTTACTAAACCATGTAAGTGGAGTCAGATTCTAACTGGTGATCTGATTTACAATGTTATAAAATTTATTTTTCACGTACCTATAATACTGTAAACTGATTTTTTTTTCATGAAAAGTTCAAGATTCCCATATTGAAAAATTATTCCTATATATGTGGTTTTGTTATGTTTGTTTACTTAGAATGAAAGTGGCTTGCTTCTGTTTAATTGATGGTGGATTGAAGAATAAACTTTTTTCAAAACTCATGCTCTATCATTTAGTTTTTGTATTTCATTTTATGTTAGTTCGCGCGTTAAATCATGTTTACCATTGTCACTAACTCATACATTCTCTATGAAATCTCCCAAATTTCTCATGCAAACTCAATGTCTCCCACTGAAACTGATACCTTATCCTTGACCACCATTAGCACTGCAGAGACTTCTGGGCTGAACAACCAAACATCTTTCTCTTGTAGGTCAGATAACATTAACGCAATTGATCATTCTGGCTCTCCCAACCTATTCCATGCAGACCTTCATGCTACCTGCAAGTATTCGTAATAAAATTGATCAGATTTGCAAGCATTTTATCTAGAACGAGATTTACGAGACTCATCGCATACACTTTATTAAGTGGGATAGAGTACAACTCCTTAATTTATGTGGGGGCCTTGGCCTTAAAGATCTTAATCTCATGAATAAAGCCTTACTAATGAAAATTGGTTGGGGTCATATTGAATCACCCCAAGGCTTCTAGATTCAAGTATTGATGTTTAAATATGGCGTTGATAAAGAAAACCTTCATCTAAAACGTCCTACTTGATATAGTTCTCCTTTATGAAAATTCGTGGGAAACGTATGGAATGAGGTTCTCTAAGGGACTTGCTGGGCTATTGGGAATGGGAAGTTGGCTAGATTTTGGAAAGATTATTGGCTGGAGGATGGGCGTCGGTTGCAATCTTATACTTTAGGTACAATCACTGAAAACATATTAAATGAGTGTGTAGTTAATTTTGTCGATAATAACGGTGCTTGGAACTGGGACTATTTTGCTTCTTTTCTACCCCACTATATAATTCTCAAAATAGCAGGCATTATGCCCCCTTCTGTTAGCAGTGAAGTTGACTGTTGTTATTGGGGTCCATCGGGGTCTGGTTCGTTTAGTGTGAGGTCAGCTTATTTATCCCTCTTTAGACCGATGCCAAATGAAAATAATTCCCTTTGGGTTTTGATTTGGAGATGGAGAGGCCCCCAAAGCATTCAATGCTTTCTTTGGCTGCTGATGCATAATAGATTGAAAAATAATGCTAAATTATCGCGAAGACATGTGCTTAATGATAGTACTTGCATGCGGTGTGGGCATATCATAGAGGATGCTCTCCATGCAGTCGGGGATTATGTTGACTCTAAACGCATTTGGTTAGCCCTTTTCGAAACACATAAGTCATACCTATTTTACATTGGATGTTCGTGCATGGATTGTTTATAATATGAAAAACCACTTGAGCATCACTAATGAGAAGGATAGGTCAATGTTGTTTGGCATCATGTCTGGCATATGTGGTATTGGCGCAATTAGTGCATTTATGCTCACAAATCAAACAGCCTTCACAACGTAATTGTGGATGTGAACAATCGAACGGAAAAAATAATCGCTGCTTATAAGTCTTTAGATACTCAGAGAGTTCCAAAAATTGAAAGATGGATCTATTGGCAGCCCCCGAAGTGGTTGTTCTTCAAGCTCAATACTGATGGGGCTTTGAAGAGATCGGGATTGGCTAATGCTGGTGGCTTGGTGAGGAATTAAATTAGGGAATGGGTTTGCAGTTTTAGCATGAATTTGGGTAGTTGTTCCATTATGGAAGCTAAACTATGGGGACTTTATCAAAGTCTCTTAACTCTTATTTCAACATACCGTTCACTAATTCTATTTCGAGCAAATCTGATCCTATTTCTTAGGGTATCAATTTATTCCTTGTTATATTCTAACATAATATTTTTCCCCCATGTATCTGGTATCTTTATAAAATATTGATCATTATAATAGCTTATGGTATTTTCAACTTTATCAAATTCACATTTATAATGTAATTCTTCAAAGCTACATGTGTATTCTTTTAGATAAAATATATTACATATTTCAAGCGTTTTTAGCTTCATTACGTTTTCCATCCTTGTCCTCTTTATTTCCTGTTGAAAATCAATTTCCCAATCTTCTCCTAAGAATTCTTTTCTTATTTTATTTTCAAATTTATTTAAGACTTGATCCAAGCTTTCGTTTTAATCATTATTTTCTCTATATAATATTTTATTTTTGTCGGTATCCTTCAATCCCATAAACCAATATGACACTATTCGTATAAATGAAGTTTTAAGGAACTCTATCCCATTATTTCTATCTAATTTGTTAAATGCAAATGCAATTTTCATAGATTTAACCTAAGTGGTAATCATTTTATCTCTATTTTTGACGCAGTCAAAATCTAACCGTACTACATCATGGTTGATTAGTCTTTCTCTATATTCTCCTAGAGTTTTATATTTTTTTTTAGGTTTGTTAACCCTAAAATATTGACCTTGTAGTCTTTCATGAGGTGGTATTTGTTCCCTAGCATTAGAAGCTCTATTACTAAATTCTCCTCGTTCAAAGTCTCTTGGCTTTGATTCATTCATTTTAGAAGTTCTAGTCTATTTTCAATATCTTATAAATTAATAAATAAATCTTCTTCCTCTTCATATTCTTCTTCGAATATTTCTGGATTAGATAATTCTTTTAATCCATTGTCTACATTTTTGCTTAGCATCCTTAAACTTACTAATTTTTTATCTTCATTTACTTTGTTAAATATTGATCATGATATTTGCTAGCATTTCTTTATTTTTCTTTTCATTGTACTAGATTATGGTATCTTGTAAAATTTTATTTTGTTCTTGAATTACCATTGAGTAATTCTTCCATATTGTTATTAATCTTTTGTGCTTCAATCCTTTTTTAATTTTCCATTTATACTTATTGCAAACTCATTACCAAGTTGTTCAACGATTTTTCCAATTTTATGTAATTGAATTTCTATCTTATTTAATTTATCTTCAATTGAATTTTTGTTCATGACATTAATGATTTCTAATTTCAATCTATCTTAATCTTCAATTTTGAAGTCTTTTATAATTGTTTGAGTGAATCAAATTCTTCACTCATTTGATCTTTTAACATTTTAACTTGTGTTATATTTTCAGTATTAAAGCTTTTAATTTCAAGTAATTCATTTGCACTTTCTTCTATATCATTTATGGTTAAATTAGGATTTCCTAACTTATTTAATAAATATAGAGAAATCTAGTTTAACTTATTACTTCCCTACATATCAAAATCATTTACCAAATCAAATGGTTGAAATCTTTTATAAGTAAATCCTCTATGCCTATAGCGAGGAGGTGGAAATTTATTGGTTTCTATATTTTGTGAAATTATCAATGGTTCTAGTAATATATTCATAATACCATCTGTATAATATTTCATTATATTCTATCAAGTATTTGTGATATATAATATTTCTTATATCCTTAGAAATATTGTTTTCTTCTAATCCTTTATGTATATAACAAAGCTTATATATAATTATATCTTTGTATCCTATCAGAATGTTGCTAGAAGGATAGTATTCACTTCTGATCCTTTATTTATTCCAATTGTATTCATCTCTTTGCTTAATAGTTAAAAATCTATTATAATCAATCACAAGTTCATCTATATAATCCTCAACATAATTAATATTCCATTGTTTCCATGAAAAATTATTTCTATAAACCTCTCTCCTAACTGTGAATAGGAGATTAGGATCTATGTTGAAATTTCTATTCTTTATTATTATGAGTTCTCCAATTCTAATTTCATGAGCTCTCCGGATAAATACAATTGTTCTAGTTGTTATCATCTAATATATTTTGTTCTGAATAATAATATTGTCTATATTTAGTTATGTTATCCTTAATTGTATTACTATCTATCATTTAATCATACCCTCCATTATTTACAAAATAAACAACTATTTCTTCCATTTTTATATTCTGAACCTAAAACTTGGCCCTGATACCATTTTTGCCGACATTTTTCAACCCAATAATCAAAATAGGGATGTAAATGATTAATCTTTAAAATTTTATGAATGTTTTACAATTTTGTTTTATTAAAGCACAAAATTTTATACAAAGTGTTGTGCAATCTTTTGTAAGAATGTTTTTTTCCAAAAATATAATATACAATATTGTACCGCATTCAATTCAAATTTTCATACATCCATAGTAAAGAAATAATGAAATATATGGCACTAGGTGTGCAGTCTCACACTGCTCAAGCCCTCAATTATAAGTGTTCAAGAAACATGGTAGAATTTTATTAAATTAATAATTGATAAAATAATAACTTCGAGTAAATAACAATTTTTGTTGATTTTGATATGGGGGTCATTGTGGTAACTGAATAGTTCAATAAATTAATAAAAAGTAAGCTTTGGAAAAAAAATCTTAGTTTTCTATAGGACAGAAATTAATAATTAACTAATTTGAAATTAAATACATATAATATGTTTACGATTTTCTTTGTTGTACCGATGCAATGTTGTAAGCCTTTCGTTTAGTTAAAGAATTATCAAGTGATTGGTTCACTTAATTAAGATCATATCAAAATCGTTTCACATAATTTGAAGAATCACTATATTCTCTAATTATACCATCTCTATACTTCATAAAAAAGAAAAATTTTATTATGAACGTGATGCTATCTTGGTGAATTAATAATTATTAATTTGTTTATTAATTTATCATTAAATTATTACTCGCTAAATTAACAAATTTCATAGTCTCAATGCTAATAATTTATCAAAATTCTACTATATAAGAAATCTTAGTTGTGCATAAGTGTTTATTTATAGAGTCCCAATATATTTTGGATTACAAAATATATTTATAGAATTTAATATTTCAAAAAGAAATCTGGTGATATAGCCCATGATTTTACAGAAAAGAAAAAAGAAGAACAAATTGGCTAACACCATCAAATAGGTGATGTAACATATGTTATCAACATGAGACATGAAAAATAATAATAAGAGGGAAATTATCTCTGCACCACCTCTATTTTGTTATATGCACATTTAACTACCATAAAAATTTTACATGTTCTTTATACCACCTTTGTTTCTAAACTTATATCAATCAACCACTTAACACTAAGAATTTAAATACAATAATCATTTTACCCCTAAATAAATTAAAAGATCGTTTTATCATACAAAATTTTTAAAAATAAAAAATTATATTTACAAAAATACCTCTAAATTTAATAAAACAAATAAATCAAAAAATTAAAGATGTTAATTTTTATAAAAAAAATTTAAACAATAATTTTTGTAATTATAATTTTTTATTATTCAAAATTAGTTTAGACTATTATGATCCTGGTGATTAATTTAAATAATGAAAATTGTTTGATAATTGTGATTGTATGTTTGATGGGAAAAAAAAAGAAAAATATTTGAGATGAGTATTACATGTTCTTGAGGTTAAAAGGATTAAAAAAATCAATAATATTTTATCATTTAATTAAATAGTACTCACACATCCAATTTTTCAATAGTATTTTATCAATTGATTAAATGGTACTTATAATTTTTTTATTTTTAAAAATTTTGTAGGATAAAATAGTTTGTTAATTCGTTTAAGGGTAAAATGATTATTTTATTTAAACTCTAATTGTCAAAATTGTTTATTGATACAAATTTAAAAATAAAGGTGGTGTCAAGAACATATTAAATTTTTGTGGTAGTTAGATGTACATATGATAAAATAGGGGCTGTGCAGAGATCATTTTTCATGATAAAAAGAAGTTTGTCCAAGCGAATGTGATTGTCTAAGAGCAACTATACAATTATCAACATGCAAAAACACTGAGGAAAAAAATGAAAAAATGAAAAACAAAAGTGTGTAGCGTAGAAAAAGAAAATAAAAAGTGTACAACGTAAAATTATGAAGAAGACTAGAAGAGAGAATGGAGCCGGTATTTATTTGGCCGCGAACAAAGGTGCATGTGCATTTGACTGATCCACACATTATCTTTACCGTCCTGTCCTTGGACTATTTGACGCAGTAAGTAGTGGCAACCAAAAGTAAAATCCCATGAAAATTGCTGCTTGCAAGGGAGAATAAAATGAAGGATCATCCAACTTATGCAGTTGTTGTATATTACATAGTCGCTTTACAACTTGAACAGCTGGTGATTTTGGTGTTTTCTAAATAATTTTTGACAATTTATTTTTAATGCTGAAAAATAAGAAAATTTGTAAATAACTAACATAAAAATATTTGAATGAGAAAAATATTATAATTTAAATGATATTAAAAAACTATAAAATAATCATATCCAACTCTTTTAGTTAAATACCAATATATTAATTGGATGTTACAATTTGATTTCGCACATCTCTAATTTTATTTAACCTTTTTCACTTACTAATTTGTTCGTTTTCACTTCTCAATCCACTAGCTTTGTCTTTGATGTTCCTATTAAATTCCTTAAATACTAATATATTGGGCTAGAATGTAAGTAAATTCATTTCCTATTGGATAAGTTCACATTTTCGTTATATTTTCTACCATTTAGGTTCAGTAATTTCAACTAATTATTCCATCATTTTTGTGTTGAGTATTTCCATTAACTTTGTAAGATTCCAATTGTATAGGTTAAATACTAAATTTTTATTTTTTATAAATTTAGTTTTGTTAGATTAGTAACTTATTTTGGTTAAACCTATAGGTTCATATATTCACTTTTTAGTTCACTATTTTCGTGTTTTATAATCCTACTAATGTCGTTAAATACCCATATTTTGAGTTAGATTCTAAACAACTTTCATTTCTATGAGATGAGTTCATAATTTTAGTTAAACTTCATTTCATGTGGGTTTATATATTTCAACTATTATTCCACTAATTTTGTATTGTGTATTCTCATTAATTTAGTACGATTTCAATTATTTGGGTTAAATATAACAATTATATTTTCTTAGACTAGTCGTTAATTTTGCTTAAGCTTTTTCACTTATGGGTTCCCACATTTCAAGTTATTAGTCCATCAATTTTGTATTGATATTCATACCAAATTCAATACCAATATTTTAAGTTATATTCGAACTTTCATTTTTCATTTAAAGATTTCCTAATTTTGCTTAAATTTTCTCTCTTACAAGTTCTTGTCTCAACTAATTATTTCATTTGTGTTGAATATTCATAGTAACTTAGTACAATTTCAATTATTTGAAATAAATACTAGCTTTAATTTTTATAATTTTGTTTTTGTTAGAATAGGCTCTAACTTTGGTTAAACTTTCTCATTTATTGGTTCACATATTTCAACATATTTGCCCTCTAGTTTTGTGTTTGATGTTCCTACTATATTCATTCAATACCAATATTTTGGTTAGACTCCTAGTTAAATTTATTTCTATTGGATGAGTTCCAAATTTTACCTGAACTTTCTCTCTTATGGGTTCCAGTTTCAACTACTAATTTCCATATTTTTGTGTTGAATACTTCTATTAACTTAATAAGATTCTAATTATTTAGGGTAAGCACCAAATTTATTTTTTACAATTTTATTTTTGGTTAAACTGGTCTCTAATTTTGATTAAATTTTCTCACTTATGGGTCCACATGCTTCAACTTAATTAGTAGTTTACCAATTTTATGTTTTATATTCCTACTACGTTCATTTAATACCAATTTTGGGTTAGATTCCAAACAATATTCATTCCCATTGGATAAGTTCCTAATTTTGCTTAAATTTTCTCCCTTCTGGGCTCATATGGTTCAACTAATTATTCCACTATTTTTTTGTCGAATATTCCTACTAATTAGGTAAGGTTGCAATTATTTAGGTTAAATACCAATCGGACTTTTTTATATTTTTTTTATTCCCTAATTTTGGTTAAACCTTCTTACTTCTAGGTTTATATATTTCTAACTTATAAATCTACCAGCTTTGCGTTTAATGTTCATATTAAGTTCATTAAATACCAATACTTTTTGTTAAATTCTAAGTAAATTCATTTCTTATTGGATGAGTTTTAAAATTAGAATTTGGTTAATATTTTATCCATTTTTAACTTATGTGTTTCAACTATTATTTCAATACTTTTGTTTGAGTATTTCCAATAACTTGATAAAATTTTAACTATTTGGGTTAAATGCCAAATTTACTTTCTATTGTTTAACTTTTTGTTAAATTAGCCCTAATTTTAGTTAAACATACTCAATTATAGGTTAACTTGTTTTAACTTGTTAACCACTTGTTTCTATTTAATATTTCTATTAAAATCCATAACTACCAATATTTTGAGTTAAATTTCAAGTTGATATTATAAAATTCCAAGTGAACTTTTATTACCACAAACAATGATTTTAATAATGTAAATTTCATTTTACTCCTTATTTCAACAAGTATAAATTTTTGTAAAATATTGAAAATCATTATTGTAACCCTCAATCTTTTGCATTTTCTATAAGTTACAATCAATATTTTAAGTTACAAAAATTAGAATTAGGTGGCACTTTTTTTTATCTAAAATGTGAGTAGATTTAAATCAATCTAAATTTTAAATAGATTTGAATATGTGAATCTAAAAGCATATTTGTTTATTTTGTTTGAATCTTTGAAAATAAATATCAAGTTTTTTTGTTTTTTCAACTTAAAAAATTGAAAATATGCAGTTTTACATTTGTACCATTATTTAATTTGAATGTTAAATAAATAATATATATCTAAATAACATTAATATCATAGTATTTTATCATAGTCTAAATCATGTTTAAGTAAATATGTTATGATTCTGGAACTATAATATATAGAATACCTTAAGATTCATATTTTATCATTAATTCACAATAATATTGCATAATATAAGAAAAATTAATAAGATGCCTAAAATAATTGATTTTCCATTTGATCTCAAAGTTATCGCATGAAAATCTTGATCTTTAATGCTTGAAGCATTGCTAGCATTAACTGTTTAATTTTATGACAATTATCCACATAACACTCTTTTTTTTTTAGATTTTTTCCAAAAATACTCAAATCCTTTTTTTTTTTTCGTCAGCATTCCACCTAAAATTTTTGGAAGGGTGTCGATATTTTCATCCCACTATTTTTATAAACCCACCCCACCTCCATAAAATAATTACAATAAGTTCACCGTATTTTATAAAATTACAACTTAATAATAAGTTTGAACAATTAATTAATTAAATCATTTTTATAATGTTTTTCTTTTCAAACTTAGTCTTTTAACAATCAATATTTAAGGTTGTTTTAAGATAAGTTTAATACCTTTATAATATAAAATAACCAAATTACCCTAAGAAATATATGTTATTGTAACTAATTTTCGCATTTAGTTTTATGTTTTATAATCTAATATGATTTACATAAAATTTAAGAATGTTTAATACTCCGCATTCTTAATTATATCTTTTTAGTTTAGTGGAATATTAATAATCATACTAATAAAGTACTACTTATACATCATTAAAATATTAAAAAAATTGAAAGTAAATTTTTAGATATTTTGATACTTTTACCTTGTGGGGGTAAAATAATCATATTAATTTATGTTAAAGCAACCTTATTGATCAAATATAATAAAAAAATATAGTCTCATAAAAAATTGAATATGAATTTAATTGATTAAATATTTAAATTCTTCTTAATTTAAATTTTAAAAAAAATAATGTGCATTTGTGGTAATGATTTTTTGAAAAGGGAGTGGGTTTATAAAATTTGTGGGGTGGAAATATCACCACCCTTTATAGAATGGATCACTCCTCCACTTTAACATTAAGAGCTTTCACGATAAGAGTTAACAGAATATTACTCAAATGACTTTTTTTATCCCAAAACATAAAATTTCTTTTTTATCCTAAATAAATATTAAAGAACTTTTTTTTCCCTTAAATATTAAATGACTATTTTACCCTATTTCAGTGCCCAAAAAAAATCATAGTTCGTCATCTTTCTTTCCTCTTTGCTGTTGGTTCTTCAATGCTTCTTTGTTCTTCTCTTCTTCTTCTTCTTCTTTTCTTGTTCTTCGTTTTTCTTCTTTACGGTTGGTTCTTCAAAGTGAAAGTAGTGACAGCAAAGGCTTCAGCCCCGCAACAGGTGGCAATAACATCAGCTGGATGCTATCGTATTGAACCACCGCATCTGCCGCTGCTTTTATTTTTTGAGGGTTTGGTCTTCTTCTTTTAAATTTTCATGGGTTATTTGAGTATTTTGTGTTTTTAAGTTTGATTGTTATAAACTTGAGAAGAAATGATTTTGTTTTATAAATTTGGGTTTATGTTTAATGCTTGTGATCTTACAGCCAAAAGTTAAATTTTGTGAAGAAGTTAAAAAATCAATTAGGATATAAGAGCAGAAATTGGGTCTTAGAAATTGAGAAGTTTGATAGCAAGAGCACAAATCGGGTATTAAAAACAAAAAGTTGTGTATTTTTTAAAAATTTTAAAAAATGAGTAATCGGTGGATAATTTCATTTTAATTGTCATGCACAATGAAGAAAAACAAAATTAAGCAAATAATGTTTCATTCACTAACATTTAAAAAATATATATATATTAGCACGCATGCAACTGATATTTTTTAAATGACCAAGACACATAACTCAATTCATTATATAAACCAAAAGTTCAACAATGACCCAACAAAAAATATGATCCAAAAGTAATGACACCAAATAAAACATTGACGCATGAATCAGGAAAAACTCCATGTCGTTGACAATCAAGAGCGTATCCAGGCGTAGTATCGGTACTTTTGGTTTCTGTGATTTGAATGACAAGGGTAATTCATCCAAATGAATGGCATTTGGTTAAGTTTGATAGAAAAAATAAAAAAATGTATTTGTGGTTACTTTTATAATTTAATAATTTATTAGGGTTAGTTTCCTAAAATGAAAAGCACCATTCCCATGAATCGAAGATTTGCAATCCAATTAAAAAAAAAGGGTTCATTGTGAATGCCACATCATTAGAAACTTGAATTGCAACCACAAAGTCGAAGGGTCGGCATGCTCAATCATGGGAAATGCAATAACTAGCCTAAAAAATTTTAGATTTCTTCAAATTGGCCCTTCGAAATTTTTCTATTATAACTAACCAAATATCTAACTTTTAAATAAAAATATCCTCACTACTCTCAACAAATCACGACATCACTCTCTACAAATCTCTAAATCTCACCACTCTCAATAAATTGATGTCATTGTTGTTGTAAATGTTATCTATTTTTTGTTGTAAATTGATGTGGGTTCATAAAATGCTTAGTTTGAGTTAATAGATTAGAACAAAAAAAAACAAATTTTGAGTAAAGACAAAGTAAAATACAAACCCATAAAATGTACGATAAGCGCCTACAACACTTGAGCTTAGGTGACAGATGCTTATGGCACTTGAGCTTGAGCTATAAGCACTTTCACACATGTGATAAGTGCATGTTGGAGTTAAGCTTGAGAGACAAGTGCATGTCACATCAAAACACAAATTTCTCGGTCTGGATGGTTTATACTTGATCAGTTAATTCTTCGCCATTTATCTATGATGAATCACACAAAATAAATGGTCAATAACATTTATAAAATTAACAAAACAATTAAAACTTTTACAAAGAGACAAAAAACCAAAACACATTTTGGGTGATAAGCATATGTGGCACATAAAACACAACATAACATAGAAACTGATTATTTATGTACAACTGTTTGTCGCACTTGGTGCAATAGGCATCAAAATAAAGGCACATATGGTGCCTATCACACCAAAACACACTCACAATATAACACCACTTAAGAAACGATTGTTTTTCATTTCTTAAGTAAAACGTTATACATTGATCATATTTATACATGCAGATGTTACAATTTTTTCAAAAATTAGAAATGCATATTATGGAAGGATCTTCAGCAACCGTGTCGTTGCTGTTTGGTGCGAATCGTGTCTTTGACAACTTCCATTCAACGCCGTTTTATTTGACTTTCTCAACACTCCCTCTCAAGTTGGTGCATAGATATCTTGCTTACCCATCTTGTCTAGGAATTTTGTAAATGCTCTACTAAAAATGGCCTTTGTTAAAATATCTGCAAGTTGATCTTCTGATCGAATTTTTGGCAGTTCTAAGATTTTTTTTCATCCTTGATGAAAAATCTATCTACCTCGACGTGTTTTGTTCGATCATGCTGAGCTGGATTTTGAGTAATATCTCATGCAGCTTTGTTGTCACAGTATAGTTGTATTGGTTGTTGTGATTGATAGCCAAAATCTTTTAAGATAAAGTTTAACCATAGCCCTTCACATACCCCAAGGGCCATGCCTCGATATTTTGCTTCAGCGCTCGAACGAGCAACGACATGTTGTTTCTTGCTTTTCCACGTGACAAGGTTGCCTCCCATAAAGGTAAAGTAGCCTGAGGTAAAGCATCTATCACTAGCTAACCCGGCCCAATCTGCATCAGTATAAACTTCTATGTTGTTGTAATCTTCATTTTTGGAAAATAAGATTTTTTTTTCTAGGATTTGACTTTAGGTACCTCAGGATCCACATGACTGCTTTCATATGTTGTTCTCCGGGATTATACATGAACTGACTTACAAGACTCAATGCATAAGCAAGATCTAGCCTTGTGTGGGACAAGTACCTTGTCGTTTTTTAATGAACAATGTGTGATATGAATTGCTTTGGTTATAGCCAAAAAAACTCATAGCCTTTATGAATTTCCTGAACCATGCTCTTGGTAATTGCTTCAACCCGTATAATGATTTGTTTAATTTGCATACTTATTGATTGAGTTGTTCCGATCCACTGCATCCTGGTGGCAGATCCATATAAATTTCTTTAAACAGGTCTCCATGGAGGAAAGCATTCTTTACATCAAACTGTTGCACTAGCCAATCCAAGTTTGCTACTAATGATAATAAAATACAAATAATATTAATTTTTTATACTGGTGCAAATGTATTAGTATAATCTATCCCATAGGTTTGGATGTAACCCTTAGCGACGAGCCTTGTTTTAAATCGTTCAATAGAGCCATCTGCCTTGTACTTTATAATGTAGATCCATCGGCAACCCACTGGTTTTTTTTCTGGTAGAAGATCAACTAGTTCTCATGTTTGAATTTTTTTAAAGAGATCTCATTTCGTCATTCATAGCTGCTTTCCACTTTGGATCTTTTAAAGTTTCCTGCACACTGTTAGGAATAGATACAGTAGATAATTGATTCATAAATGACTGATTTGATTCTGACAAGCGATGGTTAGACACAAAATGGCTTATAAGGTATTTGACTCTACTAGAGAGGTTAGACTCATATGTGGGTTTAGGGATACTTCTATTTTGACGCTGGGGAAGTATTTTTCTGATTAGACTGGGATTTGTGGTAGGAACATCTTCTATAGATGATTGGTTAGGTATTTCTTCATGTGGTTCTTCATGGGACTCGTTCTTGATTGTGGTTGTGTCTGAGTTACTTTGCTCCCCAAATGTGTCTTCACTTGTTTCAGTCTGAGAATCATCACCATTTTCTTTCCAGTATCTTGAAGGTTTACTACCTTGATGGAAAATTGATCTTCTTCAGGTGGAAGATATGTAAGAGTATGCATTTCCTCTTCATTATACTTGTTGAGTGTTAGAAAATGCATATTTATAAAGGAGAAAACCATCATTTTACATTTCAAGTCTTACTAACAATCCTTACTTTTATGTGTTTTACCTTTTTGTAATTTAATTATGTGTGTTTTATTTTAATATAATATTTTATGTATTTTAGGGGCATTATAGTCATTTCACAATAAACGAGAGATCAGATGGCAAAACGGACATCATTTTTGAACTCAGGACGGTCGAAAACCTTAGGAGGAGCATAAAAGGAAAAATGGCATTGTTCACATATACAGCACTATTCACATGTACGGGTATGTCTACGTTACTGTTCACGGCACTGTTCATATAGACGGATCGATGATGTGGCATTGACCGATGATGTGGCATTGACTGATGACGTGTCAAGATCCTGTTGGACTAAAATTCTTATTTACTGTTGATGGTGACGTGGCAGCATATTAGTGGATCAAAAAACGCACGTACGATACATGCAATACATGGGATTATTTACTGTGCAAACCGCGTTACTGTTCAAACCGTGTGTAAACCGTGTTACTGTTCAAACCGTGGTCAAACTTGTTACTGTTCACGCGTACTGTTGACTTTACTATTGACTGATGATGTGGCGCAATCCTGAGCGTCCAAACTGTTTTTAATCCGATGGCCATAATTTACTCGATGTATCTATAAAAAGGGGGCCTCCCCCCCTAATTTGGCACCTCTGAATCCATTTTTGGGATCCATTTTCTGTAATTCTTTCTCTATCTTGTATTTTCTACGTATTTTAATAAATTTCCATTTTGCCCCTAGTTCAACTATGAGTGGCTAATTTTCTTTCAAGCTTGGGTTGAAGGTGAAGTCTCAACATGTATCATGGGCTTGATTTGGTAAATTTATTTTCTCTTCCCCTCTAGTTTTTGTGGATGTTTTGACTTCTCGTCGACAAATAATAATAATCTTGTCTAGTACCACCCTGGTTTCACCGGCTCCCTAGTATAAGGTTATTATTATTTGGCACGGTAAGCCCTTAGCACCATATTTATTAGAGCGTGGTTCATGAGGTGTGGATTCCCCCCTCATGATTTAATTGGTATTAATAAGGAATATTTAGCCCATGATGCATGTTGATACGGATCCAGATACCCAAGTACATCATTTCAATAGAATTTTCTTCAATTTATTCTTGCCATTTCAATTTCAGTTTCAGAATTTATTCTCGCCATTTTAATTTAAGTTTTAGCATATTTCAAATCATTTCCACCACAAATCCTACCACCCATTTACAAAATTAATTCTATATATAATTAAAATTCACCTCCTCGTGGGATCGACACTCGTCACCATTAGTCTATACTACAATAGATTCGTGCACTTGCGAGTTCAATAAAATTTGCACAACAATACTCCCCCCGAAATTCAGGCTCCGATGGGTAGTACATGATATCTTCATGAAAGACGATGTCCGTGGTGATATATATTTTTCTTGATGGAGGATGATAGCATCGGTACCCCTTTTGATGTAAGGCATACCCTACAAACACACAACGTAGTGCTCGAGGAGATAATTTGGCTTGTCATGGTAATAGATCGAAAACAACACAACCAAACACATGTGTGGCTAAATTCGGCACATTTTGTGACATAATTGCTTCATTTAGAACTTGGAAAGGAGTCTAGAATCCAAGGGAGTTTGAAGGTGTTCAATTGATTAAGTACACTGCAGATGCCAGTGCTTCTCCACAATAAGATAATGGCATGCGAGCTTGGATTAGTGATGCTCGAACAACTTCTAGTAAATTTTTTTTTCATTCAGCAACGCTATTTGAAACGACCCGTCCCGCACTCTCAGGGCGAGTCTATCTAAACTTGTATAATTGAATCGATAATAATAATGATATCTAAGAATTCTGTCAGAAATTCGACAGAATCTCCCCTATAAATAAAACATTCCCAAACCTACAAATTACAAAACAATACTCCCAAAAATAACTCAATATCCATCCATCCTTCATAACCAACTTCTCAAGTCAACATATCAAATATCACCCAAATCATTATAATATTAAAATACAATGGTTATCCTTACTTACAAAATATAACAAATAAATACAATTCACAATATCCCAAATATCAAAATATTAAATCTACGACTCCTAGCACCATCACGTGGCCACAATTTCAAATCTAACTATCGTTACTGGGTCGACTGATATACCTGCAAATCTCCTGTGGGGGGAAAAATATAAGGAAAACGGGGTGAGTATAAAACTCAGTGAGCTCAGTGAGTGGATAGTAGTTTTTGAAAAATAAATTTATTTAAACTGATTTAATCTTTCTCAAATCAATTCCATCAAAATATCATAAGAACTTATATAAACATATTTAATTCAAATCAATCACTGAAATACTATATTACATAAATCTGCATAAAATCGATGGAATCATAATACTTGTCATATCAAATACTGAATACCAAAAAAACTATCATCAAACAAGTACCCAGGGAAATGATCTCATCATATCCGGACCTCGATGGACGAGCAATCAGGGAACCATCATGCCCCGGAGCTACAACGGATAGATGAGGAAAATCTCATCTCATATCTCATATATCTCAACATCTGTATCTCTGTAATCATCATACTGCATGCATAAGCCCCCAAAAGGCAAAAGCGCCCAAACACACGGCCCAAAGCCTCTATGTGTGCTCAGACGAGCCCCAAAGGCCTCTATCTCATCTCATCTGTATCTCTGTATTCATCTCGTATTATCTGTTTCTCTGTATCTGGAGGGAAAGGGTATTGTCCAATGATTTCCCAAATAACATTTTATACACATGTACATAAACATATAATCACATCTGAAATCTCATTTTCCTTTTATTCAACATATCTCAAATCCACTCAATTCTAATATCATGCATTTACTCAAAAACGACAATAAAATCATTAATCAAACTCATTCTTAATAACAATAAATATCAACACATAGATAAAAATCAATTTTCTAGAAAATCATTAAATTGAAGCATCAAATACTTATTTATCAAAACATACTGCACTATATCATAAAATCAGCATATACTATGAAAATACGTTTTGTATATTCCACTCAGAGTGACGATGTCCAGACTTGGTATCAACAACGTCCGTGGGTTGATTCTCGTTCGCGGATCCTCCTAATCAAGGAAACGATATAATCATTCTCCGTAAATTTGAAATACAACTAATCTTACATAATAATTCTCGAAACGAATATCTATCAACAATAACTATTCCCGCATGTACAAAATTACCAAAATACCCCTACATGAGAAAATTACCAAAATGCCCTCAACATCATTATTTTACCAAAATATCATCAGAATCTTCAATTACCAAATTGTTCTCAATTCAGATCACGAGAATAACCACAATGCTAGAAATTACGAAATTACCCTCGGAGCATAAAATGACCAAAATGTCCTTAACAACTTAAATTAACGAATTACCCTCGAAATCTCAAATTACCTTACGGTCCTAACCTAAAATTACCAAATTATCCACTGATTCCATAAATTACAAATTCACCCTAAAGTTTTATGAATTTACCGAATTGCCCCTACCGGTCAACGGTGACCGGACTTCAGTCAACGACGACGGGAAGCTTAGGTCTGATAGTTCAGACCTCCGTGAGTCCAATGGTGGTGGTCGTGAGTCCCCACGCGCGGTGCCGGGGGCGGATCGAGCTTCCCAAGTCGTGAGCTTTCCAAGTGGCTGATCGGCGGCAATCCGGCGGTTTCAGGTGAGAAGATTGGTCGGAAAATGACGAGGCCAAGCTAAGGAACAAGATTCGAGTGGTGGTGTGCCAAAAATCCGGCGGGATCAACGGCGGTGAAAACGGGTCTTGGCCGTGAGTTTTCAAGCTCAATCGCCGGCGTTTCCAGTCATTTTCCGGCAACGAGGACGGCTGAGTTATGACGGCCGGCTTCCAAGCTTCATATCGATACCAAGCTCGGCCGGTGAGGTGGCCGGAATTGCAAGATCCGTCCGGGTCAAAGTCGCGGGTCGGGTCGGTTCACGGGTCAAAATCGGGTCAACTCTCTTTCTCTCTCTCTCACGTGTCCCTCTCTCTTTCCTTTCTGAAAACAGTTTCCCCCTTTCCATATATAGAACCCGACTTCTTCTTCTTTCTTTTTTTTTTTTAACATCCACATGTGTTACACTATTTTATTGAGGTGTCCCCACACAAGTGGTTTAGTGGACAATTCCTTGTGATTTCAGAAACTGTTGAATTGTTATGCTCATATACTCGCTTCCATTATCAGTATGTAGAACTCGAATTTGTGTCTGAAATTGAGTCGTTACCATCTTATGAAATCTTTGAAATAAAAAGTTTACTTCGTCTTTTGATTTCATAAAAAAAAAATCCATATCATTCAGTTACAATCATCAATAAATGTAACAAACCAAACTTTAGATGGTCCCCATATATCATAATGTACTACCATGAAATGAACTGGATTCTTATTTAAAGACAATGTAAATGTAGTTCGATGGCTTTTTGAAAGTTCACAAACATCACATTTAAAGTTACAAACATCAAATTTCAAAAACAAACTAGGAAACAATATTTTTAAGTAACCAAATGACACATGCCCTAAATGTTTATGCCATAACCAAATTTTTTATTTCTTTTTTTTCATGGAACTGTCTGCCACTAATGCGGGGCTTAACTTTTTAGTGTTTGTTGATATCATCTCCAGGTAATACAAGTTGCCTCGTCTAATACCATAACTAATCATTTGCTTCATTTGGATGTCCTTAAACACGCAATGATCAAACCAAAAAATTACAACGCATGATAAGGAAGTGGTTATTTGAGACACAGAAAAAAGATTATAATTTAAAGATGGAACAATTAACACAGAGCCTAAATTTAATTTATCTATGAGTCGTAAAGATCCTTCCTCAATAATTGAGGTTGTGGTTCCATTTGCAGTGGAAACATATTTTTGTGAAGATGGTTACAATTGAGAAACTTGTCGAGAATCAAAAGTCATATGATTAATTGCACTAAAATCAATTATCCATGTACTATTAATAACAGATGTAAGAGTTTTAAGGGCCTTACCTTGATTGATAGAGGTTGCAATTTGCACTGAATATTCTTTTTTAAGATTTCTAGTGGATGTGGATTCAGCTACTGTCGTTTTTTATCCCTGCTTGGTGTTCTTCTTTCGAGTATCCCACCTGTCAGGATATCCAACAATTTCAAAAAATTATTCTCTCGTATAACCCTTCTTCCTACAATGACTGCAATGGAGTGATGACTTGTCAACAAGCTTCCATTGAGGTTGCTGTCGTGCTATCATAGCAGACATTTCTGAGTTGTCCACCTTTTTGTTTAGTGTGCTTTGTCGTACATCTTCTCTTCGGATTAGAAAATAACGTTCTTCTAAGTTTGGGATAGCATCTTTTCATAGAATTTCTCCACGAACTTGATCAAATTCTTCATCTAGCCCAGTAAGAAAAATGTGCACTCTCAATCTTTCAACAGACTTTTTGTAAATTAAAACATCTTCTGGATTCTTCATGACCACTTTATCTCGGTGATCAAGTTCTCGAAATATTTCGATCAATTCTCTGTAGAATTTAGAGAGTGGTCGTCCATTTTGCTTGGTAGAGAACGTCTTCTGGTTTAGAGTGAAAACTTGTAATTCATCGCTTCCATCATAGAAAGGCTTTTGATAATGCATTCAAGATTTTGTAAACTGTAGGAATTCGTAAATATCGCTTTATGATCTCAGGAGACATGGATATGAGTAACCATCTTTTTTATTTTTTGGTTCTCACTATACCATTTCTCATATTTCTTTGAAGATTCATCAGATGGCTTTGTGCTACTACGAATATATGAGAGTGTTTCTCTTTCAGCGAGATGCAACTCCATTATTTAAGACCAAACATTGTAGTTTGTCTGGGTAAGGATAATTCCAGCATTAAATGCTCCATCAGACTGAACAGATTGAATGACAACATGAGTAGATTCAGTTGGAGTTTTCTCTATTTTTTTCTTTTTCTTTTCTTTTCTTTTTTTGGGGGGGGGGGGGGGGCGCGGGGAACACGTTTAGAAAGAAAAAATGTTGTATAGCTTCAAATGGGGGAAAAATTTTTTAGGAAAAAAATAACAAGTCATTTTGTTTCTTCTTAAGAAAATGACATGTCGCTTCTGACGAAATAAAATGACAAGTCATTTTGTTTCTCCTTAAGAAAATGACACGTCGTTTTTTGTCTTCTTCAACCTCTGGAGTGCATGAGGGCAAGTTGGTGGTGAAGGATTTTGGAAAGCGCGTGGAGGCGCGTGTGGCTGTGTTTGAATGCGAAATTTTTACAATTTGCTTACTAGAAGCTGAGAAAATTGATGGTATTATTTGTTTTTGAAGATCACTCTCTGGGAAAATTTATGGGACTGTTGATAGCTTTGTAAACTTAAGTTTTTATTTATGGGTGGCTTATTTTTTTTATTGGCATGGGTTTCTGTAATGTTAGGAATGATTTTAAGGAAGAAAAATGGTGGAAAAAATAGTTATGGGAAGAATTTGGTTCTCTCTGTTTTTGTTACAAATAGAGCAGTAGATTGGGCTCTAATACCATGAATAAACGAGTGTTTTTCATTTCTTAAGTAAAACATTATACATTGATCATATTTATACATGCAGAGGTTGTAATTTTTTCAAAAATTAGATACGAATATTACGAAAGGTTCTTCACCACCTTGTTGTTGCCGTTCGGTGTGGATTGTGTCTTTGACAATTTCCATTCAATGTCGTTTTATTTGACATTCTCAACAACCACAAATCATCATCATCATAATCTCGATGGTTAGCCACTATCATTCTCATTCTCATACTATACAACACTGCAACCACACATCATTTCAAACACTCAAATAATCAAATAATAATCTTAAGCACATTTCATCAAACACTTTATGTGCAACAAGTAACCTTATAATATATTTAGCAAATTGTTACCAATATAAACCTAACACACTATTTTTTTTACCACTAATTTCTATAAAATAGTGTAATTTAATTTTCTGTGGAAGAAGATGCAAACGGCAGGGCATGGAAGTATCAAATTCTACAAGGGTAATTTGGAGATTCAGAGAGTTTTGTTTATAAAATAAGACATCTTCATAAATTTTAATGGACTAAATATTGTGCTGAGCTGACTTCTACTCAGCTCTTTATAATATTCTACCACAGATTTTAATAAGATTTAAATTTAGTTTTGAGCTGACTTATACTCAACTCTTTATAATTTTCTGACACATAAACATTTATAACAATATATGATTAATAGTTAATTAATTTTATATTCTTATCCAATAATTACTAATTATATCTTTCTAAAAGACTAGTAAAAAGGTCAGCTCAGCATTCAAATCTATTTTAATGAGGTATATTTACAGTAGACTTGTCATTACAAAAAGAAAAGGAGGTGAAAATATCAACAGCTGTGATTAATATAAAATATTTTTGGAACCCTAAATAAAATGTTAATCCCCCAATGATTATTATTATTATTATTATTTGGTCTTTGAACTGAATGAGAGACCCTAGGACAAAAAATGATCGGGTTCGTTATTGGTCTTAGCCGGAATAAACCAAAATTTCAAGTTGGATTTACTTTAGTTTTTTTAATTCAGTTAATATTTTGTCTGAAAATATCAAAGAAATTGGTTTAAATTTTGTTCAGCTCTTGAAAAATCAAACTGAAATCAAGAAGAAATACAAAGAAAATCAAAGAACCGAATCTCATTAAAAAAAATTCGAAGTTTTCTGAGTCTAGATCTTGCTGAATCAATCAGATTTTCGAAAAAGCTAAACAGAACCCATAACCATCCCATCACACAAGCACACAATTTTCTTCTACATATTCGTTATTTTTGCCGCTTGAAAATGAATTCATCTTTGCATTCGACATTCTTAATATTTCATCAATATTGTTTGTTGCCAAATTGCTTTTGTTCGAGGAATATGGAATCCACTCATTTGTGTAAGCTTGCAGCCGTTGCTAAATTGCTACGATTTACTCCTTATTTTATTGTCCAGCTTTGACGCAAAATGTTACGGACTCAAATTTGCTATAACAAGAAGCGTAAGAAAATAAAAAGAACAAAATAAAATTAGGTTACGGAAAATTTTGGCCTTCAAAAAATTGTTCGGTTTCAACATCTAATATACTTTAAAATGCGCCAATATTACTTGACATCATTTATTGATTAATTTTTTTATTTAATTTAAACAAAGAGCCTAGAATTTTTAAATCTCCTCCTCAGAAATTGAGCAATTTTGGACCCTGAACCTCTTGTTTTAGTTAAAAGATGGAGCTAGCAAAAGTTGTCATAAACTACATACCGAGCAATACCCTGCAGAATTTCAAATGGGTCCCTATTTTTACTTTATTAATAATACAATTACATAAAAAAAAATTTCTAGTCTCAATGTCTGTTTATTAAACAAATATATACTTATAACGTTATATCTAAAAATTAAACATTAAATTACTTGAAAATTAAATTACTTTTCTTTATTTACCCCTAATGAGTAATTAAACGTTTTATCAATGAAGATTAGGTAATACTTATTTTGTACTTTAAGAATTAAAAAGACAAACTATTCATTACAAGACACGTCTTTATTTATTATTGTTCAATATTCATTCAGAAATTAACAAGATGTTCTAAATACTTTCAAATTTAGTTATAATTATTGTTTTAACCAAATTTTTGCTAGGATCCGATTTAAACCATTAAGCAGTAGTTCCCACCTAATCTTGTTCAAATCTTATTAAAACAAATAAAATTTATACTTTAAGAGAGATTAGGGTATGTTTGGATTTAGGTGTGTATTTCTATTGTTCAAGGCAAGAGGTATATCTGAGGTGATCTAGGATGTAAGCTGCAGTGTTCTAAGTTTGGAATATTCTGGCGAACCCTTGGAGCTCTTAGGAGTTAATTTAGGGAGTTGATATAGGAACCTTAAGAGAGCTCAGGGGATAGGTTTGTTGAACTCGAGGATAGCTCTAGAGAGTTAATCTGGGGACCTCAGTAGAGCTCCTAGTATAACTCAAACCAGTTCATATGGGAAATACGATATGGATATCAAAACTATCATAATAAGCAAAAAATAAGCATAAACAATAAAGAACACGGAAGATTTTGTGTGTTTCACCTCTTTGGCCGATGTTCACGTGAGCAACTCATCTTCAATCCATTATCTAAAATAAATATTAGATAATTTGCTCTGCAATATCAACAAAACTTCAATAAAGGTTGTTTATAATGAATAATAACATCAGGGAGATGTTGATTTAATGAAGATTAAAGAGTTTTCTAAGAGAATAATAAAGGAAAACGCTATTTTAGGAGATGAGATGGTCAAGATCTTCCATGAAAATGTAAAAATGGAGGGATAAGTGTTAACATGAATATGTTAATAATATTGATTTTGATGACAACAAACTTTAAATGGTTTTTGATAAAAATGTTGGAGTTATTTCTTAATAAACGAAAGCCTTAATTATCATTCCATTCATACTCATAAAAGATAGACTTTCAAATTAGAAAAAGATTCTCTGCAAAATCTGGTTTAAAATGTGATTCTGGAAATTTAACGGTGAACCGTTTATTTAAACGGTTAACCGATTAATACCAAAGAGCAACATATTGCCTAAGCTCTAACCGTTTATGAAAAACGGGAAACACAAAAGATAGAAAGGCTACTGAAATTTAACGGTGAACCGTTTATTTAAACGGTTAATCGATAACATCCAGAATTGAAGGTTGTACTCCTCTGGCACCGTTTAACAAAACTGGATAAGGCTTAATTATTTTGCAGGTTACTGGAAACAAACGGCGAACCGTTTATTACAAACGGTTAACCGATAATATCCAGAGAAGTCACTTCATGCAAATCCTTAACCGTTTACTATAAACGGATAATTGATGTTCATCTTGCAGGTCTCTGGAATTTAACGGCAAAAGGGTAATCCTAAACGGCAAACCGTTTATTTGAAATTTGGTCCAACGGTAACTTTTAACCAGCCTAAACGATTAACCGTTAATGGTTAACGGTGAACTGTTTTCGGGCCGACAGTTTGTAATGGCTAGTTTTTCAGCTCCAATTATAAATAAGCTCATTCAAATTCAAAGAAGATTGATCACAACACAACATTGAGCTTATATTCGAGAATACAATCTTCATAGAGCTTTAAACACATTCTTGCTTCATCTACTCACACATTGGGCATTGATTTGTAATCTTAAATATTGTGTGAGAGAAAAACAATTTGCAATCTTTTACTTTGAGTGATTGTAAGTGTTGGGATACATTTGGGTTAAGAGATTAGGGATAATCTCTTGTTGTAAAGGTTCATTGACATCTTGGAAGTCAAGTGTAAGCATTTGAAGCCTTGGAGGCTTTACTTAGTGAAATCCTCAAGCCCGAAAAGCTTGGAGGCGTGGATGTAGGCGAGGTTGGCCGAACCACGTAAAAATCTTCTTGTTTGAATCTCTCTTCTCTTATCTTTTTATATTGTAATTGATTTAATTGTTATTGTTTTAAATTCGTTTTAGATTTGCATGATATTTTGTTTTAGAATTGAATAATTTTTAGAATCTCAATTGACCCCCCCTCTTGAGTTGCATAACTAGAATTTCAATAAGAAGATAAAGCAACCTTTATAGAAATCAAATATGGAAAACAGAGGCCTAGGGCTATGAAGCAAAAGGAGAGATGCAGAGCTAAAGATCGAGAGAGCCCCTTCAAGACTGAACATGTGGAGCATATATACGAGTGCTCCTGGGGAATTTTGATAATTTTAGGTACATGGTGCTTATTTAATGGCTAGCCTCCCTCAAGAAGGCTATTTTAATATATTTGCCTTATGGTCCCTTGATGGTGACATCAATGAGCTTGAGAAGTAAGGAACCCTCTAGCTATCTTTTTAACTCCACAGTTGGACACATGCCGACTTCCCAGCCTTGTGGTCCTCTTGCTTTTCTAGTGGCATCAAAAGTATAACTGATGTGGCCTTTTCGCATTGTTTGGCTAGAATCTCCGTTCTTATTGGCTTCTCATCCTTAGCCAAAAGAAGATATTTTTGTTTTCTCTCTGGGTGGTGTGTACTGTTCATGTATTGGCCCTAACCATCAAAATCTAGCTTCCAATAATACCCTTTAATATTGAGTATTTTACTAAAGCTGCCATTTTCTGCAAGAACCTTATCTCCTATCTCTCTATGAGATATCTTAAGGCCTAGTTAAACAAATTAACTTCCTTTAATTGACTTTTCTTACCATATGTAATTGAATAATTGGCCTACATTAGCACCCAAATTTCCCCCTAAACAATTATGTTTCTAAAAGCTTTCTTTTTCTTTTTTTTTTACTATAAACAAAGCCGTTTTTAAATAGATTAATTTATACTTCAAGCGAATTAATGACAAATTTAAAACATGTTCTTCAATTTAGCATGAGGATCCACGGCTTCACAAAATATTAAAAATTATTATTGCGCCAAGCTTCCTTTGAATCTAACTCCTAGAGACCTGTCCTAATGGTTTTCAATAATTTTTCTTTACTTAATATTGGTGCTGAATCCAGGGAGACAGGAGGCTAAAAAATCTAATTTGAATTTTGTTCGGTCATACCTTTCGAAAAATATATGTGTATAATATAAAACTTTTTTTAAACCCAATTATGACCCCATAAAAAAGTAGAAAATTTTAAAGAATATATCCGAGGAAGCTGAAAGATTAATATGTTATGTGAAACTTAAATTTAGTTTTAGAGTAAAATTGTCAATTAATCCATGTTTTTGTTAGCCGTCAACTTGAATGATTGACAATTAAATATAATTTGATCAAGTATATAAAACGAAAAATTGATGGAAAGTGTTCTTTTTTTTTTTTTTTTGGATTTCCTCTTAAGATGTTCTTATACGAAAGATAAGAGGACAACACTCATAACAGAGAACTAATCCGAGCCCCTGTTTATTCTGTTACATATTTTGTAAAGAAAAGTTTGAAACAAGAAACGTTAAAAAGTATATAAACGGAGTTCTACATTTCCGTGTGATGCTTTCTTTCTTGTACATTTTAGTAGGTACATAATTAAAAAGTAACCCTAGTTATTTGACTACTACCGGATTCTTTCTTGTCAAAGCTTGTGAAACTAGTAGATGATGTCATTCTACAGGAGGACGGGTCAGAATCATCTTCAGAAAATTCTGGTATTGCCCTTGGAAATTCATGGTGAATGTCAAGAGGCGCTTGGGGAAGGCTTGCATCTCGCAGTAGAAATTGCACCACCCTTCTCGTGCTTGGTCTAAAATCTGGATGAGGATCACAGCAGAGTAAGCCAAGGGTAAGCACCAGCTCAGCTTCTTGTGGATCAAAATAATCGAGTGTTGGATCAATTGCTCTTGTGATCTGCCCTTGACTATGTAGCTCTCTAACCCATTCCACCAATACTAACTCCATTGCGGTTCTTTGGGGCTCGATTGGCCTTCTTCCACAAGCTACTTCTAGCATTAATGTTCCATAACCAAACACATCTGTACTTGTTGTTGCTTTTCCGGTTCTTGTCAATTCTGGGGCTAAATAACCTAGCGTCCCTACAATATGGGTCGTTTGTGGATTGATATTGTGATCATAAGCCCTAGCAAGCCCGAAATCCCCAAGCTTCGGATTGAGATCTACATCGATTAAGACATTACTTGGCTTCACATCTCGATGAACTACCCTTTGATCACATTCTTCATGCAGATAAAGCAAAGCTTGAGCCACACCGATGAGGATTTTGTACCTTTGATCCCAATTTAGTATTTTTTTCTGATCATCGTCGAACAAAAGTTTGTCAAGGCTACCATTTGGTACGTAGTCATAAACAAGGAGGAGCTCGTCTTGCTTTCGACACCATCCGTGTAACTGCACAAGATTACGATGCCGAAGTCGTCCCATGCTTGTTATTTCAGCAACAAATTCCTTCATTCCCTGACGTGAATTATGTGCAACTCGCTTTATTGCAACTTCCAGACCAGTGCTTGGAATTACACCCCGGTAGACTTTCCCAAATCCTCCAGATCCGACAAGATTCTTCTCCCGGAAGCCCTTTGTCGCCGAGTAGAGCTCAGAATATCTGAATCTACGAGCACCATATTCAACTTCCCAGTCTTCCAAGATGTCATCTCCATTTCTAATTCTGCGAAGGACAAGAATCGCAGCAATGATAACAAAGATTACCAGAATAACGCTTGCAAGAGTGATACCAACTGCAAATCCCTTCTTATGCACGACTTGTTTAGATTTTGGCCGTGCATGAAATGGAAGCATAGTTACATCCAGTTCTCGTGCAGTCCCACCGATCTTAAAGCTCCAGCCATGCACATTATGGAAGGCTGTAAGCAAACCAGTTGAAGCAGAGAAGCCGACATACATGTACTCATCCAATACTGCGGCCAGATCAATTGGATATGATATCAAAGGCCGATGGGGCTTTGGTATGCCAAGAGGAGATATTGTGACGTTTATCAACATCTCCTGGCTGTTATAATCAATCCACGCTTGAATAGGATCCCCACTCTTGAGAACAACAGACATGTTATCGTCGTTGATATTGCTTCCTTTTGAAAAATAGTAAGCAGCTGGCTCAGATATGTTAGAAATTAAACTGGATATATCTATTCCAACATGGTTGTCATTTATGTCTTGGAGCTCGAGGTTTTGAACGGCATCAAACTCTACTGCCAATATACGAGTAGAGAATTTTGCGTTGCTGGTGTCGTTTGGAAGGCCCAGGTACTGATTTGCAAGACAACTCGGAGGTTGCTTTCTGGACATTAGAACGAAAGCAAGACCATGGCCTCCAAGTTGAGGATATTTGGGAACGATGGAAAAGACAAAGTTGGTGCTGAAGGTTAAAGCTGTGTGTGATATTGTATTATTCTTAATATTGTACTTGGATAATTGTTTGAATCGAAGAGGAGATGGATAGATGGCATGCCCAAGAATTCTCCCTTGATCGTTTGATACAGCAAGAATCCCATCTTTTCTTACGAAAGCTGTTCCGTCCAAGCTCAAGTTTTCTTGGATAAACCCATTATAGATGAAGCTATTGGTTTCTGCATGAGCAAAACCTAGAAGGAGGAGATGCAATAACAAGGAAAAAGCTTCCATGGCCAGGTTGGCAAGCAATTAAAGCTTCGTCGGAGATAAACCTTTAGAGGGAGATTTTAATTATAGTATGCAAAATGTCACAATATGACTGTATCGGTAGTGGAAAAGATGTTTTATATATGGAAATGATTTTTGAACACTAGCAAAATACTACATAGACAGAAACGACAGTATTGTATTGCAAACAGTGTCTTCATTTTGTATGCTACAATCACACCTTAGCATAAACAGTACTCCATACGAGCACAAAAAAATAGTACACTATCACTAGAAAACAAAAAAATTTAACTACAAAATAAAAAAATATAACACAAGATAATTTTTTTAATCTTTTATGCATTATAGACTATATTTTATACTATGTTCGGTGTATATATCATTTCATACTTCTCGAGATCTTACATAAAATTGAACTTGCGACACAACACATTCTGTGAATATAGCTAAACTAAGCAAAGCCTATGCACTTTCCTTTCCTCATTATATTAAATAAATTTAATGAGCTGTATTAACTCTTCACATTTTCAAATTCTTGATTAAAATATTCTAAAAGACTAAACTAATAAATGCAAATCTTTTTCATTTTTCTAACTTCTTTTGTCTTTTTTTTTAACAGAGTAGTATGACGTGTCTTTACATTAATTAATTAGATTTTATTTTTTAAGAAATGTAGGTATGCCTAAATTAATTTTTTAATTCTCTACCGTCCTTAGAATTAATTGAAATTTGAGTGGCAGCTAGAGAAAATTACTTCAAAAAGACATGAAGAATTAAATGTCTAATATAGCCTTTGTTGGCCGATTAAGGGTCGGGAACAAAAGCATATATAGCCGTATTGATTGAATGAGAGAAACAAATTCTTTCGCTCACAATTGATCAAATTGTAATGTTAATGATGACAAGTTTATACATAATCTTAAAATATCAATTATAAACGTTTGTAATTAATTGGTTGAAGAGTCCTTTCTGGCTCAACCCTTTGACATTCTAGATTATGTCAAATTGCAACGATGATGTCTTAACTGTACAAGACCAATATGACAATACGTCCCCACCTTAGTCCTGATGTCGGAAGCACATGGTTAAAATAGATTAAAAATTTTATTGTTGAGTCAATTTAATATTTTTTGTTTTATTAAGATTCATTGTGATTAGTATTTGTATTTTGAGTAATTCTTGTTAGGTTAGTTTAATTAGAGTTTCAGCTTATTATCTTATTTCTGTAGAATTAAGTTTAAGTTAGTTACTAATAAACACAGTAAAACCTCTGCATAGTTATATTGTTGGGACTAGAGAAATTTATTATTATAAAAAAGTTATAACTCAATAGAGGTATAGTACAAAAATTATTGTCTTTATTAACTATCCCTAATGCAAGTGATATAGAGGTAAATTATGTCATATATTCATAAATTAATAAGTGAGTCAAATTCAATGTATAGACATTAATAAATTAATTAGTAAGTGAGTCAAATTCTATAGATAGATATTAATAAAAAAGATATATAGTTTTAAAAACTAATACAAAAAGTTTCATGTTTGGAAGCTAGAAACATACTTGAGTACCTAGAAATATTTTGGTTTCAACAAGAAGATGTCTATGCTGACCAATTAATACATATCCACAAGTTGAAAGATGTAGTTGCAACTTTAAAGAAAAAATCATTGCTACAACAACTTTAGAAAGATATTTTGTTCTATCTTAATTATTTGAAAGATATGGTTGCAAGTTTAAAGAACAAATCATTGCTACAAGCAACTTTAGAAAGATATTTTGTTCTATCTTAATTATTTAATGTAACATGACATATATTTTTTAAATATTATTATTATATGGAGGTAATTTTATTAAGATGAGACCTATAAAAAAATATAATTTATTACAATGTGAAGTTTATTCCTAATTATAATTGGTTCCAAGTTAGGACCACAATTTTTTATTACTATGAAGAGGTTATTCCTATATATAATATTCATGTTTAGAGGTTCTACTGTATAAGGTTATTACTAATATTATTAATAGATCTTTTTAACCTTTTATCATAATATTAATTTTATTTTTTAATTAAGATATTTTCCTATCCTTTGAGAGTTTTCCTTTTTTGTGAATTCAAGAACATATATTTGAACAATATCAAATATTAGTCTGTCTTATAATCGTTTCTTTTTTTATTATATTTTTCGATCAATTGTTATGTTCTAGGATAACCCAACGCCGCATGCAATCACACTCAATGCACAAAATCCTTCCAAGAACTGACCCTGACCTGCCGCTTTTAATCACCTTTCGCCGAAAAACCAACTCTAGATTCTCCAAGGTTTTACCATTTAAGCCTTTATCAAGTTTTTTTAATTAATTTATTGATTAAAAACTTTTAAAAGAGGAACAACACATTAAATGTTGGAAAAAAAAGATTGAAAATAGGTCAATGACTAGTCAACATAATGATGATTGTCAGATTAATTTTAATTTAAGATTTGAGTTTACTTCTCTCACGTAGTAAGTTTAAGATTAAGTTTACTAATATAAATATGGTTGTTACCTTCCATCAATAATATTCAATTTATTATTTTTCAATTGAGAACTTTTCTTTTCTTTTCAGATTTATTTTATTTCTTGTGAAATTAAGGATATATGCTAGAACCCATTTATTGTTGGTTTCATGTTTATTGTTGGCTTAGTGCTGCTGATACAACCTTCCACATTCAGCTGGAACAACCGGAGTATTTACGAGAAGGGCAGCCCATCGATGAGTCTAGTTGTGTGCAGCCCATGAAGGAAACCTCATCACAAGTTGAAGTAGAAGTAGCGCGTGAGAAAGGGTATATCAGCACAAGAGTGAGAAGGCCTCCGGGGTGGTTTAAAGATTATGTCGTTTAGTGAAATTGATAGAGATTTATATTTTGCTGGTTTATGTTGCTGTTATATTTTCTGTTAAAAAGTTGTGCTGAGCTGTATTTGTCAAAAGCCAAAAGACAGAGCACTATATGTATAGCGCAACTAATTCGTACAGGGAATATATATGAGAATGAATCATTTCTTTTAACTTTTTCTCTACTCTTTTCTCACTCTCTATCTCTCTCTCCACTCTTGCTTTCAATTCTGGGAATTTCTTTTGGAGTCAGCCCTCACTCGAAGAGAGCAAATTCATCGATACAGCCTTGGTTGCAGAGAGTTGTATCAGTGGTGCTTTCATTGATCTCGTTATGACAGATTCTGACCTTGTCAAGACGATCCAAGAACAGTTCGAGAGCCAAACCTTGTCCTTGCATCAAACACTGCAGCAATATATGGCCACAGTGGACTCTCGCCTGGATGATTTGCGTTCCCAGATCCATGGTTCTTCCAATCACTCGGGTCGGGTTCCTAATCCACCACACCCAAACTCTTCCTCTACTGAGGTACATTCCAGTGGTAATGAGTTGTCCCCTGTGCTCCGCTCGATGAAGATGGAGGTTCCTAAGTTTGATGGGTCTGACCCCAATGGGTGGGTTTTTCGAATTGAGGAGTTCTTTGAGTTCCATGGTACACCGGAAACTCTTCGTTTGCGAATTGTTTCTTTTCATATGGAAGGACGTGCGGCAGCGTGGTATCAGTGGATGAAAATGAATAGCTTACTTACGACATGGAAAGAATTTTTGCAGAACCTTAAACATCGTTTTGGTGCCTCCCTCTATGAAGATCCTCAAGGCAATTTGTCTAAGTTATCCCAAACCACAACAGTGGCAGAATTTCAGACCTCTTTTGAAGATTTAATGAATCGCGTGACTGGAATTTCAGAACCCCTTCTGATAAGTTTTTTCATCACGGGATTGAAACCCAGTATTCGCCGTGAGCTTCTTTTTGCTCGGCCTTCTTCTCTAATGGAAGCATTTGCACTCGCTCGTGCCTATGAAGCCCGTGCTGAGGAAGCCAAACAAGGATTCCGTTCTATGCCAAAATGGAACACCATGTCACCTACTCCTCCCACAACCTTCCCGTCACCCAAATTTCAGCCTAATACATATTCCAGTGCTTCCACCCAGCCGCACCATTCCACTGATATGACCCAAACAATAGCTCACTCCCACAACACTTCACCAACCCCAAAACCAAACACATTACCACCACTTCTCCCCACTCCCAACTTACCGATTCGCCGCCTTACTCCAGCAGAGCTACGTGACAAGCGTGAGAAGGGATTGTGTTATAACTGTGATCAAAAGTATAGTGCTACTCATCGCTGTCGCAGTAAGTTCTTGCTTCTCATGGGTACTGATGATAGTGAACCTGCTTCTTGTGAACAAGAGCTGCCACCGGATCCTGTCGAAGAGGTCATAACAGGGGATATTTCCAGTTTGAATGCTTTGGCGGGTCAAATCAATCCCCGCTCACTCCGTTTGGTTGGCACCGTTGGTTCTCACAGCTTTCAAGTTTTGATCGATAGCGGAAGTACCCACAACTTTATCAAACCAGCAGTGGCAGAGCGTTTAGGCTTACCAATACAGCCCACGGCAACTTTTCGTGTTTATATTGGCAATGGGGATTTTCTAGTGTGCAAATATGTTTGCCCTCAAGTTGCTCTCACGATGCAGGGCACAGTCTTCACTTTGGACCTCTTTGTTTTGCCTATTGAAGGGCCTGATGTGGTGTTGGGAATCCAATGGCTGCAACTCTTGGGCCGTGTCTCTCATGATTACTCTGCCCTCTCTATGGAATTTTGTTGGAATGGGGCACCAGTGACTCTTCGCGGCGAACTATCCACTACACCCTCCCTTATCACCTTTCATCAGTTGCAATCTCTCGTAAACAGTGCTGATATTTATAGTTGGTTTGCTCTGCAGCAGGTACCTGTACCCGAGGGGGAATCGGAAAGCAATTCCGAGACTTCTTCCTTCGACTTACCTCCACATTTAACCACACCTTTTGTTGATCTTCTACACACCTACCGCACCTTATTTCTCCCTCCTACTACCCTACCGCCACACCGCACAATTGATCACAGAATTCACCTTCTCCCCAACACCACTCCCATAAATGTACGCCCATATCGCTACCCCCCATTTCCAAAAGAATGAGATGGAAAAACTGATCAGTGAAATGTTAGAACAAGGCATCATTCAACCGAGTCACAGTCCGTTTTCGTCACCGGTCTTGTTGGTTAAAAACAAAGATGGGACCTATCGTTTCTGTGTTGATTACAGGGCTTTGAATGCCGCCACCATTAAAGATAAGTTTCCCATTCCTACTATTGACGAATTATTCGATGAATTAGGCGGGGCAGCAATCTTTAGCAAGTTGGATTTACGGGCCGGTTACCATCAGATTCGAGTGCACCACCGAGACATTTATAAAACGGCTTTTCGCACTCATGAGGGGCATTACGAGTTCCTCGTCATGCCGTTTGGGTTAACAAACGCGCCTTCTACCTTCCAAGCTACAATGAACCAGATTTTTGCTTCATTTTTGCGTAAATTTGTGATTGTTTTTTTTGATGACATTTTGGTTTATAGTGCTACAGCCGAGGAACATTTGCGGCACCTTCAGCAAGTCTTGTGGTGCCTTCATTTTCACCAGTTCTTTGTCAAGCTATCCAAATGCTTGTTTTGCCAAGACGCTATCGATTACCTAGGCCACATTGTTTCGGCCTCTGGCGTGCGCGCCGATCCTCAGAAAATTGCAGCCATGGTTCGTTGGCCAACTCCTCAGACTACAAAACAACTCCGAGGGTTTTTGGGGTTGACAGGTTATTACCGGCGGTTTATTCGCGGATATGCGTCTTTGGCAGCCCCACTTACTGATTTGCTTTGTAAAGATGCCTTCCAGTGGACACCAACAGCAGCTGAAGCATTTGAAGCTCTTAAGAGAGCAATGGTGGAAAGCCCTGTGTTGCGGTTACCAGATTTTAATGCCGATTTCATTCTTGAGACTGACGCCTCTAATGTGGGTATTGGGGCTGTGCTTATGCAATCTGGGCACCCCATAGCTTATTTCAGCAAGAAATTAGGCCCTCGTCTTCGAGCTTCTTCTACCTACATCAAGGAATTAACAGCTATTGTCGAAGCGGTGCACAAGTGGCGACAATACCTGTTGGGCAGATTTTTTGTCATCCGAACTGACCATAAGAGCATTAAGGAACTTCTCCAGCAGGTAGTTCAAACTCCAGATCAACAAGTCTACATCAGAAAATTACTCGGCTATCACTTCCGCATTGAGTATAAACCGGGCTGTACCAATCTTGCAGCTGATGCCTTATCACGAATTCCTGACGAGGTTGATAAGGTAACCCCAACAGTGACTGCTTCTTGTTTGCCCCTCCTTAGTCGCCCGTCGTTTGAGTTGTTAGCCACTCTCAAACTTGAGAATTCCACACTTCCGGATATGATTGCTCTTCATCAGCAGTTTGCTGCGGGGTCTCTTTCACGGGATTATTCTGAGCATAATGGGGTCCTTTTTTATCGCAATCGTTACTATATCAGTCCATCATCATCCTTGAAAGCAGTTCTATTGGCTGAATTCCACTCTACTCCCCTTGCAGGACATGCCGGCATCAAACGTACACTGGTCCGCTTAGCATCTAATTTTTTTTGGCCTAAAATGCGTATGGATGTTGAGCGATTCGTCGCCGAATGCCTTGTGTGCCAACAGACTAAATACTCTACTCAAGCACCAGCAGGCCCCCTGCAGCCGCTTTCTATCCCCACTTTAGTTTGGGATGAACTCACTATGGATTTCATTACTGGCCTGCCGGTTTCGCGAGGTTTCACGGTGATATTAGTCGTGGTTGATCGCCTTACGAAATCAGCCCATTTCGGATCCCTTCCCACTCAATTTACAGCCGTGAAGACTGCCGAATTATTCGTGGATATGGTTATCAAGCTTCATGGGTTCCCGACTTCTATTATTTCCGATCGCGATCCCGTGTTCTTGAGCAATTTTTGGAAGAAGTTATTTGAGCTAAGTGGCACTACCCTTCGCCACAGTACAGCCTATCACCCACAAACAGATGGGCAATCCGAGGTTGTCAATCGCGGCTTGGAGCAATATCTTCGCGCTTTCACCCAAGACAAACCACACTCATGGGTATCTCTATTGGGGTGGGCTGAGTTTTCCTACAATTCTACTTATCACAGCAGCATCAAAATGTCTCCTTTTCAAGCTCTTTTTGGGCGGCCGCCTCCAGTAATTCCTCCTTACTCGAAGGGCTCTACTTCAATCCAAGCTCTTGATGAAGCATTAAGTGAACGAGATGCATTACTTCGTTCCTTGAAACAGAATTTGCGTCAAGCTCAACATCGCATGGCTCAAAAGGCTAATGCACATCGACGCGAAGCACAGTTTGCTATTGGGGACCAGGTTCTAGTGAAGCTTCAGCCATACCGCCAAAATACAGTGGCATCGCGTTCTTGTCAAAAGCTGGCTAAACGGTATTTTGGCCCCTTTCCTGTACTCGCTCGAGTTGGCCCTGTAGCTTATAAGCTTGACTTGCCCAGTGGTTCCAAGATTCATCCAGTGTTTCACATTTCCCTTCTCAAACCTTTTCTTGGTTCTCATACCCCTGATCATCATTCCTTGCCTTCAAATAGTGTGGACAATCAGCCATTATATCTCCCTGCTGCAGTTTGTGCTATTAGAACCGTGCTTAAACAAGGCGCGAGATGTCGCCAAATTCTGGTTCAATGGTAGGCTAGTTCACCTGAAGATTCTACTTGGGAAGACTTTGAACCCTTCTGTAAACTCTATCCCGATTTCCACCTTGAGGACAAGGTGAATTTTGAAGCTGGAGGGGATGATACAACCTTCCACATTCAGCTGGAACAACCGGAGTATTTACGAGAAGGGCAGCCCATCGATGAGTCTAGTTGTGTGCAGCCCATGAAGGAAACCTCATCACAAGTTGAAGTAGAAGTAGCGCGTGAGAAAGGGTATATCAGCACAAGAGTGAGAAGGCCTCCGGGGTGGTTTAAAGATTATGTCGTTTAGTGAAATTGATAGAGATTTATATTTTGCTGGTTTATGTTGCTGTTATATTTTCTGTTAAAAAGTTGTGCTGAGCTGTATTTGTCAAAAGCCAAAAGACAGAGCACTATATGTATAGCGCAACTAATTCGTACAGGGAATATATATGAGAATGAATCATTTCTTTTAACTTTTTCTCTACTCTTTTCTCACTCTCTATCTCTCTCTCCACTCTTGCTTTCAATTCTGGGAATTTCTTTTGGAGTCAGCCCTCACTCGAAGAGAGCAAATTCATCGATACAGCCTTGGTTGCAGAGAGTTGTATCAGCTGCATCAAGTCTTTTCGTTGCCAATTTTTTTGGTTTAATTATAAAAATATATATTTAAGAAAATGGTTCTCAATGTGTTAAAGATTGATATTTGTACCTCTGGGTAGATCTAGCAATGAAGATTCTAACATTACTAAATATGAGTGAAATTGAGTCCAAAATTAGGAAGAGGCGGAAGCAGACAATGGATGCAAATGATAAACTGTAGTGAGCACTGAGCAGTGGCGAAGCTGTAACATGGGTCTGCGCTTACGAACTTTCATACAGATCGCTCTATCTTTTGTTTATTAAAATATAATTATATTGATTTCCATTTTCTTCCGTATATTTTTTTGTTTGATATTTAAAAATCTATGAATATTTTAATCTGATCTTCCCTTGAGTATAATTAATTACAAATTTCCAAAATTGTCCGGTCTAATTTCAAATAATAGTTTCACCAGTAGTATGAACATTTGCCGACGACAATGAATCTCCAATGAATATTGGTGGATGATGATTTAAATAATTATAATATTTAAAAAATTATGAAAAAAAAACTAAAATTTTGTGCAGACCTAGAGGAATATGTAGTTAGGCCTGATTTGTGTTGAAAATGCTTCAATATTATCAAAAATAATACATTTTAGTGCATACTTTTTATGAAGTCAAAGATTGATTAGTCAGTACAAATTTGTCGTCTAGACGAACTTAATGAATGTGCCAAACAAACCTTTCATTATCATTTTTTTCAGTTGGATTCTGTGGATGTTATGTTAAGACAAAAAGAAGATGATATATTTAGATTCTCAATGTATCTTATTTTTATCACTTAGGTTCCTAATTTGTAACAAAAATTTTACATATTAAAAATCACATTTATCAATCTTTCAAGTAAGGTTTGAAAGTTAAAATTATGACATCAAAAATATTGTAGTTAATTTTTTAAAAAAAGAATCTAATGATAAAAGTGAAAAATAATAGACAATATCATTCTTCTTTGAAAACAAGTAAACTAGAAAAAAGAAAAAAAGAAAAAAAAGGAATTATTCAAATCGAAGTTTTTTATTTTATTTTATTGATGTATAGGCTCTAAAGCGCTGGAGAAGGGCTCACTTCACAAATATGATTCACATTGCTTCATTATTACAATAAAGATGTGATGTTGTGCTTTTGGGCTAAAGGGGATAGCTTATCATGGCATGGAAGCTAGTGAATAAAAATAATGCCCTTGAACCAAGTTGACAAGTTTGTAACTCACGATGTGCATCGAGGAAACAGCCCTCTTGCTTCAACGCCACCATTTTACTGGCTTCAATTTTACTCTTGAATATTAATATTATATGGTCTCAAAAATCGAGATCATCTAATCTAGAGATCGAAGCGGATAGCTTTATCTTGTGTTTAGCAAGTCATTTATGCATATATCAAGGAGAATATGTACTGAGAATTACAGACAACTGAAAAGTAATATGTATTGTATTAGATAGATTTTGAAGGGAAAAGAAAGGAGAAAAAAATCTATTTAGAACAATAGTTTTTTTTTTTTTTTTTTGTAACTGGGGTATCACATTAGGTCGTTGTGTATGATATTTTTAAGATCCGAAGGAGGTAAGGTGAGTTGGGGGGCTGGTGATGACAGCGAAAGCTTGGAATCTAGAGAGGAGATCTTTTAAGATAAGCTTTAAGCCTACAAAACAATGGAAAAAAGTTAGAGGTGGAGCCGGAGTGGCCCGGCGTTCATTCCGATGCTCAAGTCAGCAACTCAAGCTCTTTTATGGTGGCGAGAGCTTGCCAGTCCTCTGAAAATAATGGCTTGAGGTTGAAGAGGACCTTAGCCTTTCTATTTGTGGAGTGTGTGTGTGATGATTGAATTATGAAAATAGAACATGGATGCTTTTATATATGGAATAACCCAACTGCCACATGACATATTTTCAATGGTTATTGGCTGTTCTTTTTCAGTTTTTTTTGTCTTTTTACCATTTTATGATTTTTAGGATCGTTGAGAGCATTCTTGGGGAGTAAGAAGGCGTTAATGGTATAATTTATCCTTTTGGACAAGTGGTGTACGCTGGAGAGTAGTCCAAGATACCTCAGTAGAGGTCGTCTGGCAGGACGGCTGATGACCACTGTCCTTGGTGCAGCGTCCTTCACTTTTTAATAGAGGTGACAGTCGACTGTCGTCCCTTTTTCAGCATGATATTCTAATATTTGATTTTCACAAAATCAAATATTATCTTTTAGATGATGGAGACATTTCTCGTGACCAACTTTTAGAGATTTTTCCTCGACTTTTTTATATATGATTTGTGGTACCCGTTGTACCTTCTTAATCTCCAAACGTATCTAGTGTATGTCGGGTACCTTAGGTGCCGCACTTATTAGTGTAGGTAAGGTACCCTAGGTGCCCAAGTTTGTGTTATAAGTCGGGTACCTCGGATATTCTCATTTATGGTGTAGGTTAGGTACCTCGCGTATCCGACCTTGTGGTGTAAGTAAGGTACCTCGGGTATCCAAATTTATGGTGCATGTCAGGTACCTCAAGTGCGTACAATGATCACTTAGAGCCATGGCACCCCTCATCGACACGTGGTATTTTATTACAATTTTCTTGTTTCTGCCCAAACATGTATGTAATAAGTAGGTATATAAATTAGATTGACAGAAATAAGAACAACAATAGTACTAGCTAGGGAGATTATCTGCGAACTGGCAACTTTTTTGACGAATAATCACAAAAGATTTAAGCTAATAACCATGCCCCATCTTTAGTTTATATTTTGTATCAATTAGCCACATTTTCCTTATATTCCATTAGAATTTTTTTGTAAAAAGACCAGTTAAATTTTCCAATGATTTTGGCATACTCTCTGCAAATTACAGATTAAAGCAACTAGAAATACAAAGAAGAGTAGTTAAACGTACAACTGAGACAATCAATTTGAAAGAGAAAGATAAAGTAAGAACACGAGGCTTGTGAGAAATACAATATCCTTAAGATAGTTATGCCTTCTATCGTGGTGCTTCAAGATTTGCATGGCGTCTATCTCCCTGGATATAATGCGAACAAATAGCTATAATGCATCACTATGCTATTTATGGCGAACTTCGATCTTGTTTGAACTCTATCAAAATGAATATAAAGGAGGAATTGTGAGGATCTTGTATCCCTATTTTTTAATGCTTATTTAGGATTTTCTCTTATCTCTTATCTCATTCCTATGAAATGAAGAGGAATGCTAATTTTTTAGAATTATGTGAGGTAAATTTCATCCACAAATTTGATTGCTATAAATTTGACTGTCCGTTAAACTTTTGATTTAATTTTTGAATTAGATTCAAAGTGAGGATGTTGTATCCCTATTTTTCAATGCTTATTTAGGATTTTCTCTTATCTCTTATCTCATTCCTATGAAATGAAGAGGAATGCTGTTTTTTTAGAATTATGTGAGGTAAATTTCATCCACAAATTTGACTGCTATAAATTTGATTGTCCATTAAACCTTTGATTTAATTTTGCAATTAAATTAAATTCAAAGAATAATTGCAGCCCCATCAATCACATATTACATTTTTTTTTTAATTTTTATTTAAATATGAATTTGTTTAACTAGCAATTATAAATTCTAAATTTAACTGACTGTTACAATCTTTGTAACTTCAACTCTTATTCAATGTAATCAATGAGTGTTTTCTAACATCAATTTTTCATTCAGCCAAGCATCATTTTGAGTATAGAAATATATTATTTTGACATACTCATGAAATCTCTCACATATATAAAATAAGTCACACTCAAAATTATACTTTAAAATAGCAACTCACTAATACTTTTTCAACATATTAACACTGCATCTTTTATCTATTATCAAGTTAAATTTTCCAATGATTTTTGCATACCCTCTACAAGCCGCTCATCTGTAGTGACCATTGCCAACGACATGATTAATAATTTTTTTATTTTATTTTTTTAAAAGAACATCATTTTATGATGCGTCTACTTGTTGGAGTGGGAGTATGGAGTGTAGATTTCTCCCACTCTACCATTTACTAGCACATTTAAGAATGAGAGTGGGAGTCTCACTCATTTTTCAAGTGAGAAGTGGGATTCCCACTCCCATTGGGGGAGTTGGGACTAGGACTCCATTCGCTCTTCTTCTTTTTTATCCTTCATTTATTAAATATAATATAATTATATCATTAAAATAAAATAATGTTATATTTATTAAAAATGATAATATTAAACTTATTTAAATATAATATTATTATATCTACTTAATATTTAATAGTATTATATTTATTTAATATTCATAGTTAATAAAAATAAATAGTTTATTATAAGAAAATATTAATTTTGTACTATCTTATTAACAATAACATTTCTTTTGTGTTGCTCTTATTGATATAATTAAAATTAAAATTAATAAAAAATTATGATCTACGTAATTAAGAATAATAATAATTATTAATTTATATAATTAAAATTAATAGTAAAATAAAAGTTTATTTTACAAATATATATTTTTACTTTATAACTAAAAACAACAACTTTTAAATAAGGATAAAATTATAATTTAGAATACTTCACTCCAAATTCAAGACAAAATAGACACATAAATGAGATTATGATTCCTATTCTAAATTTTCATTCTAGTGTAAGTAAACAATCTAGATCCAATACAACTCTACACACTCAATGTTAGGATTCTAATTTCTCAAGATTCTCTCTCCAATATAAAAAGTAAATGCTACTTTAATGTAATGGGCTTATTATTATGTCAAAATTAAATGACCCATTTTACCCCTATGAGTAGATGGCAAGTGAGGTGAGTGTAACCCATGATGCATATTATCCAAATTTAGTCAGACCTTGGTTAGTCCAAAATGGATTTAGAGTGAATTTGGTTAAAGATGAATAGATTCAACACAGATATAGAGTAACTATGGATTTGATTTCAGATTTGGATTCAATCCATATCCAAGTACACGCCTTTTAATTTTATTTTGTTTTTAAAAATATTTATAGCTAGATTGGATATACTACTTTTACAATCAAAATAAACTTATAGATCCAGCTATGATAAAACAAGTACACTATATCCTCTTTTTGTCTTTTCCTGCTACAACCATTGGATATGATAGAAAAGTAGTTTCAAGGGCCTTATTAATAATGGAGTCCTTGTTGTTTGTTGCGAATTTTAAAAAAGTCAAAGTTTACAAAATTTTGTGCCTAATCTTTCTTCCCAAGGTCTCTCAGCGAGAATCACTAATAATCATATGATTGGTTTATAGGATTCTTTCTCACAACTTATAATTATGAGACCAAAAATGACTGATGTGTCAATAAAGACGATAGAAACTAAGATAGATTTTGAATTTTTATTAAAACTCTCACTTTTGACCATTTGCTAAAATATTTTTATGTGAAAAAAATAAATTCATTGACATAATAAAGAAGAGTTTTACTTATAAAAAAAATAATAAACTAATTATTGGAAAGCCTTAGAGTTAGATTGTTTAGGAAAAAAATGGAGAGATGCATAGAGGAGAAAATGAGAAGAAGATACATAATAAAATATAAAAAGGAAATCCAAATTGCTTACACTTGAATTTCATTTTATATGATGAATAGAGTATGGTTACAAAAATATATTTATGTGACTTTCTTTTATACAAAAAATTAAATTCATTATTGCTTACGTGATAGAGTAAATGGATTTTAAGGTAACAAAGAAGTAGATTCAATGAGAATGTCGTCTTTTATTGATTGCAATTGAATGATTATAGGCTAAATTAAAAATCGAAAAAATCCAGAAGAATATAGAGGTGAGGGGTGGAGGAGAAAGAAAATACTTTAATAAACTTTAATAAACTGTAAATATGGAAGAGAATAAGGGGTGCACTAAAAAAAGACAAAAAACGGGGTATGATGCATCATGCACCCGTCGCGGGATCCTAAACTTTTATTTTAAACTTACTAAAGTCAAAGCTACATTAATAAGTTGCAATATTCATTTTATTAGATTTGTATGACATTTTATTTTTTCTTAATTTTATTTTAGGATGAATTACATGTTTTAGTTGATACTACTATATTTTAATCTTTATTTCTTAAAAAAATGCTACTCTTTTATTTTTCTTGTTATGTTTTGGAGTTTAAAAAAGTTTAAATTTGTTAAGTTTCTCTCCTAATTGATTAAAAAATATTGATGATTAACTTGTCAAATACTTAAAATTGATGAATTCATGAAAGATCTTAAACATGTACTGATCTTAATAATTTACGAATCTAAAGTAGGTCTGTATCTTTATCTTTTATTTTGGATTCAGATATGGCACAAAAAACAAAGATTCATGATGCCATCGGGAACCCATGTTACACTACTCCAAAGATATCCTATCACACTATATCCTGTATCAATTTTCAATTGGAAATTTTTCAATTTCTCACCTAACGTTTGCTAAAAGTTCAATTCACCAGCTGGAAATTTTGACACTACCTAGTAGCACCTAACTTTTTAATTTTTATCAAATTACCATCAAATCGTTAAAGAAACCAAATCTTTGAAAGAATCTATAGTAAAAAATTAATTTGTTTTTGTCCCTAGTACTGTTTTAAGTGTGCAACAGAAGAGATTTTGTCGTCTGAAAGGAAAAAAAATGTAGAAAATCAATTATTTAAAAAGTTGCCCTATAACAAATTAAATAAACAAAAATATATAGTTTAAATTAAACAAATAAAAAAATTTGAGCCATAAAATTAATATATTTATTAACTTGAATAAATCAAAGTTAAAAGAAAACGAATGGGTAGGAAATGTGTTTGGGGAAGCCGTATTTGATGAGTTTTATTATTAAAATGCGGTCATCTTCGCCTTAAAAATCGGATTAATGAAATATCTCAAATACTTGTGCGACGTCAGATTTCCACTAATAATATTACTAATTAGTGATTAATTGATAAAAATTGAAATTTAGTTAGTTTGTGCTACTTTCAGAATTCCTTGGAGGTAATTTGAAATACTTAAAAATTAGGTGTGAAATTCATGATTGTTCTATTATTAAAATGGTGCCATTTTGACCTAATTCATGAAATCAAATTAATGAAATACTTAAAATATTCTTGTAATCCGTGTTTCAATATATAATAGTTTTTAATGATTTGGTGATAAAATTGAAAAATTAAATAATTATGAGCTATTAATTGTCAGAATTTCTTAACGATGAATTGAACTTTGAGCAAAAGTTAGAAACAAAATATATAATTTCCCTACTCTTTCGTTGTGATGTCACTGATCGATCAGTATTGAGGTGTGGCCATCCACCAAAACCACCCAAATCAGCCAAAACACTTGTGAGGCTTGACTTAGAAAGAAGGAAAATCACATTTGATATATGGAGAAGCAAGAAGATCGCTTGCTACCATGCACACACCGATCACACACATATCGCCACGTGTAATGTGTTACAAGTGAAATTTGCGTATGTGATTTTGGCCATAGATGCACACGGCTTGCGGTCTTCAACTTGGCAAAGCACGTTTTATCAGCAGCTATTATAAATAGAGCACTTGTATGTCCTTTCTGCTGTGGCTAAGTTACATACATCGTGACTTATAACAATCCAAAAATAGTCACTTAATATAAGAATATGATGACAAGTAAAAACACTTAAAATATTATGGGTGACTACTTTTGTGTTTGCTATAAGTTAGTGATGTAACTTAAGACTCATTTCTCTATACTTCAAAGTTGAGAAATAAAATGCCGTGAGAAATGCTATGCTCCTTTGGATATATTTTACTTGGCTTCCTTCTATTTATTTAATTACTAGAAAATAGAACCGCGTTTCACGCGGCTTTGAAAAAATAATTTAATATTATTCTTTTTTTATTTTATACTTGATGAAACTGATAAAAAATATGAATTGATTTTTTTTAAGATGAGGCAGTCTTATAAAAAATAAAAAAAAAAGCTATTAACCAGTAATACAAATAAAGAAGCAACGCAAAATAAAGAATAAAATAAGAGAATATATTATAAAGTGATTTTATTCATTCCAATTGTGTGTGTACTAAACAAAAAGATGAGCTCTCCTTTTATAGTTACATAATCACTCCATGAAATTAATGAAAAATTATGAATCATAATTCCTTGTGAGATAGTGGGAGTTATAGGGAAGCTAAAGGTTGATAATGAGAGATAGTGGGGAGACTAAAAGATATATGTTATGAACATCTATATTTATTTTAATAAATTCATAACACTCTCCCTTGAATATTCATTACAAAGAATATACCTCATTAAAATCTTTACATAATTGTTATTGTGTAATAACAATCAAATTAATTATGAGAAGATGAAAAGCTAAATCTAAAAGAAAATTTCTCTATTTATTATATAATAGAGAATATACAAAGATGAGAAATGGTGATGCCACATCACCTCCTCAAGTCCTAGCTTTATATATATATATAGATTCTTTCTTTAATACTTCTTGTATTATCAATATCACAATATGTTTTTAGCATGAGATCGCTCTATTACTAGAAGTATTCTATCCCTAATTTTATTATTTTATCTGCCCACTTATGTATTCTTATTTATTCTATGCTACTAATAATACAAGCAAAGACTGAAGTGTACAAAAATCACATTCGAGCCTTACCCTATAACGATCAAAGCCCATACATCTACAACCATAAATTTGAATATTCTGAAGCCCCTAAAAATCAATTGAATATGGCGAATCCAATAAAGTTTGAATATGGAACCCTTAGTATTTTCGATGGAAATTATTTATCCTTGATTTTGCGACTCAATAAACAGCATCTCAATAATTCATCTAGAATACGTGGGCCTCAGTGACATAAATAATCAAGCTCATCAAACTAATACGAAGCCATTGCTTGAATCCAATTTTGTGTCATGCAGTCACTGTAATAATAAAAGACGCGGTCATGTTTATGAGCATGGTCATATTTATGGTAAACAATTGTTATTGACCTATGACGGTTACAATAAAATTATCAAAAACGAAAACCATTTTGGAGATCTTGTCATACCCCTAAACTTCTTTGAAAACAAAGATGAAGATATCCAGGCCAATTAAAATTACTATTACATTTTATGAGCTTTCTATATTTATATTTGTTGTATTTTATGTTATATATATGACGACGTCTAACAAATTTTTCTCTGGAAATGAATATGGATTTGCTACTAAGGTGATTATAAAAACTTTATTATTATTTATTTACGAAGAGGGACATAATATTTGGCATGTTGGGGTGTTCATCCGATTAAGGCTTCTGCCTGTCATCATTATTCCCTACTGCAATTGATACAGAGTCATCAACTTGATAATCCCCACTTATGCACTTCTGGTTGCGCTATACAAGCCTGATATACTCCTCCAACGCACTAAGATGGGATCTAATGTCATTTGGAAAATTTTATAAGTTTTGACTCACCATATATTAACATATATCTTGAACCCCTAGCTAATAATTTGTTTACCATACTTCTGGTAATTGGAATACGATGGGAAAAACTTTCCTCTATTGAGAATGAGAAAAAGCTGCCTTATTATGTTAAGCGTGAGCTTTCATGGCATGTGATATATATGTCTCATCTTGATTCCTGCATAACTCAAATTGATAACAAAATGTAGAAGATAATTTATTTACAGTGAATTACAAATCACCAGCCATTTATTTACAGTGAATTACAAATCACCAGCCAAATGCACTTCTAGTGCATCTAAAGAAACAAATTCATTTATTCCAGTTGTAAAATGACTCCAGCGGGGTGGTTGTTCTTTTTGAACAATCTATCGAAAATGGCAACTAGTGAATTATCAGTGGCACGCCAAAAGCATGGTAGTCCAATTAGTTCATTCATATTGTTCCTTATATAAAAGGAACTTGTGTCTAAAAACAGTAAGTGATACGAACCCGATCAAGAACTGACGCGACCCTAATCAATTTAGTTCCCCTAATCAATTTAGTTCCCAAGATCGAATCTAAACCAAGAATGGAATGGAACCTCGACCCAATATATATTTAAAGGCACGAATCTTGGTATGTGAGGACGCAACAATCAGCTATGGATGATCTGATTGATAAGTTAAGAGTTTGAACTCCACGGAAATCCGATAAGTTCAAAGTGTTTGTAAAGAACCAAAGAGAATTAACTCTCTCACCAATTGCATCAAAAAAACTTCTCCCATGTTTATTGGATAAGTGTACTTTATATAGGGTTGGTTATAAGAATTTTTGAAAATAAATCCCAACCCAAAAATCAAATCTGAATCTGAATCTTTCATAATAGGAAAGAATCTAAATCAAATCAGGATCCTAATTGGCTTAAATGCCTTACATCAATTAAATGGAAACCAGGCGATTAAAATATAAATAACTAATTTGTTTCCCTAATAGCCTTTTCAAGAAATGGAAAAGTATTTGAAAAAGGAAAATAATATATTTTCCCGCCATAATGTGCAAACCAACTCCCTATTTCATGGAAGTGATTATTTAGAAACTTCAAGACTCTGAATCATGCATTTATCATGTGCGATTCCTTCAACGGGCCTCCACGAATTTAATTGAGCCCAAGTTGCTTGAATCAATCCATTAAGCGCTTATTTGAATTTCTTTGCTCGAGCTCTTGTGACGGGTCCGATGAGAACTTGAATAGGATCTTAATATGCCTCATCTCATGTGCTTATGATAGTTTTATCTTTAATCTCATCAAAAAATATACTTCTTTAGGTTAGCAAACAACTTTTCTTTTCTAAGCACATCTAAAACAAATTTCAAATGTACTACATGATCGTTTATGTTTTTACTATAAATGAAGATATCATCAAAATAAACAACAACAAACTTACCAATAAAAGCTCGCAAGACATGATTCATAAGTCTCATAAAAGTGCTCGAGGCATTAGATAGACCAAAAGGCATGACTAACCATTCATACAAACTATAGTTTGTTTTAAATGCAGTTTGCCATTCATCTCTTTCTTTCATTCTAATATGATGATATCACTTTTCAAATCAATTTTAGAAAATACACAAGACCTATGTAATTCATCAAACATGTCATCTAGCCTAGGAATGGGATGTCGATACTTTACCGTTATGTTGTTGATGGCTCGACAGTCAACACACATCCTCCATGTCCCATGCTTTTTAGAAACTAATAAAATGGGAACTGCACATGGACTCATGCTTTCTCTCACGTACCCTTTTTCCATCAATTATTAACCCGCCTTTGAAGTTCCTTGGTCTCCTCCGGATTGCTCCTATAAGTTGGTCTATTTGGAATGGCTGCACCGGGCACAAAATCAATCTGATGCTCAATCCCTCATATTGGAGGTAAACCATGTGGTGTTTCCTCAGGAAAGACATCCTCATATTCCTGCAAAATAGAAGTAATAAAATTAGGCAAAGTAGGGTCAAATTCATTAGTGTTTAAAAATGCCTCTTTGTACAAAAGTACAATTATCGGCTGATGTGAAAACAATATTTTTTTTTATCTCACACGCTCTCACGTAGAAATTCTTTTGTTTTCCATCTGATTTTCGCTCAATGGCCATATTTTTCTTTGGTTTTTCTCTCATATTTTCCTCAGCCTCTTTTTGAATTTCACTCTCTTTTTCTCTTTTTTTTCTTTTCCTCACTCTCTCTCTATAGGCTCACTTGGTCTCCATAAACTTGCTTTGGTGTCAATGGAACAAGAGTGATGTTGCGTTGATTAAATACAAATGAATATTTGTTGGTGAAGCCATCATGTTTCACACATCTGTTGAATTGCCAAGGCTGCCTAAATAACAAGTGTCCAACATGCATTGGCATTACATCACAAAGCACCTTATCTTCATACTTGCCAATCTGAAAAGTCATTAGTACTTGCTTGTTCACTTTCACCTCACCACTGTCATTTAGCCACTGTAGTTTGTATAGTCGTTGGTGCTTAAGTGTAGGAAGCCCTAACTTTTCTACCATTATAGTACTAGCCACATTAGTACAACTTCCTCGACATACTTTGTCTTGAACATAGCACTAATTGCATCATTAATTGCATAAAAAAAACTTCTCCCATGTTTATTGGATACGAGTACTTTATATAGGGTTGGTTACAAGAAGTTTTGGAAATAAATCCCAACCCAAAAATCAAATCTGAATCTGAATCTGAATCTTCCCTAATAGGAAAGAATCTAAATCAAATTAGAATCTTAATCTAAGTAAATAGGAAAGAATTTAAACCAAATCAGAATCCTAATATAAGTAAATAGGAAAGAATCTAAATCAAATCAGGATCCTAATTGGCTTAAATGTCTTACATCAATTAAATGGAAACTAGGCGATTAAAATAGAAATAATTGATTTGTTTCCTAATAGCCTCCTCAAGAAACGAGAAAGTATCTGAAAACGAAAAATAATATATTTTCCCGCCATAATGTGCAAACCAACTCTCTATTTCATGGAAGTGATTATTTGGAAACTTCAAGAGTCTGAATCATGTATTTATCATGTACGATTCCTTCAACGGGCCTCCGCGAATTTGATTGAGCCCAAGTTGCCTGAATCAATCAATTAATATCTTCTTTAAATTTCTTTACTCTAGCTCTTGTAACGAGTCCAACGGGAACTTGAATAGAATCTAAATATGCTTCATCTAATGTGCTTGTGATAGTTTTATCCTTAATCTCATCAGTAAGGTTCTATTGACTTTACTCAAGGTAATAATAAAAAGTACATTGTCCTTAATGAGACCAAAATGGCCTGAAAGACCTCATATGGAGGTATATGCCTAGGATATGGCATAAGCCTTTAAAGTGGAAAAAAAATCATGATTTTGTGAGAGTAGATACATGATATTGCTCTTTCAGGATCTAATTATATTAATGCTTGAGTTATTTCTTTTATAAAGTAAAATAAATATCCTTTGATACTAGATGCATCCTTCAAGATTTGACTGCAGTTGATGCTCAAGCTACTATTTCCATCGAACAAAAGGTCTTTATGGAGACCTATGCTCTTATTATGACACTACCTCCTTCAGAGGAAAATGCCACTGATATTGCTCAGTCATTGATGAAAGGTTTGCATTTACAATAGCTATGGACATTATTAATTATCATGATCACCAACCATCAATAAATATAGACTGAGGCATGATTGACATAAATAGAAAGAAGTATTCCAGGTGGAATTGACTTTTTTAGCCAAACATAATGGATTGATAGTCCAAACACCTGATGATGGTGTCAAATCTATTGAGTATAAATGGGAGTGTGTATGAAAACGTAATATGACATCATAGAATCTCATATATGACTTGATGAACAATGTTTATTGTGAAACCTTGATTATTAGGAGACATGTTCTCCCGTAGTGCGTGCAAATACATTACAATTGATTCAACTATGTGAGAGAGCATTAATATGCTTCTTATAAAAGTAGTGGTAACTTATATGGGGCACTTGATATTCATTTTATAGGAATCCCTTCATGATTCAAAATGCCTGAAGATCAATATACATAGCTAGTAAAGTTATCAAGATCTTTGTGAATTCTTGATAAAATGAAGGATATGTTATGATCCTTTATGTTTATAAAATACAATAATGATAGAGTAACAAACAGTTTTGTACAAAGTAGTGTGGCATGAAGAGATTGACTGAAAAGTAATAACAATTATTTTTTTAATTATGTGGACCCGTGATAATTTTATACAATTAATCTCTTGATGCCGCATCAATTTGTACACACTTATTTGTATAAAGTGGTTGTGCCTCTATCATTACTCTATAAAATAAGATCTAACTTTGTTACAGTTTATGTCAATAATTTGAACTCCTAAAAAGATCTGAAGACTATTGATTATGATTAGAGAGACTAAAATATATATGTTTTTGGGAAACAAATTACTGTCTTAGGCTATAGAACAAGCATTGTTTCTCTAGCATTTTTGTCCACATATTTTTGGAATATAATTTTCAGAATGGATAAAGTTTACCCTTGATTATCCTAACATTTGCTCTCTTGATCTTAAAGTGAGTGTATAATCTTTAGTTCCATATCTTATTAATGTTTTTAGGGAAATTATCAGCCATATACCCTTAAATGACACCCGTATTAAATGTGTATGAACACTTTTCACGTGTATCACTCGTATGCCCTAAGTTGACAAAACACTTTTGCCGTCCACCAATCCGTTAACTTCCGTTAGAAAGTTAACAGAATTATGGCAAATTGACTATTTTGCCCTTGAATCTCAAAATTAGGTAAAAATATAAATTTACCCCAAACATTAATGTAAATTTTCAATACATAATTTTTTTATTTTGTTATTAACAATACATTTTTTTATTAAAAAATGAATTATTAATGGTACATATTAGTAATAATTATCCATAAAAAATATTTATATTATACCATAAAAAATTATTAACAACATATTATTTACAATTATATATATTATACCATAAAAATTTCCAGTTGGAGCTTGGAGGAGTAGATCTTAAAAAATTTAGGTTAAATTTTGGAGGAGTAGATTCAGTTGTAAAGTAGCTTTTTTTTTTTTAGCAATTATTAATAATTGTCCGATAAATGGGATGACATGTCATTTTTATCAATATATATCATATGATATGTCATTTTTTACTAGGTAAATGGGATGACACGCTTTTTAAATAAAAGTTTCGTCAATTTTAAAAGACTAAATTACCCTTATAATGCCAGCGCTTGCAAATGGAAGTTAACGGATTGGTGGACGACATAATTGTTTTGTCAACTTAGGCTATACGAGTGATACACTTAAAAATTGTTTACACACGTTTGATACGAGTGTCTCATTTAAAGGTATATGGCTGATAATTTTCCATGTTTATATATACATTATATAAATCTATTTTATAGGATTAAACTGTTTGCTAATTTGAAGAGACTGGCTTGGTATATTATGAGATTATTTCATTTATGAATTAACGAAAACTCTGGATCTTGTTGATTTTGTAAATGCAGGGATATAGCTAATCCCATGAGACCCACCCATAGACGAGAAACATTTTGTCATTGGTTTTTGTAGGATAATTTATGAGAGGTTCCCCTACATCAACAATTGAATATAAAGTATTGACATGTGACATTTCAATAAATTATTGAGTTGATAAATATTACCAAAGGGAGTATTCATGAAGAGGAGTGCTCATTAGATTAGAGAAAAACTTTTAAATTCATGAAGAGGAGTGCTCATTAGATTAGAGAAAAACTTTTAAAGCTAAACTGGACATTATGTGTACTATTTTTTTCCTTTAACCAGGTTTTCTCATTGGGTTTTACTGGTAAAGATTTCTAAGGAGGCAGTCTTGAAGTACGTCAACTCTACTTTATGTTTCATCAAATTGTATTTCTTTTTTATTCATTGGATTTTTCCCCAACAAAGTTCAAGGATAACTATGATGAAGTGGTAGATATCCAAGAGGAGTTTTGTGATATCACTGATTAAGAAAATCAATGTTGAAGTGTGGCTATGGACCAAAACCAATCAAATCAGTCAAATCACTTTTGAAGATTGGCTTACTATAGACTTATGAGAGAAATAAGGAAAATCATATTTGATATATTGAGAAGCATGAAGACTGCTTGATATAATGTGCACGCCGATCACACACACATCTTACCACATGTGTTACAAGTGAAATTATGTATGTGCTTTTAGCTATGCACACCGCTTGCCTTCTTGAACTTGCAAAGCACGATCGCAATTATTATAAATAGAGCACTTGTATGCTATTTCTATTTACTTCAAAATTGAGGAAAAAAATGACGTGAGAAATGCTATCCTCCGTTGCAATATTTTGCTAGGCTCGTTTCTATTTTATTTAATCATTCTTTCTTTAATACTTCCTCTATTATCAATATTACAACAATTTGATTTGGTTTGGCCTTTTTTCTTTGTTTTCTTGGACGGGCTACTTGTCCGAATTAATTAATACTAGTTTGGAAACTTGAAAGGCATGTGTAATGACATTCACTTTGGGTGACTTGGATTGGCTCAATGGGGTCAACTCATTTGAGTCACTGTCTCAAATGAGTGTTTCACGTGCAAGTGGAGAAGTAAAATACAATAGAAGATGAAAACCATTAGATAAGCAATAAAATCATCATTTACTTGGAAAATTCGTAAGCAAAGTACCCGTTAGCTTTGTTGCTTCTTCTTTTATTTATTTATTTTTTTCCCCTGTATATGTTTTCTTTTCTAAGAATTAACCTTAATTGGTTAATTATATTTTTAAAATGTGGGGCTATTATTTGTTCAGTTCCAGTGACTGCTGACCCAAGATAATCAGTTGAACTCCTTTTATTATTCATATAAAAAAAGTCTATTTATTTGTCCTAACCAGGAACCAGTACTCATTGCACTTTTGCCGGGGAGATGCATACGCATAAATATATTTATTTAAAATTTTATAATTACGATAATTATTATTATTAGTGGTGCATAGCCTTAGGCTCACACAACACTCCAAGATGTGGGCCACCTATTTGTTTTATGGTCCACGACCAAACCCATATTCTGCATGCCACGTGGACGATAGCAGCTGTATGATCTAAGCATGAAGTGTGATGAGGATCGACTTTTTAATATGTACTATACTATCAAAACGTTTTATTCGAAAATAAAATAGCTGAAATCTGAAACACCTTCTCCAGTTCCCTCCAACAGTAACAGATACCGTTACTTGTAAAGTATCCAAAAATACGTTCCGTTACCCGCCGCCTTTGGAGCATGGGCCGAATTGTGATTTGTGATTTGTGATTTGTGATCATCAATATCAATACCACCTTCTTTTTCACGTCATACACTCTCTCTCTTCTTCCTCCGGTTAGGTTATAAATATCAGCCGCATCCAATCACTTCTTTATCACTATTCTTTCCTTTTCTTAATTTCTTCTTCATTACCATACGTAAGTATGGGAGATAACATTAATGCTAATGCTAATGTCAATCTACCCCCTGGTTTCAGATTTTGTCCTACTGATGAAGAGCTTCTTGTTCATTTTCTTCAACGTAAGGTCGCTCTCCTGCCTTGCCACCCTGATGTGATCCCTGATCTTGATGTTTATCCATATGATCCATGGCAACTCAATGGTACGTATATATTTGATCAAGTATCTTACTTAATTAAATTCGTTAATTATTATTATTATATTTTTGGTATCTTCTATGCATGCATCCATATGTATACATTTATTAAGAAAAATACCAAATAGACGAAGTGCTATCAGAACGCTAACTTGTTTCTATGAGCAGTCAGTCAAATTTTTCTGTCCGACTATTACTACTCGTTTATAAAACATGATTCTGTGTGTCAATATACATATGTAGGTAAAGCTCTTGCTGAAGGTAACCAGTGGTACTTCTATAGTCGAAAGACACAAAATAGGATGACGGGTAATGGGTATTGGAAGCCAACGGGAATAGAAGAATCGGTTCTTACAAGGGCTGATAAGAAAGTTGGGTTGAAGAAATATTACATTTTTCACCTCGGTGAAGCCCCTGCTGGAGTTAAAACTAATTGGATAATGCAAGAATATCGTCTCTCCGATTCTGCAGCTGCTTCCAGCAGTAATACTAGTAGTAGTAGGTCTTCTAAAAGAAGAGTGAATTCAAAAACTGTAAGTGTATATATCTTTTTATGTTTTTTTATTCTTTATGAAAATTAACAGGAATGCAAAGATTCTCAGTTCCAACTTAAATCTCATTGATGTGGCAGGTTAGCTTACCTGTAGATATTACATTATATAAACATTAATAATAAATTTCAAATAACAGTTAGAAATAACCCGCCACATCAGTTGAGATTGAAGTTAAAATTAAAATACTGAAATCTCTAGTATTATTAAAAAATTAAAGATTATTTTTTGATTTGTTGTATGCTCGTATTGTATTCAGGATTACAGTAAATGGGTCATCTGTAGAGTTTTCGAAAGAAATTGTGATGACGACGATGATGGGGCAGAACTCTCTTGCATGGATGAAGTATTTTTATCTTTGGATGATCTTGATGAAATTAGTTTGCCAAATTAGATAGATCCCAAGAATTTAAGATCTTATTGGTCGATGAAAGGGTTTATCCAAATGTAAAATCGCTATCGCATATCGGTTGTATTAGTAATATCCGCTGTAAGTTCCAATAAAAAAAAAAAAATTATCGTACCAAGTTCATCACCACTTCCAATTTCCAATGGCATGCGTTTGATGTGAAATTTTGTTTCTATTACCATTAGAAACATGGAATTTCCTAGCCTGATATACCAAGTTGTTACATGTGTAGGAAGTGAACCAAATAAACAGGGAGCTAGAGACCACAAGTTTGTATGATATTACATGAATCCATATCAAGCATATTATGATTTATGATGCCATCAAATTACACGTGTCAACTAACCGACTTTAGTTGCATAGAAATTGAATGCACTAGGTCTCCGTTTCATTTTCTTGCGTATAATTATTTTTTATTTTATTTTCTTTTATGGGTTTTCTGACATTCTCACATATATAGATTATTGAGAGGGAAGGCTAAATGTGAGATGAGGTGGAGCCCAAAAAGCACTGTAAGAATTTGAGCATTCACTGCCGTTTAGCTTTTTCTACTTTGTTGGTATTTGGTAGTTGTCTTGTGTCACATAGCTAAGGAACAATATTTTACTAATTTTATATGGGTGGCTGCTTAGAGCAGCATGTAGTCATGTATGATGCAAGCGTTCGCTCACTTTCCACGAGTACATTTCCTCTAAAAATAAAAGCACCATAAATTAGATGACAATATCACCTTTTGCTACATGTGCAAGTTGTAAATTCCAATCCAAGTCTATAAGTAACGAATATGGATCATCTCTTTGTTTTCCTATCCTTGTATAATTAATTTTCCGGGCAAGGGAGTTATTCGAACTGCATGGATGCATTTTGTTTGGCTTTTAACATTAATGTCCGTTGTTTTTTTGAAAAAGTAATAAAATTAAAAATTTTAAAATTTGATACATAATTTTTAATTGTTTGAAATTTTTATATCTTGATCGGTTGACATAATTTGACCACTAATATGTTATACTGTAAGGACAATAATTTGTAAAATAAACAAATTTAACATATAAAATCTAATTTCTTGGAAACAACATAATACCTATTTAATGTAGGGATGGACAAATAACCTGATCTAACTAGACCAATCCAAAAAAAATTTAGATTCGAATCGGATGCAGATGAACCCCTCTATACCCGATTGGGTAGGAATTAGTCTAATTCGATTGTATTGGATTCGAAAATCTAATCAATTACACACAATCAAAAGAAAAAACAAATTACATTCGGATTAGATTATAAGTTTGGATTGAGTTCAAACTACCTTTGTTTTCCAGTCTAATCAATTTGAAATCCAATTATGTTGATCTGAACTCGATCCAAACCTGAATTTGCCCACTCCTGATCTATATAATAAATAATTCAAATATGTAATAAACAAATATTAATTCACCAATAATATTTATCTATTTAATACATAATAAATTATTTAAATATGTGATATAAAAATTAATTTACCAGCCATATTAATATATGACCAAAAAATAATGTCAAAAATTTCAGAATATTCAACTATCCCCTACTTTAATTGTAAACCCACCCCACTTCAAAAAATTAATTACAGAAAATTCATATTATTTTTAATAATTTCAAATAAAGAAGAAATTTTGACAATTAACGAAGTAAATCATTATTAATTTTTTTTTTGCCCTTAAATCTTTTAACCATCTTTAACCACCAATAATCCAACATCTCTCTAGGTTAAAAAAAAAATACTTTACCATTTCAATAATGTTGAAGTAACGAACAAGTGCAAGAATTCTCAAAGTGCAATATTTTGCTACATAAATATGAAAAATTAATGCTTACTACTTTTTCGTTAGTTTTGTTTGTCAAATATGGATGTCATAATGAATTCGTAGGGGCGCATTTGTAGGAAATTTAACCCCATATTGTAATTAGCCCCAAAATTTGAGAGTATGACAAATAATTTCCCATAAAAGTAGAAATACTTTTATAAATCAGCACAAACGTTTGAAACCATTTTAGATTTATACCCTTAGTCAAGTATTAAAGGTGATGGGCAATGTTTGATTGTTTCGACGACCCAAAAACTTTGGATTGATATATAATTATGCTAAGGGTTATTTTGTCACATTTTTATACTTTTGAGGCTTTTTATAATTTTTTAAAAACCTCTACTCTTTCTTTCTATTTTTAAATCTATTAATTAAGGGCAATATTGGTAGTTTACTAGTCAACCAAAAGCCCAATTAGCAAAATTAACGGAAAAGTAGTAAACGGTTAATTTTTCGTATTTAATATAGTAAAATATTATGCTTCAATAATTCTTGTAGTCATAGTTCGAGTAGTGAAAGGATAATAACCATATGCTTTTACATAAGTTTAGTTTGACTATTATACCATTATATAGTACAAATACCAAAATAGCCACAAAATTATTTAAACTTCGATAATTATTTTACTGCTATAAAATTTTTATTAACGATTTATTGGTGCTCCTATATTAATATAACTATCAATCTTGAATTAAATTAAGGGATGAACCACTACAAGAAAAAATGGAATAACTAATAGTTAAAAACATCAAATAAGGATAAGTATATTTGACAGTTAAAAAATGTCAAGTATGCATGGGTCAAATATCCTTATTTGACATTTATCAAAACAATCAATTACATTAGTCATTTAAAAACTATCAAATCTTTTTACATCTTTTGACCGTCAAATATAGTGACAACATGCACATATTATATGAGTATGATAGCTTATAATAGTAATATATTTGTAACTTTCAAGAAAATGTCAATTACATATGACTAGTTAAAATAATCAAAATTTACATCTTTTTTTTAAGAGAAAATTATAATAATGGAATCTCTTTTGTAGGCTTCACATGATATAAATTATACATTGAAAATATGATAAAACTCTAAATTAAACAATAAAATAACAAACTCAAAATCATATCAACATGAACTATATTTATTAAAAGTAAAATATAGTTTTAAATTATATATATTTATCTAATTTGTACAAGGACAATCTTTAAAATTTTAAAATATATAAATATATATAAAATAAGATCTAGGTTTTAAAAAATATATATTTGTCTAAATTCACTATTCTTTGAGTTCAAAATTAGTACCAATTTTATCATTTTCAATAACAAAGCCAATACCCCAATCAACAGCAACAATCTATACCATTCAATCCTTAGCAAGCCTTCCACCACTGATCCCAAAAGTTTTCATGCCAAGGTAACTCTTTATATCTATATATAAAATAAAACACGAGGGACTGCAAAATTAGAAACAGTAAATAAGAGTACAAAGCATCTAAATAGTGAAATAGAGATGGAGAAAGAAATAAGGGCCAAAATCTTGCCTTAATCATATGCCATGCAAATTGACCCCGATTTTACATTATATCAAATCAACCACAACAAATTGACGAGACCATGAATTTGCTTCACTTTTGCGTTCTGTACAACAATGATAATCAAATTAAATATTATTTTACTGGCATGCTAGGACAATGACTAAACAAAATCATTCTTAAAAAGTCATAGTTAAAGTCACAATAAACTAATGTACTTCAATTGAATCATCTGCTATTTACCCACATTACTTACATCTTTTGCACATTTTCTTTCAAATCAAGTCACCAACATAAGTGATCTACTCAAAATAAATTTCATTGATCTCATCTTCATTCACTAAAAGAAATATTATCTTTTATATATAACCATTCAAAAATACTGCAAAAACACAATTACAAAAGTTATTAAAATGTCCTAACAAAGGATGCAATAAATACTATTGAATATTATAGCCTTTTCAACTCCAGTAAAAAATGTCGCATAAAATAATAATAACAGCATTATCAAAATATTGTTTGCTAGGCCACTTATTATATGAGTAAAATGCTGCAAAAGATAGTAAATAAATTTGGAAATCTGCTGCCATTCAATTTTTTTAAAATTAATAACAATTCAATCAAGTATAAATTTGAAACTTAAATCTCCATAAAATTAGTTGAACTTGGCATCCATACAATGAAAAAATTTAGTTGAAGATTGTTAAATTTTTACACAATATAATATTCAAGTGTAAATTAAAGCTCAAGTTAATTTTTTTCGTTAATTTATAAGATTCAAGTATGAAGAAAGCATAGCATCAAATTATAAGCCTACTCCAACAAGATGCATTTTTGTTTTTTTTACCAAGTAACTGTGCTTCCAATTGCATCACTAAGAACATGAAGCTCGAATGTAGAACAGTTAAGGGAATATCTTCTATAAGTGCAACTGTCACCCAAACTTTCCATCAATCTAGTCCATGATTTATATGATGGACTTTTGTAAGTAGATCTCTGGATGCAATTGTTCCTTCTCCTACAACTTTTCCTATTCCCAAAGAGCATTGTTAACACTTGTGAAAGTGCTTCCACATGTTTTAGCCTAATTCTATAATAACGAACAAAAATTATCAGAGGGAAACAAATTATATGAAGAAATTCAAACAATTTTTCCCAAGCTCAACATTCTATTGATATTTCGATTATGAACTAATCTAACACTTTGATCTAAGAAATGATTCTTTATCAGAAAATACTCAAAAGTCTATTGATTTTAGTGTGAAACAGAGTTTTGAGACTCAACATGAAATGATGGATAGCATTGATAAATTCATAAAAATCAAAACTTACTTTCCCATGTGAAGTGTCTTTAGAAATTTGTTCTAGTTGCTTGTCTCATTTTGATCTCGAAAATGTTAGAAAGCAAGAACAATTCACATATTTAAAATATTTGGTTTACATATTATATGATTCAAAGCTAACCGACACTTTATCATTTTGATCTTAAAAATATATTAAAAAAATAGCATACAATAAGCATTGCAGCTTCTAACTATATCAAACATAAGGTTTCTTAACCATATTTATTACCTTTTGTATACTAATGTTCTCAATGAATACCGCCTTGAATTCCTCAAACAGTTTTTTCAGATCTTTCATTTTCATTTTCATTTGTGTAGGATGAGACTTGTTAAATGCTTCTAGATTCATCAATGTTGGTGTGATTCCAGACCTAACTCCTTTTACATGTCCATCATGTTCTTTTTCTGGCACATAAGTTAAAGCATTATTGTGAATTGTTGAGGTAACGTCACTCGTGCATTCGATATTCATTAATTTTTTTCTGAATCCATGGAGTTGTTTGATTGTTAATGGTAAAAAAATAAGAATTAAAAACTAAAAATTCATAAATCATTTATCGCTTGTTTCTCAGCAACATCACTGAAAGGAATTTAGATTTATTACAAACAGATGTAGGTAATTTTAGAACCCTAAAACTAATTAATTAATAAGCTTAATTAATTAAATTAAGCACAAAATTAATAAACGAAATTAATTTTCTGAAAATACTATTAACAGTACCAAACAGTCACTGTTTATGGTACTATTTACAATATTGTTCATGGTTACTGTTCATCTGCATAAAAATATTAATTTTTTAAAACACAATAAAATTACAGAAATTAAATGACGCAGAGATTTTTTACGTGGCTTGGATTAATCAATCATACATCTACGAGACCCCACCCAAATGAAAAGTAATTCACTAAGTTGAAATGTTACAACCTATGGATTTACTAAATTTAAGACTATCACTTACAGTTTATCACCATATAGCTTACTCAATCTTAAATTAAATATACTTCTCTTGAATAATTGCTACCCCTTTTGATCCACCGTCCTCAAGGCACTTCGCAAAGTGATCAATAACAATTCTTCAATGTCTAGTGATCCAAGATCCACATAAACTCTCCACATAGATGAAAAGAAATAGTATTGTTATAAGACTTTGAATAAAGAAGATAAGAAAATAATCAACAAAATGTTATGTGCCAAATTCAGATTCTCTAGGGAGGAGGCTAAATTTTGCTTCTCTGTTTTATGCTTTGTGTTGTGCTATTTCAATTGTGAAATACCTCTCTTTATATTGGCACTAGGGTTTCACAAAAATTACAAGTCTTAAAAGACTTAGATTCTTTCTAAACAAGAGTTTTTTTTCCTCTTATAATTCCTATGAATCTGAATAAGAATAAATCTTATCTTCTTGCCTTGTTTGTCTCCCAAGACATATCTAGAGCATTTAATAAACTTCATATTTGAACCAACTTCTTGCTCTAAATAAATCTTATGTGCCAATTATAGAATCTCATCATTAATTTACTTGTTAAAATAGACATCTAATTAAATTAGGAAACGAATATTCCTAATAAATTAGAATCTCACTAAATTAGGGAACTAATAAATTAATCCCTATCACAAGATATGCAATAAATAAAATTTCAATTTAACTAGACTTGCCATAAGATGTCAACTCTATAAATAATGGACTTAACAATCTCCCTCTTTGGCATCCTTGTCGTAAAAGCAATTTTATACAAGTCTTCAATGAATCTTGGTGCTAAAATATAAATCTAAAATAAGCACAAACAACAACAAAGAACTAACCAAAATTATCAGTAATTAGCATATTAGTTCATCAGATAAATCAAGGCAAGAATTTAAAAAAAATATTGATTGTATTGATTAATAAATTGTAAGGCAACATAAAAAAATCAATGAAAAGATAAACTCCCCTTAAAAACTAGAAAACCAAATATCTAAAAAATTCTTGAACAAAAATAAAATCGCCTCCTAGAATGAAAATACTACTCCCCCAAACTTATTGCATCATGCAATTGAAGATTTGAAAACAAATTACTCCCTTTCTTTTGCCAAAAGATTGCAAAAGGGAAGAAGTTTGGCATGCAATTCACTGAAACAAGTAGTGAGGGTGTCAATATCATGACCTTATTTCAAAATTTCGGCCTCAAGACGAACAAGATTGGGATCAAAATGATGAAAAAGCATATTCAACGAGATTAGGATAAGGAATATGATTAGAAGGAGGAGAAGAGCGAACATGAGTTGCAACAAAGGTAGGAAGATCACGAATAGCACTTAGACATGCACTATTGTTGACTGTGCGTGAGGGATCGTTTGGTGGCGGTTGGTGATCGGCGATGGTCGAAGGAACAGTGGTAGTAGTGGTGGTGATCCTAAGGTCAAAAGTGGAAGGTCCAAAGTTAAGACTATCTTCACTGGGATCACTTTCGATGGAGTCATTGTCACTTGAATGCATGGATTCCTCAGGAGATACTTGTCCAAATTTGGGAATAGAATCATCATCATCATTAAGAATATGAATCTTATGAGGTTGTCCACAACCAGGATAAAGGTAGGGTGGAGGAGTGCGACAGCGCTTGGAATTAGGTTGAGCAAGATTGTCGTTGATCTCAGTAATGAATTGGTGCCCCTTTAAAGTTTTTCCTCTTCTCTTAACTATTGTTTTATTTTTCAAGAAGTTCTTTATAGCTTGAATGAACTTATTTTTCAAGTTTTAAGTTTTCCCTCATCTAAACGTCAAATTCTTTTACAAAGGTTTCCAAGGGATTGGATCTTGTTTATTGAAGAAAAAGTGTTGGCTTGATGGGTTTGATTTTTGAAGAGGTTCATTATGGTGGCCGACATGCTTTTGGGTACCTAGCTAATTATAGTCTTGACAAATTAATCAACCTGCTTGGTTTTATCATTTGATAATAAATTTGTTTTCTTTTTTGTTTTCATTCTATTAATTTATATTCACAAAATCATTCCTAAAGCCCTTATGAAAAAAGAGGCATGCAATGAGATCATCTACCTAGCTCCTTACCTTTAGAATATGATGTAGGATAGTTGTGTATCACAAGCAGGAAACCTTTCGGAAGCTATAATTTGGGCTACAAGTGTCTATTTTAGGCTTATCATATACCATTTCGAAGCTTGCGATGAGATGCATCTAACCTAGAAATGCGCCATTCTACCCCATGGTCGAACTAGAAATTCGATTTCTTTCCTAATCGCTTTTCAATTTTAGCATATTTTTGTATTTTTCTTGTTTCTTCTAGGATTTTATATTTTTCTATTTTTCTTGAATGCCTTAATAAATCACTTTAATTGGGTTTAATCTTATATGATAGTTTGTAATATATAATTATTCAAATATAAGCCCAACGTTAGATTAAGGATCCAACAACGTTGGATTATTGAAGATCCAGCAATCTCCCACTTAGGCTATATGTGTAACCTTATAATTATGTTTTGTAAAAATAACCATATAAGCTCAACTTTACTGTCATTACTGAAATGTCTCAATTTATTTCTTTCTAACTTTAGCAACAATGCATTCTCGACCAACGGCGGCTGTTTTTGGATGGTCAGCGGTGCATTCTTTTTACTCTTTGTATTTTACCTCCTAGCTTTCCACCACATCCACTGCAATAGTTTTCTTTACTCTTTAAAAATTTATTTTTTGTCCAGACATTTATCATTTCATGCTATGTTAACTTTATGTTACATTTTTTTTTAATTTATGAGATTAGATATTGGTTTTTAATGATGATGGTTTGATCTTTTATTACATGATTGTTTGATATTTGATGGATCAGTGATGACTTTGATGACTTTGAGATGTTGGTTTATGTACTTTGATGATTTCGGTGTAATGTTGCTAAAAATGTTTTTGAGGTGATGATTGTTGATAGAGGGAGGTTCTATTGCAATTTCAACTCGGACAATACGAGTAAAAAATTGATTTTTCATTGCATTTCTTTCCTTTTAACACTAAATTTTCATTTTGACGATGAAGGGGAAGAAAAATACATGTATTTGAGCTTGATAATTTGCTAAACATTGCTAAAAATTGGCATGTTTGTTAAAGTGGCAATTATTTAAATTTGTAATATATTTAAAGTGAGCTTACATTTGGGGGGAACAAAATTGTGCAATCTTTTTCAATACTTGTAAGGAAGGTTTTTCATCATCAAGAAGGAGGAGAATGTTGACATAAATGTATCCATAACATTGATTTTAATACTAACAAACAAGATTAAAATGATGGAGTCTTTAAATTGATTAGATTTCTTGGGCCTTATATTGTTTTGGACAAGATTAAGGTTTTAGAAACAAATGGATAGATGTTAGGTTTAAAATGGCAAACTGACAACATATGGTTGAGTTATTAATAGCTTCTAGAAATTAACGGTTAACCGTTTATGAGAGGATGATTAACTGATAAATTCTAGAAAGGAATTTATCTGGAAGCTGCAATTCATTATTCACAAACAGCAAGCCGACTCAAATCAATGAACTCTCTGGAATTAAATGGCTAACCAAAAAAAATTTTATTCATTTGCCAAATCACACTTTGAGCTTTCATTTGTAAACACATACATTGTATGAGGGAAAATATGTGTAATCTTCATTTCAATATCAAAATTGAAGGACTGCAAGCGTGGGAAAAACTTTGGGAAAAGGGTGAGAGATCATCTCAGATTATGAAGGCTTTATTAACACCTTAAAAGTGAATTATAAGTATCTTGAAGCCTAGGGTTATAAAGGCTTTAATAGTGAAATTCTTAAGCTCAATTAGTTTGGAGGCGTGGACGGCGGAGTTTGCCAAACCGCATAAAATTTTTGTTTTCGTTATCTCCTTTATATTTATTTGTTATTATATTTATTATTTCTAGTTTGCAGTATAAATTTGTATTGAATTTTAAACTTATTACTTAAGAACTTTTAGAAATCAAGATAAATATACATACATGCATATATATTGCTAAAACGGCAATGCAAGCAGGAATAAGCTTCACAAAAGAAAATGCTTACTAATTAACATTAGAAAGTGTTTATTTAACATAGGTTAAAATTTTCATTTTACACTCACACGGTTGATAACACTAACAACTTTTTCACATTAATGAATCTTTGGTCCATTTGAAGAATTATTAATTTTTACTTTTTTTCTGAGTGATTGTTGTAATTGATGAAAATCCCTGAATTCATGAGTTTTTGATACTCAAATTGAAAAATGGACATGAACTTTGTATTCTAGAGACCAAAAAAATGTTTTGAAGAGTCTCTAGAATTTATCACATTAGATTAGCCCTTCAATTTTACATTAATCATTCTAAAAAGTTAAGATCTTGCCATTCATCTAAGCGCATACGCATCCCATTGCACCAAATTCAGCCAAATTAATTTATTAGTTCAGCCACCTTGACAAAAAGAGCCAATGGAGGGTTCCGATTTGACAAGTTGTAGCTATTGATTAAGTTGAATCCAACCCTCTATAATGCACCACATTGGTTACAATTTTAGACCTTAGATTGTGTTATTAAGGCTCATCTAAAAGCTATTATTGTAGGCTTACCAAAATTATCATGTAAATGTTCAACCTTGATCAAAATCAGCATTTACCTATATAGAGGCAAGGGAGTTCACAACTGAGGGTGCAAAACTTAGGTGTGAGTTTTGTAGAATTTTCTGTGTGAAGTTTGATGTGTTTATAATTTATCTATTATTTTAATGCTTCCATAACTTAATTTTATGTTAAATTATGTCTTATTATATTAATTTTTATCTTAATTTTTATATTTTGTTATTTTAGGTACAATATGGGATTGAAGAGGAATAAAATCGGAACATTCAGGAGAAAATCACCTTGAAGGAATTAAAAAGGGAAAGAAATAAAGAAAATTTATTTGAACAAGTCACAAAGGATTTAATTATATTAATCATTAAGCATCCATGCACGTGGGCAGCAAGTGAAGAATTAGTTTTCAAAGAGGAATATGGCAAGCACGTGATGGGCATTGGCTTTGCAAAGTGGCAAATTAAATTTTACAAGTTACGTGTGCATGGGCTTTGTTTTCAATTCTAATGGGCTTAGGAAATTGATAGGCGGCTAGGCTTTTGTTTTAATCCTTTTCATTTAAGGATTGGGAGTTGGTGCAACACTATAAAAGAAACAAAAGGCAGCCGTGAGTGAGAGAGGGAGAAAAACCGAGAGCCAAGAGAATTAAAAGAGAAAAGAAGTAGCAGCCACGGGAACCAACAAACCGAGAGCAGGAGGAATTTTCTCAGAGCAAGAGAGAGACGCATTAATTCTTGAGTTTTTTCTTTCTCTCTTCTCTATTATTTTATTTGAATGTTTCCAATTAAATTAATGGATTCTCTTTATATTCCCATGAACTAATTTATTTACTAGGGCTACGATGTAGCCTAACTATGAAGATTTAATTCTATAAATCTATGTTATTTTTAATTAATTATTCCATGATTGAGTGTTCATTATTGTGCTTAATGCTTTTAAATATCTGGCCAATATTTGAATGATTTGAGGATACATAATGAGACCGAGAGGAGATTTATGTATTTTTGCTCTGTGTAATGGATGCCATGAATTGAACGAAAGACAGAGATGTGCCAACGTGATTCGTGCAGTTTTATCTAAGAATTTCCATAGAACTTAATGAATCTTTGCATATTTAAATTCACATAGAGATATAGTGGGTTGATATGTGGAGATATTTTTGATATTACTCGAGAGAGGATATTGAATAAATTAGGAAAATTCACTGTCAACATGGGTAATAAATTTTAATAGCATAGATGGAGGATTAAATTGGATTGGTTATGGTGAAATCGGATGTCCTAGTGTCTTAATCTCTTGGTGATTTCTATTACTACCTGCGTCTTTATTTAATTTTTAATTAGTTTATTTTAATATAAATTCGCTTATTCGATTGTTCAAATAAATTAGGGTTAGAATAATTTCGGTAACTAATAGGATATACAATCTCTGTGGGACGATACTCTACTCTTCATTATATTACTTGTGCCGACTAGTACACTTGCTAATTTACGCAACAAGTTTTTGGCGCCGTTGCCGGGGATTGTTTGGATTAGTATCGATACCAACTAACCTTACTTTAATTTGAATTTTACTTTTATTTTATTTTTTCTTGTTTAATTTTATGAGACGTTCAAGAAGTTTTGATTTATTGCCTTTTGATCCAGAGATTGAACGTACGTGTAGAAGGCTTAATAAAGAAAGGAGAGAAGCCTCACAGGAGCAACAACTAATCATGGCTGACGAAGCATTATATGGAAATGAGGATGCAAAACCCTTAAGAGATTATGCTGTACCTACAGTCAATGGTGCTCGCTCAAGCATTGCACGTCCTGCCGTTCAAGCCAATAATTTTGAAATTAAGCCAGCCATAATCCAGATGATTCAGACGTCAGTACAGTTTGCTGGGATGCCAAATGATGATCCAAATGCTCATATTGTAAATTTCTTAGAAATTTGTGACACATTTAAGCAAAATGGTGTTTCAGACAATGCTATCAGGCTAAGGATTTTTCCGTTTTCACTGAGGGATAAAGCAAAAGAGTGGTTGAACTCACTTCCTGCTGGAACAATCACTACTTGGGATGGTTTAGCGCAGAAGTTTTTAGCAAAGTACTTTCCTCCAGCAAAAACAGCCAAGTTGAGGAATGACATCACAACCTTTGCTCAGTTCGAGATGGAATCATTATATGAAGCGTGGGAGAGATACAAAGACCTACTAAGAAAATGCCCACATCATGGTCTACCAGTTTGGCTTCAGGTGCAGACATTTTACAATGGTTTGGGATCCAATACCAGAACAATGATTGATGCTGCAGCAGGAGGAACGTTAATGGGAAAAACACCAGAAGCAGCTTATGAATTATTGGAGGAGATGGCATCCAACAATTACCAGTGGACTTCAGAGCGATCAATGCCATGGAAAATTGTAGGAGCCCATAATGTTGATGTTGTCACTGCTTTATCTGCACAAATGACTGCTTTATCTAATAAGCTGGAGCACCTAAATGTTAGTGCTATTCAAACTCAAGTGTGTGAATTATGCAGAGGAAGTCATACTAGTGTCAACTGCCAAGTTGGAAGTCCTTTTGCGTTGTCATCTGCAGAACAAGCTCATTATATGTCAAACTTCCAGAGGCAACAAAATAACCCATATTCTAATACCTACAATCCTGGTTGGAGAAACCACCCGAATTTGTCATGGAACAACAATCAAAATGCATTGAAGCCACCTCCAGGGTTCCAGTCACAAGAAAAGAAGTCAAATTTGGAAGATGCTCTTACCCAACTTACAACAAATATGTCTCAATTCATGACCAAAACAGAGACAACTTTTCAGAATCAAGCTGCATCAATCCGGAATCTCGAGGTGCAAATGGGTCAGATTGCAAATTTGTTATCCAGCAGACCACAAGGCTCTCTGCCGAGCAACACAGAGACAAATCCAAAGGAACAAATGAATGCAATTATGCTTCGGAATGGTAGACAACTTGAAGATCTGCCAAAAGAAGTACAGGAAGTTGAAGAAGATAACATGGAGCAAACTAAAGACACCACTAGAATATCTGAGACAGCAAGTGCAGAAATTCCACAATCACAACAATCAGCACCAGTCAAAGCTTATGTCCCTCCAATCCCGTTTCCTCAGCGCCTTCGGAAAAACAAATTAGATAAGCAGTTCTGTAAATTTCTTGATGTCTTTAAAAAGTTGCATATTAACATTCCTTTTGCAGATGCTTTGGAACAAATGCCGCTTTATGCCAAATTTATGAAAGAAATGTTATCCAACAAGAGGAAACTTGAGGAGCATGAAACTGTAATGCTGACTGAGGACTGCACCGCCATCTTACAAAATAAATTGCCACCAAAGCTGAAAGATCCAGGGAGTTTTAATATTCCATGCACTATTGGAAATTGTTATTTTGATAAAGCTTTGTGTGATTTAGGTGCAAGCATTAATTTGATGCCTTTCTCTGTTTTCAAGAAATTAGGTTTGGGTGAACCTAAGGCAACAACTGTTACCTTACAATTGGCAGATAGATCTATAAAGTACCCAAGAGGCATAGTTGAGGATGTGCTTGTAAAAGTTGACAAGTTTATATTCCCTGCAGATTTCATTGTCTTAGATATGGCCGAAGATATTGAGTTACCTCTCATTCTAGGCCGACCATTCTTAGCTACAGGAAGAGCTTTGATTGATGTTCAAGAAGGGAAATTGATTTTAAGAGTTCAAAATGAGCAAGCCATTTTCAATGTGTACACACCTATCACGTATCCAACTGAACTCAAAGATTATTTTCAAGAAGACACCATGGATAGACAAATGGCCAAATCATTGAAGGATAAGCATCTATCTGACCTTCCTGACATTTATACAAAACATAAGCAGTCTATTAATGAAGATCCATCGCTTCATTTTCGTGAGAAGAGGCCTAATTGCAAGAACTTTGTGCAAGGTTCATCCATATCATCTCCTTCCATCCACGAGCCTCCTTGAACCATCTCTCCAAAGACAGTCAGGCTAATGACTATAAATTAAGCGCTTCTTGGGAGGCAACCCAAGCTTTCTAAACTTTATTATTGCCATTTTTATCTTCCCTTATTTTTCTTTTCTTTTACTTATTTTGTTTTGTTTTAGGATGTTGCACGAGTTTGGGAGTCGATGAACATCAATTTGCCACAAGCCTTTCAACGACTCAGCTACAACTTTGCATCTTCAAGTGCAAAACCGGGGAAGTTTCTCTTTTCCTTTTCTTTTTCTTTACATTGAGGACAATGTTTATTTTAAGTTTGGGGGTGGGAACATTTGCTTTTCAAATAATTCAAAAAAAAAAATTTTCAAAAAAAAAAAAAATTATTTTAATGCCTATGATGAGTTTATGATTGAAAATGAATATGGTTCTTAGAAAGGGATGAATATTATCTTAGTTTATACTTGATTCTTGTGTTACTTTTGTCTTGATTGTGATTCATTAAATATCTTGCGCACTTATATCGATTCTTTCATAATTTTAACTTGAGATTTGAGATTGATACAGCCTAAGTTGAGAATTTTAGATTGAGTAAATGACTGTTTGCCTCGATTCTACAGTACTTAAGTTTACCCAGGCACTATAGTCAGAAATAGCTACCTATAAACCTTAAGAGTGAAGCTATCCTTGAGTAATTTGGGCCTATGTACCACCAGTATGTAGAGGATAATCTACCATGAGAAGAAGGCTACCTTAAGGGGTAGAGTGAAAGCTCCTGACTATGAAAAAAAAAAAAAAAGAGCATGTGCTTCAAAAAAAAAAATGCAAATTTATGCCTGAAAAGAGAAAAAGAAAAAAAAAAGAAAAAGATCAAGATGATGAGGTTAGTTTGACCTACTCTGTTTATTATTCGAGATAAGGGCTGTTGATGTTGAAGATCTTGAGAATGAGTTTTGATTGAATTGATTCACACACAACACATGAATCCAATATGAGATGAGGTTGACCATTGAATTAAAGTTAAAACTTTGCTAATATTTTTAATTTTCTTTGAGGTATATACTTTATGCAATCTTTGAGGCATTTTTGATGATGTTTGTGGGTATCATCGCTGGAAACCCTCACGAGACTATAACTCGTCCACTAGGGCCGCCTAGGGGTTTAAAGGCTTGTTGCATACGCTAAATGCAATCGCGATCAACTGCGAAAGTGGTTTAATTAGAATTTCATTTTCATAGTTTTTATTTTAGTTTTTGCTCGAGGACTAGCAAAATGTTAAGTTTGGGGGTATTTGATGTGTTTATAATTTATCTATTATTTTAATGCTTCCATAACTTAATTTTATGTTAAATTATGTCTTATTATATTAATTTTTATCTTAATTTTTATATTTTGTTATTTTAGGTACAATATGGGATTGAAGAGGAATAAAATCGGAACATTCAGGAGAAAATCACCTTGAAGGAATTAAAAAGGGAAAGAAATAAAGAAAATTTATTTGAACAAGTCACAAAGGATTTAATTATATTAATCATTAAGCATCCATGCACGTGGGCAGCAAGTGAAGAATTAGTTTTCAAAGAGGAATATGGCAAGCACGTGATGGGCATTGGCTTTGCAAAGTGGCAAATTAAATTTTACAAGTTACGTGTGCATGGGCTTTGTTTTCAATTCTAATGGGCTTAGGAAATTGATAGGCGGCTAGGCTTTTGTTTTAATCCTTTTCATTTAAGGATTGGGAGTTGGTGCAACACTATAAAAGAAACAAAAGGCAGCCGTGAGTGAGAGAGAGAGAAAAACCGAGAGCCAAGAGAATTAAAAGAGAAAAGAAGTAGCAGCCACAGGAACCAACAAACCGAGAGCAGGAGGAATTTTCTCAGAGCAAGAGAGAGACGCATTAATTCTTGAGTTTTTTCTTTCTCTCTTCTCTATTATTTTATTTGAATGTTTCCAATTGAATTAATGGATTCTCTTTATATTCCCATGAACTAATTTATTTACTAGGGCTACGATGTAGCCTAACTATGAAGATTTAATTCTATAAATCTATGTTATTTTTAATTAATTATTCCATGATTGAGTGTTCATTATTGTGCTTAATGCTTTTAAATATCTGGCCAATATTTGAATGATTTGAGGATACATAATGAGACCGAGAGGAGATTTATGTATTTTTGCTCTGTGTAATGGATGCCATGAATTGAACGAAAGACAGAGATGTGCCAACGTGATTCGTGCAGTTTTATCTAAGAATTTCCATAGAACTTAATGAATCTTTGCATATTTAAATTCACATAGAGATATAGTGGGTTGATATGTGGAGATATTTTTGATATTACTCGAGAGAGGATATTGAATAAATTAGGAAAATTCACTGTCAACATGTGTAATAAATTTTAATAGCATAGATGGAGGATTAAATTGGATTGGTTATGGTGAAATCGGATGTCCTAGTGTCTTAATCTCTTGGTGATTTCTATTACTACCTGCGTCTTTATTTAATTTTTAATTAGTTTATTTTAATATAAATTCGCTTATTCGATTGTTCAAATAAATTAGGGTTAGAATAATTTCGGTAACTAATAGGATATACAATCTCTGTGGGACGATACTCTACTCTTCATTATATTACTTGTGCCGACTAGTACACTTGCTAATTTACGCAACAAAGTTTATAACGAAAAGTGTGAAGTTTGTAGGGAAAAGTGTAGTTAACAATTTTTTTTTTTAACTCTCTCATTTGCTTTCAATTTTCTTGTATTGTGCTTTTACAATTTAATTTGTCAAATAAATAGGTGTTTTTGCTTATCAACACAAGTGGCTAATTTTCTAAATTATGATGAAGCTCAAAGATTCGAATATGGATTTAGTTACTCTCTCAGTGAGTTTCAAATTTATTATTTTTTATTGTATGTTTATAAGTTGTATTTTCTACCGATTATTTTCATTTCATATTTATTTGTATATTTAGAACTTCTTGGATTTATGTGGGAGTTTAAACCTATGTCAACACATTAATACGATAGTAGGAACTCTCCAATAACTCAAGAACTAGGTCCCACAATATGTAAACTGGGAAAACAAAATGCAAATTATAAATATTAGAGACTATTACATCTATAATTTGAATACCAAAAGTGTATCCCACAAGCTTAACACTTTTTTATTTGGATTATTTTTTCTTAACTTAATTTTCTACAATTATTTTCATTTAATTATTAATTAACATATTTTTAAATTTATTGTGGTTCGCCCTTACATTGACAGGTCTATATTATAACTAACTCTTATATTAAAAAATAATCAATTACTTTTAGGTAGTGTTAAGTTCTTACATTGACAGGTCTATAATATTTGTGTTTTTCTTTATTTTTATTTTTGATTTTCACTTTTTTATTTTTCTATACCCCATATTCCCTCTTTTCGTGAAAATTTTCAATTAGTCCTTTCTGTATTCTAAAAATATACTTTTAACCATAAAGACTTTCAATTGTTTTGTTTTCATCCACAGATTCTTACAGATAAGCTTTTAGGCTTTTAAAAATACTATTTTGGATGCATAACATTAGACTTTTTGTAATTAAACTCCTAAACCGAAATGTTCACATACTAAAAACTTGTATTAGGACTTAATGGACATTGATAACTTATTTTGAATAATTTTTCGCAATTGGTCTAAGTGAACAAGGAATCACTTTCTTTTTTTCTTTAGAATTATAGTAAAGCCTAAAAAATTTAACTAGTTGCATAAGTTGCCTAGTAATTTTTAAATTGGATTAAAAAAGTAAAAAAAGTGGTTCATACCTCGAGGTAAGTAATTCTTGCCTTCTTTTCTCCTTTCAATTTTTAGTCTTTTATTTTTCACCTTTTTCTAATTATTTAAATTATTGTCATTTTCTTTTTAGTAAGATTTGTGTGCTTTTTTTTTTTACTTTCTGTTTGCCTTTGTCTTTGCTCTAATTTATATTTTGATGTGAACTTGTACATCCAATAGCATATTAGTTAGAAGATCATCTTAAACACTAGTAAACATGGTCAACATCCATACTGACAACTTCTTAAACCATGGAAATAACAAAGTTCTACAAAACAACCAAGCTTATAAAATCTTTATGACTAATCCAGGACACTCAGAGAATATTTGCACCCCAATAGAGTAATATCACCTTCATGCATAGTTTTCCTTTCTGGTGCATTATGTTTTAATTTCAAAGAAGAAATCATTCAATTTTTGCCTATTTTTCATAGTTTTGAGTTTGAAAATCCATACCTATGCTTGAGAGAACTTAAAAAAGTTTGTAATACTTACACTAATAAAATTTATAGCATGAACATCATTAGACATAAGTTTTCCCCCTCTTATTAAAGAAAAGGGCTAAAACATGGCTTATAAAATCTTATGTCAAGGCCCATTATAATCTAAAATACATGCTATTTGAAATATAAGTTAATATTGCTTCTTTGGTGGTCCAAAACATGACAGCAATTGTGGTACTGCTTATGTCACTGTTCACTCAGTAACAATAATAAAATTAATCAAGGTGTGAGCAAAGCATTGTCCTTAAAGCCGATTTTTGCTCCTCTAAGGAGATTTCTTGATGCAAAAAGGACACAAATAAAACATATTGACCTTTAGGATTCAATAACGTTATTGTGAAGTTGCTTCCAAGCACAACAGTTTAGAGTAGCGAAACAAAATTTTATGAAGAAAATATAAGATAAAAGGAGAGATTATAATTGTATCCTTCATGTCTCCCTTAGATAGAAGACCCTCTATAATCCTTTTCCAAATTCAATTTGAATTAGTCGTCCATTTTCTTTACTTCATTTGAATTAATCATCAACGTGCCTCATAATTTAATTTAATTTAAATAATCCAAATCACGTTTAGATTTGACTTATTCAACTCTAATTTATAATTAAATCAAACACGTGACTAATTTCAAGTAAAAAATAAAAGTGTTTACGACCCTCAAATATAGGACATTAGTATTTTGAAATACCAATACGACTTTAAACTTCTCCCATATATTTCAAATACTTCAATTTCCTTCATTATAGAGTTTAATGCATATGAACTGGTGCCTTTTCAACTTGAACCCATTGAACAACTAATTGTATTTCATAGGAACTTGATGAAACTTATAGTTTCTATGAACTAATATTTCTTTTATGTAAGGCAAAGGACCAGAAGCTCACACTATACTCTAATAATGTTTCGTTGTTCAATGGTTTTGACGCTTTAATTGGCCTTGTGCTTTTTGGAATTCATGAGTGCTTTAGAGATGCATGTTTAGCTCTTATAAGAACAGCATCAATTTAATGCTCATATATGTAAACCTCTATCAGATGTGTCTTGTAGTTTTGACACATGAACATACATGAAATATAAGCAGTAAACAATTATCTCATCTTTGGGAAGACTAAATAAATAAATCAATAGTGTCATAAGACAACAAGTAACTTATTATTACCCTTATAAATATACTTCATGGGACTTCTAATCACATAGTTAGGGTTACCAGTACTATTTTCTTTTGTTTTAAACAGAAGTCTGCACCCCAATGATGTAATTACCACTAACCTCATCTTTAGCAGATTAGTTAGAAAATTAGACAAATTTGACTTTGACATTATAAATCTACGCCCACAATCCCAGATTCTAGCAACTACTCAAGAATATTATATTTCAGATGAAATTTAACTACTTTTCCATTATATATCTTATCTCTTTGCCCATGGTTATAACAATGTGGCAATCACAATATAATCAAATAGAAATAGAAGGATAAATGTTAATGGAAAGATCCACTAAAAGGTTTATTAACCATTTAGCTTCAATACATGCCTTCTTTAAGGTAATTAACTTAGACTTCATGGTAGAATTAGCTATACATATTTGTTTGGAATATTGCCAAGACAAACTCCTTCATTAAGGGTAAATATATAACCACTAGTGCATTTGATTTCATCTTATCCTAAAATCAAATTCATATCATTATACCTTTCTAGCATAGATGGAGAGCTATTATAGTTAAGTTCGGAATCAATGGTGCCTTTCAATTATTTTACAAGTTTATCTATAGTTGTCAAATGATCTTTACTAAGATTTGTGGTGTGACTACTCAATCTGCATGTAGCAGATGTAATGTCAGGCTTGTACTGTTCATCAGGCTACCAATAATTTGGACATATCTCAATTTATCAAAACTATGTTATAGATTTCTCTTAAAGGGAATATTTACATCGTGCGGTGAGGAAAATAGTTCTCCAACATAATACTCACACCACCTCAACATTGTGTTCCTATGACAATACAAGACCATCACTAATCTAAGTAATTTCGAGGCCTAATATTACATCTGCTTCTCTTATATTTTTTTATATCAAAGTTAGAAGCAAGCATCCTCTTAGTCTCATTTATCGTTCCCAAATTACGACTCAGGATGAACATGTTATTAAGTAAAGAAAAATGATCATATAATAGTAGCATCGATGGGCTTAATAGAGATATATTTATCTGAGTCATTTACCCGATCCAATCATAACCCGATCGGGTTTACAATATTTCATTCAATCGGGTTCTCTTCACGACCCGATCCGATCCGAACCCGAAATTTTTCAGGTCGGATCGGGTTGGGTATTTTGCCCACCCTTAATCAAAACTACTGATCATTGTTAAACTTAATCTTTTACTTTTCAACTAGCATGTGATACTAGTGATTTTGCCGTTGAAGCCGCTTTGGGATAAAAAAATGGAAGATAAGCCCTTTATTATGTATTAAACAAATAGAAATCTAAACAGTGCTCAGGTGAATTACACCACTATTGAAAATAAAACAAATTTTAGAAAGACAGTTAACTTAAACCATAAAAAGTAGTCTTTTCGACTTATTGATGCACATTAGGCTTACAGTACTAAATTTAAGACATCTTTAAGAATGTCTCCTATCGTTTGATTTATGGTTAATCTTGTTACTAACCAATTGAACTTCAGTATAAATCATTTTTGGCTATTAAAGTTTTTAATTCAAATCTTGATGATGTTGGTAATGTGCCCAAATTGTAATTCAATGAATTTGAAAGATTAAGTGATAAAGCATATAAGAATTCAAGAATTATTAAATAAAAAACCAAAGCCTTTCATGGAAAATGAATTTTTGAGAAAACTTTTGAGATTGGTTAAAAGGTATTGCTTTATTATTCTCATCTTCATTTATTTGTAGAAAAGTGAAAGTCAAAGTAAAGTGGCACACTCATTGGGAAGAATATCTACTCATATGGGGCTGTAGAATTAAGAATCCTAAGAATAGAAATATTTCTAGAGTGAAAGAAGAAAAATTGAAACTATTCTTGGACAAATCTTTTCCTCGAACTCTTCTTTGATCCTCTTCATTCTGGAAATTAATTCTCCTTTTTATTACTTATTTTCGCTTTTGTTTTTTCATTGATTTTTTTTACAAGTTGATTTCGTGGGTACAGTTTCTCCACTTAGTTAAATGGGAGATGACGGTAATCCTGACTCTTATAATCGATTTTTTGATTTCCCACAATAACTAATAGCCCTCTAAATAAAGCATAGAAGAAATTCTAAAGAAACTACATTCACACTTTCTTTGATTCTCTTATTAAACATCTATGAAGCATGATTGAAAAAATGAGGCCATTGATGATCAATAGCATCTCTAAAGATATTCATTAGCTTATTGAAGCTAAGGCTCAGTTAACTAATATATCATTTTTTTTTCTCACATGCTTGGTTTAGCAAAGAGCACTTATGCCAAAAAGTATAGAGCTAAGAGGTTAGGTGTTTGTTATAAATATGCAGACTGGACTTGCAACACAGGTTTCCGCTTTTTGGGGCATATATATGATAATCTTATGGATAAGATTCAATTCCTTATGCATGACTTGGATAGAGAGATGTTAGATAACAATATCTTATCAGTTCTTGAGATGCATCCTAGTGGCTATGTGTAACTTGAGATCGAAGGATTATTGATATAATTTTGGCATGAATGAGCACAATTCAGTCTAGGGTATTTGACTTTAAAAAATTATATTTGTCAATTTATAAGAAAACTAGATGAGAAGTTTATTCCCGACCTATGGGAGGGCGTTAAACTATTTTACAAAACTAAAGAAAAATATGAGCCACAGTCACAATTATCAATATATATAATTTCTTTTCCTATTTTGCTTTAATTTTGTTGACTTATTCATCTGAAATTTCTTATAGCATTTGACTTATTTATCCTTCTTGCTATTTTTGACACTTTATTTGATAGTTGCTAACTTTTGCATTTATTATCGTTAAAACATTAGCTTCTAGATCTATAGATACCTTGCTATATTTATCTCTTTCCTAGTCTTTGAAAAAGAAATAATTATAATGCTAGCAGTTCTAATTTTACAGCTTAAAATTATTGATGTATTTTTTGGATAAATTTCTAGACAAGCTAAAAAAAACCAAATAATAAATAGGCATTTATTAAACTATTGGCTTAGACTGATAAGTTATTTAATTAAGATAATATTTTAGTTTTAAAACTTTTATTTTAAAGGTCAGTACATAGAATTTTTTTACTATTCACCTCGTTAGTTGTTGGGTTAGGATTGTTAATCTGATTATAATTTTACGATTAAATGCAAATTTAACCTTAATTATCTTGAAATAAACCAATCCCAACATATTTAAACTATCACCAAACAATTCTTTTATAATAAACTATTTGAGTGTTGCCAGCATGGTGGCACGGCGATCGTCACACACAAGAAAGTAATGGCCAATTTGCTAGTGGAGAAAGCACTAAAAGTGGACCCAACCAAATCCACTACGACGTGTAACGCGACCGCATGATATTAAGATTAAAACGAGTAAACGAATAATAATTAAAATGCTGAAAGCCACAAACAAACAAAAAGTTCAAGACACTTGCCAAATTATTGAGAGAAGTAACAGACATATAGGAAAAAGGATAATAAAAAAAGGATCTCATTCAGCTTTTTGAATATTCATATGATGCCATTGTCAACGTATATACTCATTGCAGATTAGTTCTTCAGCCCATAAAAAAAAAAGAAAAATAAATTATTTATTCATCTCTTTCGTTTCTTCGGGGAGATAGAGAGAAGAGAATGGGGCACGGAAGCTCAAAAGAAGACGAGAGTGTCTCGCGCACGTCTCGATTCAGGAAGAAGTTTCACCTCCATCGTGAACGACGCCGTTCTCGTGGGAATGGCTCAAATTCTGGATCTCATCATCACAACAGAGTTCTCAATGAAGAGGATTTCGCTGGAATTGCTCTCCTCACTCTGATTAGCGTAATTGTTCTCGTTTTTTATTTGGTCAGTGGATAAATGATATTTATTTATGAAGCATTTTTTTAAATATAATTTTTATTATTTTTAGGCGGAGATGAAGTTCAAGGACAAGTGGCTTGCATGTGTTTCACTTGGAGAGCAGACGTTTCGCACTGCGATTTCTGATAAGTTACGCACTTTTGCTAGGCTACAAAATAGTCATTTCTTTTGTCTTTTAATTGATTCTTCATTTATGTTGACTTTGTTTTCATTTTTGTTTGTTATTTCTTTTTTCTGGCGCAGTACGGATAAACCTATCTGGAATTCTGTGAGTACTCTGTCTCAAATCTTAATTTGCAGTTTATGCAGTGACTTGGGTAGAATAGTTTGACTTTGTCTCATCTTTTGAAGCCAAGTGAATGCATGATTTAATTTGAATGCAAGTGTGCAGCTGTTCTTGTGGTTATTTTTTCCTATTTGGTATATAGCTATATCTATTAATTACATCTTGTTAATATTTTGGCATATAATTTTGCATGTGGCGGATATTTTCATCTACCAACAAACTTTTCCAATAAGAGCTTTTAAAAATTTTAATATCATTGAGGAAACCCTTAACTCCAATTTTTATACTGCTAATAAAATGTTTGGAAAATATGACACTTTTGTAATCTTGTTTTATTTTATTTTTTTAAGTTTTTGGTATAAGAAAGGAGTCTTTTCCCTTAAGTTATATGGTTTTGTCTAGTTTCTTATCTTGCAAATGCATGATTTTTCTCTTGCCATACCATCCTCGACATTGCTAAACACAGCACCTTTCACAGCATTTTGGCTCTCTTTCCTTTACCAAAAGCGTACAAATTCTGCTTAAGAAAATCTTTCGTAAGATCTTGAAACAGCCTAGCAAATTTTGGCTTCCTTACCAATAGTAACTCTCATAAAAAGATTAAATATGGCAATGCATGAAAATATGAGCTGTGTCTCATCATTTTCCTACAAATTACATACAAACATGGAAAAAGACTTTATCTTGGGTGGCGTGGTAAGTAGGCTTATAAGCACTTTGGCTCCGTCTCCTTACAAGCCAGTTTTTAAAGCCGAGTTCTACCTTACGTCTGCGTAACAATTGGTATAAAAGCACGCACCACCTTGAGTGTTGGATCGGACATGCCATGCCAAGTTGGGTGTGGCTTTGTGACTGTTGTTGTGGATAGGCTGACTTGGGGAGGGCTGCTACCTAGAAGAAGACAAGGTCTGCAAAGTCACCCAGCTAGGTATGCGTGATGGGCTGCTGTGGGTGTCGGTTGTGAACCGTGGTGGAATTTTAGGATCCTATCTCCTATATTGCAAAGTTAACGCTTGGCAATTGGGCTTATAAGCACTTGGCCTTCCTCTCCTTACAAGCCAGTTTTTAAGGATAAGTTTTACGCAATGTGTTTCTTTGCAATTAATTGGCTGTGTGATCCCTGAATAGGATCTTAAAACATTGAAGATTTGGAGAGCCTTTGGGCTTCCATCACATTGACTTGGTGTTAGATCTCATTGGAATTCTCACAACTTGCAAAATAAGAAATACCAGATTTCTTGAAACCTCAGTCCTTTAATCTTTTGTGCTAATCATGTACATGGGCTAAACAGCTACCACATCAACTCATTTGTTGCATTGTGCTTTTGGATCTCTTTTTTCAAGTTAATTTATGTTGCATTCTTGCAGATGATGGTCAAAACATTATTCTTCTTTTATTACTTTCTTTGTATAAACTGCATTTTAAATACTGCTCGAGTATCCCTATTGTATGCAGCTATACTACCTGTAATATGTCTTTCTGAAGATGCTATACTTATTAAATTTGATTTCATGTTTTCTGGATTCTTTATGCTAATTGAAAGTTGATTTTATCGACATGCACATGTACTGTCAAGTTGCAGGTTCTGTATCTTACTGATTGAATGAACACTATGTGAATCTAGAATTATGCTTTAACTACAGGAAAAGAAACTTCTCTTGGAAAGGAATGGGCCTCATGTTGCTAGGATATCGGTATTTGAGGTATGCAGTAACTTTAAGCTGGATTTTGCAAAACTCTATTCATTTCATTGAATTAAATGTGTCTTTTGTTTTGGGCCACCAAGGAGGTTCAATTTAACCCCCAAGAAGCCTTTTATTCCTTTTGTTATCTTAGAAACAAAATAAGATGTAATTTGAGGGAAACAAATATCCCTCTAGTTTAATTTACTGAATTATTTCTTTAAACACCATCAACAATAATTCCTGTTTATTTATCATCTAGTGGATGGGTTGTAGATAATGTCATTCTAATCTAACCAATGGTTATCCTGTTAACGTGTAAGTCACTCTTTTTGTTAACGTCCGAATGATGCTTCCCTTATGATCTGAAAGTACACTCCATCTGCTGCACTATATGATGGTATTTTCAAACCATCAACAATAATTCCTCTTTATTTATCGTGTGGATGGGTTGTAGATGATGTCATTCTAATCTAATCAATGGTTATCCTGTTAACATGTAAGTCACCCTTTTTGTTAACGGCCGAGGATGCTTCTTCCCTTATGATCTGAAAATACACTCCATCTGCTGCACACTATATGATGGTATTTTCAATGTTTAAGGCAATAAATATTTTGAATCTTTCTATGATAGAAAATAAAAGAATTGTACTATTAAGAGAGAAAGCATCATAAATTTATTTAAGTGGAAACTCTGGCAGAAAGCCGACAAAGTGTGGTTTAACTTGATTTAGGTTTATCTTTTGGGTAGGTCATAAAAGTTCTCTGCTTGTTTCCATCAAGGATTGAACACAGTTTTGCATAGATAGGCAAAGGATGAAATCTGTGAACTGTGAAGTGAGAATTGAGAAGAAGGGTAAAATTATCACGTGACATGTCTTTTAATGTTATGATTCTGGCTACTACTTGGAATCCCATGTTGTAGCTTTTCTATTTCCTGTCAATCAAGACTGTGATGCAATTTGGTTCTTATGCTATCACTATTCCTTGGTGAGCCAATTAGGATCCAAGGTCTTATTCCTAGAACAGCTTGTAGCAATAAATGTTCTTGGCCTTAATGGTGGACTTGTACTTGCAGTTTGTGACTTGGTGTGGACTTTGTGGTGTTCGAGTATTGGGAGGACTAGGGTTTGGTTTTGATTGAGATTTGAAGGTTAAGGTGGCAGAATTAGACCAAAGGGGTGCTGGAATTTTCTGATGCTCTAAAAGTATATGTTGCAAGGGCTGTTATTGATGTGTTAGTGATTTAGGAGTTAGGACTGCAAGAGAATCCGGAGATCAGGTGAGGGGATAGAAATATGATAGGAATGGATAGAGGAAAAAAGATTTGAAGTTTAGGCAGAAGAATTGAAGGGAGAATATATAATCTCCTCCCAATTAGATTATGACATATTTAAAGATAAGAGAATGGTGGTAATTTTGGCTGCTGACTTTGATAGGGAGAAGTTTTAAAGATATGGATAGGAGGTTCACTAAGTCAACTGATTAAGGCTAAAACTTGGCAGGAATTGAAAACAAAGGTTGATGGAAATTTTGCCAACGTTTAGTTGGTTTGGTGGAAATGTTGGGGAAATAATGTGTTTGATTGATTGGTTCTTTTATTTTTGTTTTTAAACTTAAAATAAATCTTTTTGTCTATTTGTATTGATATATGTACTTGCTATATATATACACAATGTTCTTATGCAGTTCAATGGAGTTGGTTTTCCCTTTTTCTTGGTTTGTCCTGTCCACTTCTTTTTAAATACAGGCGTCAGCTCTAGATAATTATATTTATGCATATGCTTCAAATTATTATTTTCTCTTTTTGGCCTTCCATACTGAAGTTCTTATGCAGTTCAGTGGAGTTGGTTTTCCCTTTTCCTTGGTTTGTCCCGTCCACATCGTTTTAAGTACAGGCGTCAGCTCTAGATAACTTCAAATTATTATTTTCTCTTTTTGGCCTTCCATACCGAAGTTGAATGATTATTTTGATCTCTGTGAAATAATTTCTACATTAAATTTTCTATATTCTGCAGACTAATAGATTGTCGAAAAGCAATCTTGAAGGATATTGTGAAGTTGATCTCCTTGAATTTCTAACAAAGGTGAGAGATTTTATTATTGAATTCTTAGAAACTTCTTAGTAGTAATTTGGTGCATAAACCTGGGAATTTCCATAGAACTACAAATGAAAGTCATACAATTGCGTGCAATTGCATGTGTGTGCACGTTACATAGAGATATGATAATGAATGTCTCCATCCTTTTGCTGTGAATATGATGTTGGTGATAACGGCTTTGAACAATTGGATTGTAAGTTTTTGGTGGAATAGGTGCACTGCATGAGTGCATGGAATGTTGTTTTGACTGTTTAAGCTGCATTTGGCACACAAGGCAAACTAGACTGAGACTGGAATAGATTCTATGTAATATAGTCCTTGTTCCATGCAGTGTTTGGTTGAATTGTATGCATTATTTTCCCAATTTTATTATAAATATTGATTGACTATTATTAAATAAAAGATAATAATAATAAAAAAGCACTGTACTTTATTGGCCCTTGAAATTAAATTTCTTTAGTTACTGATCTGTATACAAGAAGAAACAACAACAATTCAAAGGCCATCTGAAGAAGCTTTTATCATTTGTTAGTGGACTAGTGAACTGTTTCTGGAAATGCTCAATCAATTCATCCTCTCAACCTTCAGATTGCATATGCAATTGTTGTTGACATTTTTTTTTTCAGATCTTTAGGATTATCTGTTTGTAATTTTAATTACTTATGTATAAAATATGTTGTCCTTAGTATTGAATTACACTAACAAAAACCTAAAGCAAACAAAAAAAGGGGAAACAAATATATATCAAAAGATTTCATAAGTTTGTTTTAAATTGGTCATGAACAAGAGAATTTGATTTTATTTGTTTAAAGTTTAGTTACTGCATGCTTCTGTGTTATTATCATCTGCTTAGGGATGCCCACATGATAGTACCATTGGTAGCGTTGGACTACTATTACGGGATTAATTTTTCATGTAGTCGGAACTAATGGAAGGCAGCAAATATGAAATTAAGACGATAGGCTTATGAGTTGGTCCTATCTTAGGATTATAATTTACCCTTGAGGAATTGCTTAATTATAAAACATTTGATGGGATTGACATGATTTATGAAAATATAAAGATTTTTGAGGACTAAGTCTTCTTGGTCCGTTGCCATTACCCACAGGCCCTAGCTGTGCCGCTCCTCAAAAATCCAAGCACAAATCGTAGCCACCACCACCACAAACCTTTGCCGCCGCAGCCACGACACCAAACCCTAGCAGCCACCGCATAAAACCCTAGCGAAGGCTGGACTGCTAGCCCTTGAATATGGGATTAATTTTTGGTGTAGTCATTTCTAATTGAAGGCATCAAACATGATATTATGAGTTTATGACAACAGTGTTGTGAATTAGTCCTATCTTAGGATTATAGACTAGCTTTGCGGAACTACTTAATTATAGAACTGTAATGAGATTGCGCATGATATTTTGAGGACTTAGTCTTCTTGGTTGTCAAAAGTATTTTAATTCTTTGAACCTGTGATTAACATTTCATAGTGATGTTCTTTCTTTCTTTTTCTTTCTTTCCGTTGCAACTATTGTGTACATACCGTGTATAATATTTTCCTCCCTTTTCTTTCTTGTTATTATCTTTAAAACATTATCTTTTGAAAGAATGACACTCATCCCTTGTAGAGTTTTTTTCACAACTTGGGTCCCTTCGAAATTTTTAATTTCCATTTTGTCCCTTGCATTAAAATATGAAAGGAAAAGTACAATATTAAACGGTAAGTTTGACCTTTGATATTAGATTTTAATTTGTACAAATCAAATTTTGATCTAACATCAATTTGTATGTTAAAATACACATTTAGCCTTCAATAGTGTTCTTTTTTCATTTACATTTTAATGCTGCGGACGAAGTGAAAATATAAAAAATTTATTGGGGACCAAGTGGTAAAACTACTGTTTTCCTTTTTTTTTTGTAAGAGATGAAATATGTCACGCTTCCTTATTTTGTTTTATAAAATAAAACATATTACTTTTTACATTTTTCGTAATCACTGAATATTGAGCTGTTTGTAAGTTGATCTTAGCTCTTTGATTAGAGTTTGATTCAAATTTGAGGACTTATGTGACTTTGGGTAGCTAATTTGCCAATTAAAATATTTATATTTTTTTCTCTCTTTCTTTTTTTTTTTAATTTATTTCATGTTTATATAATATTGTGTTGCAGGATTCAGACGCTGACTCTGAGGTATTTGACCTTTTAGATCCATCATCATCTAACAAAATTGTTGGCAAGATTTCTCTATCATGTTCTGTTGAGGTAAGTATATTATTATTCAATTGATTGAGCCCAGCTGGATTAATGAATCTTAACATTCTTTTGAAATCATTGGTAGGATCCAATTGAAACAGAGAAAAGTTTTGCAAGACGCATATTATCAATTGTGGTATGTTTTAAATGTTCATTCATCTTCTTTTCTAATTCTCACGCCAACTAATTCTCTTGCTATTTGTGTGTTTTTTGGATAGTAATTTAATTATGTTCTTGGGGCGTTCATAGAATAGTTTCTTTGAAGCACGAGTTTGGGTTTAACTAAAACCAAGAACTTTGATTTTAGTTGTTTGGAATTAGTTAGGCGATAACAATTAATTACGAGCTTATGTATAATTGCGGGTGTCTAGTCCCAAAATTTTCACACTTACCAAACTTTTGTAATGGGAGAACTTATACCCCGTTTGGGAGTGTGGTAAGGCAGCCCAGCTACTAAGGTGTTTGGTAACACTTGTAGCTGAGCTTTGACAACTTAGCAAATTTTTTTTTCCAACTTATACTCTACAGCTGTGGCTTTTATTCCACAGCTGCTGCAGCTTAAATGGTACAACACTTCACTTCCAAACACACCCTTAATGGGGCTGGATTATTTTGTCAAATTTTGGTTGAATCTTTGTTTTGGTACATGCAAAACTATAGCTTATCCTGGCTTTATCCAATTTAGCAAGGTAAACTAAAGCCTTTGGGATAATATAGAATAATTTTTTTATTGAAAAAAAAAATCTTATGTTTTGTTTCATATATTAAAATTTAGTATATTATGATCTTAATTTATATTTAAATATCTAGTTAGTTTTATTATGTTATGTTATTTAACTAATAATGTGAAGAGTAATTTTACAATAGAGAAATCCCTTTCTTTAATAAAATAAGGGACAAAACTAAAAGACGAAAAAAAATTTCAATACACAACAGGACAAATACGCTGCATTGATTTGTGTTTTTTAATCTTTTAGCTTGTCCCTTACTTTATTAAAGGGATTCCCTTCTTTTAAAATTACTCATAATGTGATAGTTTATAATATTTATATTTATTACCTTTGTTTAAATAAAGGTTGGGGGTGAGCAAGGCCAAATATAATTTTTTGGGGGTGAGCAAGGCCAAATATAATTTTAACCCTTACCTGGCCTAAAAGTTGAACTCGGGTGGCTAGCCAAATAATAAATTTATTATAAATATTTTATAGATGGGTTAATGCTATTCTAATGTAAAATTTTGCAAAATATTCTCATCCATTGATCTTGTTAAATCCAACAGTTGAAAATAGAAACAATAAATGCTATTTTTTGACTTTGAAAATTTATATTGCACAAGATCAATGGATGAGAATTTTTTAAAAAGTTTTTGAGTAAAAATGTAAGTTGGAATAGCTTGATCCAGATAAATATTATATTATGAAATTGAAATTTAATTATTGAGTTAGTGCCTTAATGTTATTTTACATAGATAATAACATATACAGTATATTTGACTGTTCACCCAAATAAATCGACATTCGTTACTCTAACATCATCCATTAGTTTTTTCCATTACATTTAACCGTCAACCGCTTTGACCATATAAATACTTAGTCATACCCTTAGTTTATATGATTAAAGGACCAAAATACCCATTTTAACTTAAAATGACTAAAATGTCCATCGACATACTTTAATTTCCATTTTTTATTCTTTAATTTTACCTCTCTTCCGTTCCCTCTCTCTCATTTTTCCCCATTTTCCTTCATCTTCTTAGTTGCCAAACACCTATGAAAACAAGGTTGGTCATATTCAAGGTGATTTCAGTGAGTTCTGTGATTCTTAGTCCTAGTCTGTATTTGGCTCTCAAAGCATGTGCAGTAGTGGAGTGCTACTCTGTTTAACAACTAAGATAATGAAGAAACGTAGGAAAATTTTGAGAGGGGAAAGGAAGAGAGAGAAAATAAAAGGGTAAAAATGGAAATTGAAGTTATTGTGATGGATATTTCAGTCATCTCGCAACTGACGGTGTAATTGTATTTTCATGTGGTAGTGGTAAACAGTTAAGTTTAATGGAAAATTTAACAGATGGGGGGTGAAGTAATGCCTTTTTGAAATACTGAGGTCGAGTAGCAAATGTCTTTTTTTTTTTTGGATATGTAGTCAAATTTACCCTAATAAAAATAAGTTGATAATAAAAAATCAATTTAACAATAACAGTTTTTTCATTTAAAAACCATATTGAAATCATGTTTACTATTTGTTTAAAAAGCATTTTACTTTCCTTTGTATATATAATTTCCATGAATAATGGTTATACAATAAGTTCCAAGTTTCTTACATGCCATCCCATTGCTTAGGCTTTAGTTGAGGACTTAATACCGCTAACCAATGTATTTGTTTGGAAGAATTGAGACTCTTTACTGTTTTTCTATTACTGGAGTATAGCTTAATGTTCATAGCGTCCTGGCTTTTTCCTTTTCAAAAAATTTCCGAATTTTATTCATACGTACTTTAAATTCCAGTAAGGACCTAATTCTGAATGTGAATATCTATATTGTTCATTTGGAGATTTTATTTTTAATACTAAATCTGGATAGTATTCATGATTATTGTTTTATTCACCTTCTTGCCTTCTGTGATATAGTCAACCTTTTAAGTTTTTGGGAACCTTCATAGGATTACAATCAGGATGGACAGCTTTCGTTCAAAGAGTTTGCTGACTTAATTAGTGCTTTTGGCAATCAAGTGGCTGCTAATAAGGTTTGAACTTGGCTTTACTATTTGTTTTATTTGACAGTGCAACCACCTTTTTGGTATGATCTGTTTGAATAGTTACAAATGTATTTTGTCAAATATTTGCTTAGTCTACCATCTGATTTTCTACTAAAGTGTTTGGATAGTGGGATTCAACTTTCAAGATATTGTTAGGTTTCCAAAATACTCCCAAACCTGTTTGTACATTACACATGGAAATTTGAATTATATGTGTTGGATTTTGTCTACTTCCTATTTTTGAAACATGCTTCCGTATGGTGGATCTTGATTGTGTAAGATCCTGTTCTTGTTCTAATTTTGCATTCAAAAATGCTGTTCTTAGAAAGAGGAACTTTTCAAAGCTGCTGACAAAAATGGAGATGGGGTTGTGAGCGTTGATGAGTTAGCTGCCCTTCTTGCTCTTCAACAAGAAAAGTAATGATTCTATAATTGCATCAGCATCAATTTGAGTTAACATACTATCTTTTCTTTGTCAAAATAAACAATGCCACCCATGTAAATGTCCTTGTGGAATATGACTTTTAATATCCTATGTGGAACCTGCGAAGAGAAATATGTTTTGATAAATGTCCTATGTTTGAACATTTAACATATATTTTTATATATTCTTAATATCATCTTGTCTTTTTCTGATAAATTATATGCTAAGTCTTCAATGAGGTGAACCTAATGATTGTTTCGATGCCTAATTGTGTATAGCTGAGCACTTTACAGGCTAAAGTTTATCACCTGTATTCTCCATCATCACTGTGCTTTATTAACACTGATTGCTTCTAACTTTCTGCTACTGATTCCTTCTGATCTGAGTCTCTGTACTCCACGTGACGTTTGTGAAACCAAAGCAGCTGTTTGTGTCCTGGTCCAAGCATGTTAAGCTTAACATCTCATACTTCAATCTCCAGTGGGATGTCGGTTCTCTCTTTCTCGCTGGAGCTGTTTCAACTGATGCCAGGAACTATATAAAAAATCTGTTTGGAGGTTTCTTTCAGCAATAAATGGAATTAAGGATATTGTATTTTTTTAAATGAATGAGCTTCATGATCATAACTGAAGTTACTTAGTTTTTATTCATTTGTTAACTTCTGGTGTTCCTCTTTGTTGACTAACCATTTCCTTCTTAAGCTTAAGCTGATGACCCCTTACGTCACTGGGATTCAAACAGAGACAACATATGATTATAAACACACATTGACTTTTGTGTTATAATTTAACTATTAGTGTTAGTGGTTTCAAGAACATGAACTATTGGTCAACCTGGCGTAGATATCATGTCAAGTAATTATTAATTCCCAGAGATTAAGGTGATAGGAAAATGCCCAACAATAATTTTACACAGTTAAAGCTATTTAATGGTTCTTCACCACAGGGTTTTGTATTCTTCTTCTTCTTGTAATTTGTTTTTACTACTCATAATAAAATTCTTTTCTTCTTGACCCTATACTATCAATCAATATTCTTAATATTCTGTGTTTGATATTCATGTATTTCAGGGAACCCCTCATGAATTGCTGTCCTGTTTGTGGTGAGACTCTTGAAGTTGCTGACATGGTGAATACTATGATTCATTTGACTCTGTGTTTTGACGAGGGAACTGGAAACCAGGTTATGACTGGAGGATTCTTGACTGATAAACAAGCTTCAAATGTGTGAGAACACTTCTACTGTTGCATGAACACTATCTCTTGAACTTTTTTCTACTTTTTCAGTGTGGCTGTTGTATTTTTATGTTATTTTAAATTGCTAAATTCAACTTACATTTTGCTAGCTGGATGTTTAAACTAAGTGAATGGGGCCATTTTTCATCTTATGATGTTGGCTTAAACTCTGGTTCAAGAGCTCATATTCTGGTATGTTTCCTTTGTTGTATTTTCTAATCAATTTCTTTTTTTTAGTTTTATTTATTTCTTTTTCCAACTTATTTGTTGGGGGATTCTGTACATTGTTCATGTCATTGGATGCAATGCTTTGTCGTTTGAACTTGGATTTCGTTCACAACATGGTCTCAGTTGATAGCTTATTTATTTAGGTTTTTGATCGGAGGACAAAAAGGCTGGTGGAAGAATTGATTGATGTTAAGATTGTTATGTCAATGAGAGCAATTTACCAATCAAAAATAGGGCTTGGCCTCATGGACATAGGTATGTGGTACTATCTGTTACATGCTATGATTCTTGTCATATGTATTTCCCCACTCTGAAGATCTTGTGGTTTAGTTTTCAAGAGATAGTGTCCAGGTTAAACTAAGTGTGGGGACTGGTAAGGATATTCAGTTTTGGGAGGATAAATGGTTCGGAGATTTTTCTTTGTGAGTGTTTCCCTCGCCTCTATAGGTCTGTCCCACAAGAAATTCTCCTATAAATTTTTTGTACATCTTCTTCCTCTTTGTTGAATTGGCATTGGAATTTCAACTTCAACAGAAAGATTCAGGATTATGCTTCTCTCTTGATGTTGTTAAACAATGTCGATATCGATGAAATGAAAGAAGACAGAGGATTGTGGACTTTGGAGACATCAGACATTATTCCTGCAAAACTTATCTTGACTGACTGATTAATAATGTCTCCTAGGCTGATTTCTTACCCTCCAAATTGATCTGGAAGGCTAGTATTCCTCCTAAAATTCAAGTCTTTTTGTGTGCCTTGGCTCAAGGAAAATTAAATTCTGGGGAAGTGATTCAAAGAAAGTTCCCTAATATGTGTCTATCTCCATCTTGGTGTGTGATGTGCAAAACAAATGCAGAACAAGCTAACCTGAATTGTCACCTCCTTGTTGAAAGCTCAGTTGGTGGCTAGAGCGTACAATCAATCTTATGGAGTTGACTATCTCGATATTTTCTCTAGTGGCTTGAATAAATTCTATTCAATTTCTTATACCATAGGTAGTCCACGATTGGCTTTTATTTCAACTTGATGCAAAAAAATGCCTTCTTTAATGCTATTTGGTGGAAGAGGTGTGGGGCAATCCTTAGGTTTTGTTGCTCAGGCAGGTTTGATGTACAGGGCCTCAAGCGGGGCAGAATAACTAGTGGCTCCCTTTCAGGCTAATTGCCACCTTCCTTCCTTTTCCCCTAATACCCAATTATCCCCTACTGTCATAGTTGTAATGGTAAGGGTTAATGGAGTATAATAAAAATATGAGGAAGTGGTAATTAGCCCAAAAAGTATCACTCTAACCATCGTGGAGGGTCTGTTTTAAGAAACTAAGCAGACTTATACTGTCTTTTGGACTTGGAATACGTCAGTTTGATCATTTTGTTTTCTGAAACATATTCCAGTGGTAATGGTTGTTCTTGTAGTTTACATTCGTAGTATCATTGTACATCATAACACTGATTTGTTGGTATTGAAGATGTAAAAAGCCAATTTCCCATGGACGTCTTCTTCCCCTTTGCTCTTTCTCTCCCCCCTCTCTCCACCCCCCTGTCCCCCAATGCCAACCCACAAAAACTACTCAAATGAGTATTTGTGAATTTTTTGTAGTAGGTACCATTTACCTTTGTTCTTGGATCATGGCCAATATCATGCATGGTCTTGCATTATTTTTTATTTCTTTGGTTTTTTTATGGGCCATGCGGATGCAGGGACAAAGGAACTGTTGAAGAGCATCTCTGAAAAGCAAGGAAGGAAAATGAATTCAGTTGAATCATCTAAAGAAATCCCAAAGTTTGTAAACTTCTTTAAGGTATGATGATTTCTTTTAGAACACTGTGTAACTTTGCTTTCGTAATTATGGCTTTCATAATTGTCTTGCTTGGAGTGTTCTCCATTATGGTAATTGAGTTTTGCATAAGTTTCTAAAGTATGGGGCCATTCTTGGTACAGTTTCGACTAGTTTTTCCTTCTCTTGCATAAAGCTGCAGATGTACTCAAGCAGTCTGGTTCTGAAAATATTTGTCAAGCTAAGTTGATAATGTATGGATCTGATTTGATTTCAAAGGTTTCAGATGCTTAGCCCTTTTTGGGCCCTTTTTGCTATCTGTTTCTTTTAAATAAACACATAGTGGTCTTTGTATTATACATTTTCTTTTAAAATATACAATAGCTAGGTTTTACTCTAATTTATTGTTGCAGATTTGTACTCTTTTATGTATTGCCAAAAAAAGGAAAAAAAAAAAAAAAGAGATTTTTAATTGAACTATTCGAGGGTTCATTTGAACTCTTTCTTATTTCAAAAATGTTGTAAAGATAAGTCTGATGTTTTAAATCTATCATTTGAACTTAACAATGCAATATTTGATGAATTCTTTAAAAGAATTTTCTTGTGCCAGACAATGGTTGCTCGCTAGTCAGTATCTCTATTTGTTAACCGTATGAATCAGGTTTAATCACAAACATCCCATGTAACTTATATTTCTTTTTCAAATTTTTTCACTTTTTTATGTTTTGTGGGCCATAATGAGGAAAAAAGAATTTGTGGTTAAGAACTGTTTTTTGGAAGGATGTCAACTTAAGTGCCATTCAATTTAAATTGTAAGAATGCAAGTTGCTGTAGTTGAATTATTCTCCACCTTTTCCTTGGAAGATCGTATTCTTCCTTCTGTTGCTTCTGCCTTGATGTTTGTTGTACTCATTGTAGTTTTTAGAAAGTTTCTGAAACTTTAAACAAGTAGAACTTACAAGCATAGATAATGAATTTAAGTTGTCAACACTTGTACATTTTTATACAATCATTTTCCCAATACTGGGTAAGTGTATCTGTGAAGAAGAATTGAGAAAATTTACTTCACTGAGGAAGATTAAAATTGTTGATAAATGAAGTGCTTGTTCTTTTTTCATATATTGATGAGAAACATATGGAATAAAAATACAGAGCTGAATCCCTGAATAAAAAAGGGAAAATAAGGTAAAAAATCTCTTCCACCAATTCGGAAAATTCGAAGAAACGAACTTGTTTACTATTTTGTTCCGTCTAAAATTAAAATATTAATGTACTTAATGTGTATAATAGTCCCTATTTCAACAATTGCCTAGGTCAATATGATATAAATAGAAAGAATGAAGACAAGCAGATTATTACTTGAACAACTAGGTCATCTCTTCATGTATTTAGCTCTCGGATATTTTGGCATCATAAATTCTGGGCCTTCTTATATCATCCTTCTTGTATCATAGCTTGTGCATGCTGCAAGTTTCTTCAAAAATACTTTCTTCTTTATAAAAGGATGTGGAGGATTTAGAAATTTGAAGATATTTCAGAGTTAGTGGAGTTTACAATATTTCAGTTAAAAGCTTTAAATATATAAGTAATATCCTCCCATCATTTATAGAATAATTTTATTATTCTACTTTATTTTAAGATAATGTAAATGTGTAGTATTTTTGTAAGTACTTGTGTGCATGATTGCTGAACCACGTGATGAATTCTTCAATCCCAGTTCCTTTTCAAAAGCGTTCGGTTTAAGGTGGCCTTTAATTTTACACAAGTTAAGTTAATCACTGGCACTGTTGGAAAATATGATTGATTGTCTTCTTGTTTATGAATAACAGTTGTGTAGATCAAACATACTCTGCAGTAACTAGGGAGTTCCTGTCCGGGATGGTAAAATCCTCCACGGATTTGGGGCCCCATGGAGCCCCACCCCAAATGGAGAAAATTTTTAATAATTTTTGGGGAGTGGGGTGGGGAGTGGGGGAAAAGTAATCCCCAAATTGTTACGGGGTGGGGTTTGGTATTGCACTCCCCACCCCACCCCCACCCCCACCCCAATCCCCATTATATATAAATATGTTTTTAATTCTTATTTAATAATTTTTATTTTATCAACTATAATGTCAATTAATAATTTTTTTATTTTTTATGTAATATAAACATGATATGAGTAAAAGAAAACCTTACAATATTTTTTAACTTTAAAATATTATTATATTTTCTTTTATCTTTTAAGGTGCTGCTCTCTTTAAATATTTTTCACTTTTAATATCATTTTAAGATATTATTTCAAACTTTTAGAGATTTTAAAAAAAAATTAAATACTTTATAATATGGTGATGATTTTATTTTAAGTCTCTAATTTTTAATTTACTGAAACCAAATTTTTATATCTACTATAAAATAAGTAAATGGGGAATGGGGTGGGGATGGGGGAATCATTCCCCACGTGGGGATTCCCCATCCCCAACCCACTAAATTTATTGGGGAATGGAGTCAAAAACTTTTAATGGGGTGGGGAATGGGGTAGGCATCCCCACCCCCACCCCGCCCCATTGCCATCCCTAGTTCCGGAAAAAGAATTCTTAACTGGGATGGGATTTTTGGTTTATTTGTATGCTCTGTTTTGCATTTTTCCTTTTGCAATTGTTTTTTTTTTAAGGCCATTTGGCAGTTGTCTTTTTTCCTTGATTTGCAGCGGGTTTTGGGTCTTTGCTTTTTGTAATTAGTCATGGATACTTGATGCAAAAATAGATGTAGTTGTTTAGATGTTGCCAGCCACTATGGACCGCCAGTGCTCTGCAGTTGTTTTCTCTTTCAAGACATTACTCTTTTTTCTTTCCCCCCCCCCCCCCCCCCCAATCTTGTTTAAAAATAATGTTTATAGCTTGATTATATTGTTGTCTTCCTCCCATAAACGTTTGCCCATCCTTGAATTGTATATGGATTATTATAAGACCCGATCAATAAAATACATGCGATGTCTCTTGAATTCCTTAAATATGAAATGTTGGATAATTACTATTGTTGTTATTTTTATTTTTTATTTTTTTATTTTTTGGTTTTTCCTTTTTTTACCTTTGTGATGCCTTTATTTCTGAAGTATGAGAACTTATACACACTTTCTGTGTATGTGTAATATAATTTGTTGTTGTAGGATCAAATCAATTTGGCTGATGTCAAGTACCCTTTGGAACATTTTAAGGTATGTTAGGAATTCCTAATAGATCTGTTCAATTTTATGAATGCACAAATTTATTTCCCCTAGTATTGTTTGTTTCCCGCCACGTTGATTTCTATTCTGGAATCATTTCACACTGTTTAATTTTGGAAGCACATACTGTTATGGCAAGAGTCTATAATAGCGGTATCTCATGAATATTAGATTATGTTTATCCATAAGGTTTGTATTTATGGGTGGTTCAGGTCTACCAATTCTTTTGATAGATTGCTCATTTATCAATTTTTTGCAAAACTGCAGTTTTATTTGAACATGTGACTTCACAAATTCCGCAATCAATATTTCCCTGTCCACGTTGACTCTTCAACTGCCTGAAATTATTGGGAATGTTGAAATAAAGTTTTTTTTTTTTTTTTTTTTTGAGTTTTGCTTCTGAAAGTGCATTTAGAAGAGCAGCCGAAACCTAAATTTAAGGCATTTTGAGTTAGTTTGCCCTCCTCCATAATGTTGTAGCTCTTTAATTGGAGGGCACACGCTTTTCGATGGATTTTGCACTTCTCATCAGCTTACCCCTATGGGTGCACACGAACTAAAACTTTCTGAGTTATTCATGCTTGGCTTGCCGCAAAAGTGCGGTTCAGCTCGTTTTACTTACACACTGAACTGTAATCCGGTTATCCTGAGCCTATGTAATTAATTGAGCGTTAAGTCAGTACAATTTGGCACTGCTTTAGGAAAGCTCAATAGTTCTATTACCCTGCATACATACTTTGTAGATATTAGAAAACATTTTTGTATTTTGGTGTTAAATTATTGTATTCAAACTCTCACGAAGGTTCGACATCTTATTGACCATCTCAATTGGCCCTATGTTCTCTCTAATCTTTTCCAACCTTGAGAGTCAAAAAGTATAGACCAATCTTCAATTACTCAAATATGGAAAATAAGACGTTGGAAAATGTTATTTCATGTTTGATAGAATTTTACTTTATGCACTTAAGTTTCATTAGAAATACCATTATTCTGTTTCTTATAAAAAATGTGTAAAATGAATAATTATGAAAAGAACCACCCATGTCTCTGGATAAATCCTGGGCTGTGATCGATGAAAATTGCAATTAGTCTAGAAACTAAATCTTGTCCGTTGTATTTAGATGACTTCTTGGTATATAATGCTCATGACAGCATAAATTTTGGACTGGCTCTGGATGCAGACATTTAATGAATTCTTCATTAGAGAGTTAAAACCGGGTGCAAGACCAATTGATTGCATGGAACATGAAGAGGTTGCTGTATGTACAGCTGATAGTCGTCTGATGGCTTTTAAATCGGTTGAAGACAGCCTTAGATTTTGGATCAAGGTACATAGGCACTTAGATGTGTTTCTAAGAAGGCTTAGAATTTTTTAAACATTATACAATGAGTACTATTAACAAAAATACAAGACATACAAACTCTTGTACAGATTGACATGGCGTGTTATATGATTGCCACATGTCCCAAACCTTGAAAACGTGGGTGGCGTGTTATATGATTGCCACATGTCCCAAACCTTGAAAACGTGGGAGATGTGGTAATGATTTTATCATTACCACATCAATTTGTACAAACAGAGTTTATAAAAGAATTGTTAGGTGTAGCATTACTCTGCTTTATATATATTCACTTTATTTCTTATGTTGTTAATTGGGTGATCTGAGATAATTCAAGAAAATATATGTATGGATGAGGATTTTTTTTTTAATTTCTATAATTATCTTAACATAAATTATGCAAAACAGAAACTATTTTTCATAAACTATTCTATCATAAATGCACATTATACCTTAAATTTCTAATATAGTCATTATGCACACACTTGCAAAACACACAACATTTCAAAGAATATGGTTTATCAACTGCCTAACTAGTTTTCCTTATTGCTGATTACTCTTTTAGCATACTTAAACAGTGATTATCTGAAATGTCACAACAGTACCAAATTTGCGCGAGTCAACTTTAGGTTCAACTTTAATGCGAAATAATCTGGATTCTATTCTGGCTTTATTATTTTGAATATTAGAAGGTTGTTATTCTAAAATAATGAACTTAACGATTACCATGTAACTTAATTGTAAAAAGTTACTCTCCCTAGAATCGGATCACAACTTATCTAGTATGTGGATTTACCTTTTCGACTTTCCAATCACTTTTTTGAACTCCAAATTCCAAAGTTGTAATAATAATATATTTTTGCGATCTTTTTTCCTTTGTAGGGTCAAAAGTTTTCAATTCAAGGTCTTTTGGGAAATGACATATGTTCCAATTCTTTTTTAAATGGAACTATGGTGATTTTTCGGTTGGCGCCACAGGTATTTTTGATAAGCTCCCTTGCAGTAGTTTGCAATACAAAGTAACTATTTGGGTTAAAATTTTCATGATATTTTTCTAGGATTATCATCGTTTTCATCTTCCGGTGTCGGGAATCATTGAGCAATTTGTGGATATACCTGGATGCCTATACACTGTACGTGAGTAAATTCAATTTACAGGGATCATGATAGCTTATCTATAATCTTCTTTTCCGTTTTCATTTTCCCCTGATTTCTACCTGATACCTTATTGCTTAGGTTAATCCCATTGCTGTTAATAGCAAATATTGCAATGTTTTTACGGAGAACAAGCGTGTTGTATCAATTATTTCGACTGCACATTTCGGAAAGGTCTGTCATTACTCTCGCTCTCACTCTCACTCTCGTTTTGGATTATTATTATGCTGATTTGATATTTCATTCATTCACCTTTTTCTGTCTTTTTTTTTTTTTTTCAAATTTGATACAAATGTTAGTCCCTAGAATCAATAAGGATTTCATAGACTCTTCGGTATGTCCATGATGAAGGCTTTGGTTAATGACATTTTTGTATGAGCAATACTGGGGATCCCAATAATTGAGTTCCCACAGATGTGGCATTCAATTAATAGATGGCAGAATATTAATTTTACCAATTATGAAATTCATTATCCAATAAATGAATGACACAACAATTGGGACTCAACTGTTGGGATCCATAATATTATTGTTATGGGAGATTGCCACTTTCCCCCCTACAGTAATTAACATATACCATTTTTCTCCTTACTGTTTTTATAATGATCAAAACCCCCCCCTGATAGCATAAGTTTACAATATTACCCTTATTTTCAACTACTCTTTTATTTATGGTTATTATAAATTAAATAAATCACATGAATAGAAACTAAATAAAAAATTAAGCATTAAAAATAAGAAATATATTTTTTGATATGAGCAAAAAAATTAATAATAATTTTTTTTTCTTGTACTTATTTAATTTGTGAAATTTTCTTATAATAAATATATAAGAAAATTATTATAAAATGATAAAAAAAATTATTATAAGAAAACTTGAATGACAAATAAAAATTTATTATAAGATAAATAATAAAATATTTTGCCTATCTTTTTTACATTTAATTTTAAAATATTACAAAATGTTTATTATAAGAAAATATTCACAAAATAAATAATTACAAGAAAAAAATTTTATTATTAATTTTTTTCTCATATCAAAACATATATTTCTTATTTTTAATACTTAATTTTTTTATTTAGTTTCTATTCATGTAATTTATTTAATTTATAATAAATGTAAATAAAAGAGTAGTTAAAAATAAGGATAATATTATAAATTTATACTGTCATGGGGGTTTTTGGCCATTATAAAAACAGTAGGGAGGTAAATGGTATATGTTGATTTCTGTAGGGGGGAAAGTGGCAATCCCCCTATTGTTATTGTACCAGTATCTTTTTACGTCTTTTAACTTGAGCAAATTTTCCATGTGTGAGAGTCTCCTGGCAAAAGATTCACGTACCAAATTATTGTTAATTTTTGGCATTTCTCATATTTCAAAAATATAGATGGCTGTCAATCTATTTTAAAAATTTATCCTTGAGTTTGGTATTTTATCAGTGTGATATCACAGTTCCTGCACTCGATGGCCGTTATAGTTGACATCCACTGCATTTGACCATCTGTTTGTGCAAAACTTGTCATTATTTATAGATTAAGATTTTTTGTTGATTTCAAAATTTTCACATCAGGCATTGCAATTATTGGGAGAACAATGATGTTAGTTGAGTAATATCACCAAAGAGAAAAAAGACAGGCTGAAAATTGTTGTATCCTTGACTCATAAAGTCAAGAAATATATAGGACTAGAACATTATTTTGATGATATAAAAGTATAGTGAATGAGAGCAACTAGTGATATCCTTTGTTTCATATTTTGGCTTTATACTAAAGTGGGAGCATAGATTTTTGGAATACCTAGCTTGGAATCAGGATATATAATGGTTCTTTTGTGCACAACACTGATAAGAATGTCTTGACTTGGATCTTCTGATGTGGTATAAGGTGTAACGCTAGTGAATAGTATACGGACTCTAAATATTATACTCCTCTCTGTTGTTAAGTTGCCACAAGGTAGGCCAATTGCCAAAGGATATAAAGACTGAAAAATTTTAAGATAATCAACTCCATAAGTTTTTGAGTGTATCCTTCAGCTACTAGTCGGACCTTTAGCCTGTCCATAGTGCCATTTTCAAAAGACCTAGATTTGTGTAAAAAGTTCAATAGAAGTTCCATAGACTTAAGAGGCTGTTTTGGGTTAATCTAATTTTACTTCAACAGTCCTCTTCATTCTGTTTGGTATCAGATCAATTGAAAGAAGGCTAGAACAAACAGTTTTTAACTGAATGTTAGAACCAAGTAAATTTTGGTTGTTTTTACATGTTCTTACTTTTGGGAATGGAGTTTCTGTTGGCCTTCTTAGGAAAAGTTTGTTGGAAAAAATGCCTTTTTGATTTTAAATATTTTCACTTCAACGGTCCTCCTCGCTAGTTTTCCCAATGTCCCCAAATGTTCTGCAACTTGGTGGTGCTACAACATAATGAGCTTTCATTTCTTGTTCAATAGCCAACCTCGAATTGGATGATGTATAGTTTTTTGATAATTTGTAGGCAAGACGAAGGGAACTAGAAAAACCATGAACTGAAATAGAATGAGCAAAAAAATACCTTGTAGGTGCTTCTGTCTACAACTGAACCTTTTCTAAGAGCAGCATGAAAATCAAGATGAAAAATTTTAGTTGTAGCTTGATGAGGATGATCCCAGATGGAGGTAGTCTCTTGAATGAGAGGATTGGGCTAAAGGAGAAGGATCACCTCGTTAGTAGGTTGATGTTTAGTTTTCCTACAGGAACATACTAAAAGACAAAAAACACAAACTCCAATGCACATATGTACCTGTATGGTTTTATCTATTGAAACAACTGGAGGAAGAATTTCAACAGAGCAAAAATAAATTCAGGTTCCAGAATGTGAAAATAAGGATATGGAACATGTTATATCAGCACTAGCATGAGTTTCCTGAGAAGTGGGATTAAGAAACTTTATCTTTTTGTGTCCTAGAATAACCAAGAAAGATGTGAAAATAAGGATATGGAACATGTTATATCAGCACTAGCATGAGTTTCCTGAGAAGTGGGATTAAGAAACTTCATCTTTTTGTGTCCTAGAATAACCAAGAAAGATACTGTTGAATCTTTAATGGCTTAACGAGTCAATTCTTCAAGAACTTGATGAACTGAACCAGATTAAAGCTAATCCGAACAGCGAACACAGAACCCAGAATCAAGAACAAACAGAATAACCTTGTTTCACACAGCCAAGATTAGAAGGAAAAACCCACTCGTTTTATTGATCAAAACACTTAAGATACAAAGTGGACCGACAGAAGAGATTGCAAAGGGTTACAAAGAAACAAATCCTATGCAATTTGGTCAACAAATGAAGAAGATAACAAGTTCATATCAGGCGCTGTTCATCAGCCCCCATTTATTCTGATATTTCCGGGCAAGCAGATTCAGCGTAAACTATTAATAAGACCCCATCAACTAAAGTCGACCTCACAATGACCCCATAAGTTCTTCATGATTTGCATTTGAGTCCAAAAACTCAGGTGCTAACATCTTCACAGATACATTTGGTTGACTTAGGGAAAGTCTATAAGGTATAACATGGACAAGGCAAACGACCAAATATACATTGTGAGAAAGAAAGTAGAGTTTTGTTGTGAAATAAAATAAAATATGCTGCTCCAAAGTTAAGTGATGATCGTAGTAGTCTTGTTTATTAGTAGCAAGCAGTGAGAAGAGCTTCTCCAAAATCTTCATGGGACAATTTTATGGAGAAGAATAGTTCTTGATGTCTAACAGTGCCTATAATTTATTTCAGCTACTCCATTTTCCAATGGAGTTGAGGACAGGAATTTTGAAGTATCATATTTTGAAGTTGGAACTGACAATATTCTAGGGCAATTGATTACAAAGAGTTTCATCAGAAACAATGGTGGAGTCTTTATTTCAATAAAAGTGTAGTTTTTGTTTTGATAAATATTTATTAGTAAAATATGAAATTGTACCATGAAGATTAGTAAAATATTTACTTGTAAAATAACCATGTAGTTTGTTAACGATTATCAAGACAAAATATTTAACCACATGGAAGTTATGAACTATTCAGGGACCTAAGGACCGAGTGTCTGAAAAAATTGTGATGCACAGTAATTCTATTAACTCATGAGGGACATGAAGATGTTTTCCTAGTTGACAAAACTAGAATTGCCTAACCTATTTCACCAAATGATGAAACAGTTGAGGGCGAGGATGACCTAATAGGTAATGCCATTGTTCTGAAGAAACCCCTGAGAAAAGAAAAAGTGTGCTGGATAATAAACATGGTGCAGAAATCTGACAGAGTCCGTTTATCTCATTTCCTTCACCAATTTGTCTTTCTTGTATCAAGATCTTGAAAATCACCATTAGATGATAAAAAAAGAAAATGATTGAAAATTTCTTTAGCTGACGTAGTAACAGAGAAATTGAAAATTGAGGGACAGAGAACTGAGGAAACAGAAATGATAGAATTGACAAAAATTGTTCCTACTCCTGAACTGGGCACTTATGGCCATCTGCCAAGACTACTAAGGGTGCTTTGTTGGAAGGAAAATAAAAACTAAATTTGGAGTGGTAGCAGTCATATAAGATGAATTACCAGTGGCCATTATCCAAGGAATAGGATCGGAAGTTGCACTTGAAGTATTGATGATTGGCTTCCTCATATGGGTTCACATGAGTTTGTTAAATAAAAGTAGAAGCAGGAGTTGTCAGTGCAGAGGGATTTTCTCTTTTTCAATGAGAAGTTGAATTTTCATTTTATATAATAGTGGATCTGATCATAGTCAATGTTGTAACTGAAACCCAGGTGCTACAACAAATGAAAAAGGGATGCAGTGATACTAAAATCCTGTCAAAAACCAACCACTAAAAGATTGACAATCTCTCAGCCTCATCATAAGTTTTACATGTCAACAAATCTATGTTGCGTTTATTTGCTGGAGTAGTAATGGGGAGTGTAGATTTTTCATATTCTTGTGTTTACTTGCGCTTTTAAGAAGGAGAGGAGTCCCACTCTGTGGGTACCACTCATTTTTTGGAGTTAGGAGTGGGATTCCCACTCCTGTGGGAGGAGGGTGTGGGAATGCCACTCCAATCCTCTTCTTTTTTTATCATTCTTTTATTAAATATAATATAGTTCTATTATTAGAATAAAGTAATGTTACACTTATTTAAAAATAATAATATTACATTTATTAAAAATAATAATAATATTAAACTTATTTTTTAAGTACAATATTATTATATTTAGTTGATAATAATAATTTACATTGATTCTAAGTTAAATTACTTAAAAATAATATTAGTATATTCATAGAGATTAATAGTGTTCTTATATACTATCTTTATTTGAAAATATAATATTATTATATTTATTTATTTTTAATAGTGTTATATTTATTTAATATCAATAATAAATAGTTTATTATAAGAAAATATTAATTTTATACTATATTATTAATAATAATGTTTCATTTGCATTGCTCTTATCAATAATTTTTAATTTCCATAATTAAAACTAAAATTATAGTAATAGTAATTATTAATTTATTTAATTAAAATTAATAATAAAATAAATAGTTTATTTTACAAATATATTTTTTTTCAATTACTACAATTCTTTAAATAATGGTAAAACTATAATTTGAAACAATTTACTTTCAATCCAGGACAAATTAAACAAGTAAATTGTATTATGATTCCTATTCTATACTCCCATTCCAGTATAAGTAAACAACTTTATTGAAAAATAAAGATTCAAAGTTAGGATTTATTTGTATTTTAGGAATAAGTTAGATTATAATGGGAAGATTCATTAGGATTCTTTCCCAGATTTTGTTTCCTATTATTTAGGAAAGGATAGATGTAGTCTCCTATTTTCTCTCCTATTTTGCTGTATATATCCCTTGTACATACCGTTCTGGACAGTAAGAAAAAGAGGAACAAATTCACGGTTTCCTTCATGGTATCAGAGCAGTGCTCTAAACCCTAGTTCTTCTATCAGCCGCCATTTCCTTCTTCTCCTCTACCACCTCTTTTCAACAGTATCCACCTTCCTTCCTCTCCCATCAGTTGTATCCACATTCCCAATTCTAGAATTCCAACTCCTCAGGATTCTCATTCCAATCTGAAAAAGTAAACGATACCCTACTGCAGTCATCAAGTCACAGAATTTCTTCACAATTACTTGAAATACTTATCTGTGATGACTAAGTTCTTGCCCTAGATTACCTGCTGTGATACATTTGGCACAACAAGAATCGTAGGTGCAACAGACTTTATGACCATTGATGGAACGGATTGGAGATGGCCCGAGTGAAATATCTCTGATCAAGTAAAATTATAAGAATTATCTTTTGAAATGGTAAACAATAAAAAATGATAAGAGATTCAAGACTTCTAGTTTATTTTTGAAAACTTTGTAAATTGTACTAATTTGGATATGTATTTGATTTCTTATATTTCTCAATATAAGGGTCTGCTTTCTTTATTTCATGGCCCCTATGATTTCCTCTGTTTGCCTTACCTTGATATCCTGCCCTTTTTAATAATCTTTTCAAGCATTCTATTTAGTAGCTGGCACCTCCCTGAGCTCCCTAGGGTTGGCATCCTATCAGATATCTCACTTGAGTTGTAACCATCTGTTCTGCCTTGTGATATATAAAGCCTGCCAAGGAAATTCAAGCAGTGGTACTTTGTATGAATTTCTAGTATTGTACCTCTTTTATATCCCGATATAGCATTTATAAGTTAATTCTCAAAACGAAAAAATAGCATTTACAACACATTTACCCTTATGATAGATATATGGGAATTTGTTTTCTTTACAATCGTCATTAATATGCTTCCACCGATCCATGTAGGGACACAAAATTAACAATATATTTTTATGATAGATATGTGGCTATTCTTTTTAACTTATCGAAGTTTGGTTGCAGGTAGCCTTTGTAGCAATTGGTGCAACCATGGTTGGTAGCATCACTTTTCTGAAGAACACGGGTGACTTTGTCAAAAAAGGAGATGAGGTTAGAAGTTCCTAAATAATGTTGCTCTTGTTGTGGTTCTCTCAAATTTGTCTTTGCTTCTAATTGACATTTATTCATTTTAATTTACAGTTTGGATATTTCTCATTTGGTGGGAGCACAGTAATTTGTGTATTTGAAAAGGTTTGCCTGTATATGTCTTTCAGAACAGATTTCTTCTTATTCTATTTAATCGCTTTAGTTTCTAGTTACTAGTTTCTATCTGGGTCCTTTGAAAAGCATATAACACGTTATAAAGATCTTGAAGATATATTACGTTGATGAATATAATCATTTTCGTACAATTTGTTCATACATGTATCACCATGTTATAATATATGTGATGACGGCATCTACATTTTCCTTTTTAAAACTATATTTCTTTGTGGGTTTTGCAGGATGCAATACAAATAGACGAGGACCTACTACAAAATAGTGCCAGAGCCCTGGAAACATTAGTTTCCGTAGGAATGAGGATGGGGGTCTCCAAAAAGGAAATACTTCAAACTGAGTTACCAAGCTTGGAAGATTGTGTTATAGCAGCTTGAATAAGGTGAGCTAAAGGCTTGGTAGATACTTCAAACTGAGTTACCAAGCTTGGAAGATTGTGTTATAGCAGCTTGAATAATGTGAGCTAAGGCTTAGTAGACATTGGCTTCTCCATTAAAGTCATTGACATGCTACTTAATTTTGTAGCTATTGTAGAAATTGCATCCCCAGCTTCACAATTGGCGTCTTTGGCGCACTGCTTATCTTTTTGGACAACCGATACTCTTTCTTATAGTTAGTATTAGATGTTATGATACTCCTCAAATAACTACTGAGATTTTTTATTATGTTTTTCTTGAATTATGGATTCGAAAGCTATATGGTTAGAACATCTATACCTGTATCCGAGTCATAGCCAGGTTTTAGAAGTTGGCAAAACGGTGTACCCTAGGTATAAATGTTATGCACCAATAGCACACAAATTGTATCCACATGAACAAATGTATGGATTATTGCAATCATAAAAATGCTTTGGTTGTTTAGTTCCGTGAAAATATTTTAATATGTAATTGCCAACATCTTCTATTTTGTCTACTATGAAATCCTATTAAATCGAAATCCAATGCATTGTCCTCTTTCATTGTTTCCTGTTTTAAAGTCACGCTGGATTCCAGTCTCTCAATTGTCTAAACCCGATTTTAATCCTCTACATGAGTTTTGACGCTCAGAAATCCAAAAAACATGTTTGCTCAACCATTGGAGCATCCTAAAATATGAAATGGATGATTTTACCCTTCATACCCTTTTTTAAGGTTTTTGAAACTTCAAAATTCAAAAATCACGATTGTTAAACCATTCGGGCTGGATATGGCGAATGGATGGCCGGGCAAGGCACGGTTCGTCCCGTTAAGGAGACGCTCAACTGTGCTCATGGGCTAGCAGGGTATAGCCTGATAGTTTCACGGGCTGTGTTGTGCCAAGCACGACAACCAGCTCTTAGGCCTGGCACGGCACACAAGGATCATGTTGGCTGGCCCCGAGGGTCTCAATTTCAATTAAAAAATACAACTTTTTTTTTTCCCCAAATCAAAGTCAGCAAGTATATGAGCTAATTGCCCATATCTTTGTCAAGTTAGTATAATGATAATATATAAAACTAAAGAGAACTAGGGTTCTTTTGGTTAGTTCTTTTATGTAAAACAAATTAATTACTTTTAATAGAACAAATAAAAATAAAAACATAGCATCACCTCGATAAGTACAGAAAAACAAGATAAAAACATACCACTCGATAAGTATAGAAAAACAAGATAAAAACATACTACTTGATAAGTATAGAAAAGCAAAATAAAACATACCACAACCTTAGTAAGTGCTTTTAATATCACAAATTTAATTCTAATTTGATATCATAATTTATTGTTTTAAAAATATAAAATACTAATTAGCTATACAAATCTAATTTTATTGTAATTTGACATATTGTTGTTAGATTTAAAGTTACTAAATTTAATTCTATTAAAAATTGTTACTAAATTTAATTACTTTTTAAATAATTTCAGTAACAATAATAAATATTGATATTTGATAAAAATAAATAATAAGAGCTTATAAATTACAATTGAATGACGATGACAATGATGATGTTCATGTTAAAGTTGATGATGACGACGACGACGATGACAATGAATATTAAAATTTAGAAATGCTTTTAATATGCAATAATAGATAATTCAGTTGATGTTAACCTAGTTGGGATGTGTTGTAAATTATAATGATGCAAATTAAATGTCTTATTTATAATTTGTAGCTTTAAATTTCATAAAAATAAAATTTAATTTATCTATCTCTCAAATATTTTTATTTTTAATTTAATGAGTAATAATTCTATTTATTCATTAAAAGTTAAATTATTAAGAATGATTCAATTTAGCTTTAAATTAACTCAATAGATTTATCAATGCAAAATTTGAAATTTAGAAGACAATATAAAATCTCTTTTTAAAGCTTGAACTTCAAAATTTTAAATTTGTATTTTATTTTTCTATAACAAATTAATATAGAAATTTGAAAGATGAAATAACAAAGAAAATATTTTTAAAAAAGCAAAGTGGGCTTGTGGGTTGACATTATGGGCCCTTAATGGGCTCCTGCTTGTGTTGTTTATGCACGGCCCATGTTGGGCCTGAACAAAAAATGGCCCATAGACCAGAATGATTGACCTGGCACAGCCCATTGATGGGTTGTGTCATGCTTTGTGCTGTAGGAACATTGATGGGCCTATGCAGCGTGAGCTAGCATGGCCCAATGCCCATCTAGTCTGGGCACTCTAAATAATAAAATTGACAAAAATACTTATGAAATTATAGATTTTGACAAACTAAAAAAATTTTCAAATTAGATTTTACTATTTATTTGAAGAGATATATCGACAATAAAGATAATAAAGATATTACATAATTACAAGGAAATTTGACAATAGCTCAATAGTAGTCAACTTTTGCTCTTTGTATTAGCCAATAGTCACTACACCTTATTTGCTTTCCCGTTGTTAACATTGTAAGAATTTGTAAAAGAATTTACATTAAAAGATTATTCTGTCACTAGAACTATTTTGATACATAAAAATATGATTTTACTCACATAAATGATTAGCAGAAATTATCCTAAAAATGTAATTAATTGATAACTCTAAAATTTTTCCATTATTTCTATATCTATTACATATAAATAGTTTTTTCTGATAAAATTTATAATTCAAACAAATATAACTTACAATAAGAAAAAAGTAGAGGATAATGAAGTAAACTTCAACCAAAATGTATATGACAAGAATGCTTTTGAGCAATTCATAAAATTAAAGACGATAATTAACTGCGATGATTGACTAAATTATAGAGAATAAAAGAAAATATAGCAAGTATAGCTTATTTATGGGTGGGATTTCTTTGACTTAAAATTTATTATTTAAACTTTCATCCATTAAATCTATCAATCCAATGGTAGATACATGATAACTTAATGGTGTGTTTAATAAAAGAATAATAAAAATCGGTTGGAATTGGAATGAACTGGAATTAGAATAGGAAATAGAAATTAAAATAAATTGTTTACTTTAATTGTAAGAATCATAATTGAAATGATTTGTGTTACTGTTGATGCTTTTTGTCTTGAAATTAAAATGGATTGTTGCAAGTTATTAAAATGACCTTAGTTGATTATTGTCATTATTTATTATAATAATTTTGATTATTATTATTGTTGAAAGTAATTACCGTTAATAATAATAATTAATAAAATTATTATTAATATTATTAATTAATATTAATATTATTAGTTAAAACGATTATTATGATTATTAATTTCATTACCATTATTAAGAGTACTATTATTATTGTTAATATTATTATTATTATTAAGTTAATTTTATTAATTAATAGTATTATTATTATTATTGTTAAAAAATATTGTAATTATTATTAACAACAACATTTTAAAAATAATAATAATAATAACAATAACAATAATACAATAACATAATATAATTATGTTTTATTAAGGACAAATAAAATTTAAGTAATAAAAACTTAATTCCCTACCCGATCAAGTTCTCATTAGTGATTCCTTAATCTCAAAAACAAATGGACTCCACATATTTTATTCTCATTAACATTTCTATTTTAGTAACCACCAATCATTCCTATTTTAGATTTCAGTTTCGTAATTAAAAAAAAAAGGCACCATAAATGTTGTTACTTTACATTTAGATGATATTGAATTAAATGGTCCAATGACTGAAAACTTTAATCGTACTTTAATCATAATTTTAAGTCCTTAAACTATATAATATAAAACACTGATATTAAAGGAAAGTTATGAAAAAGATTTGTAAGTTATAATTACAGATATGTTGAGATGAAATTACAAAGAACAAGTAGACAAAGTACATGCAGTTTAGATGACACATTTCTCTCAACCTCCATGCTGTCAGCGTAGGAAATGCTGTGTGGCAATATTATCTCTCCTTCATTCTTTATATACATAAAGAAAGACAAATTAATAAATTATCTGCCTTCATCTCTTCCCTGTTCTTTCTCTGTCGCAATCTATGGCCCTATTTTATGCACTGCTGTTTGCATTAGTATTTTTAATCCGCTATTCTGCTGGGCAGCTCAAAATCGGCTTTTATTCTGAAACATGCCCTGAAGCAGAGTCTATTGTCAGTAGTGTAGTTCAAGATGCAGTTGTCTCAGACCCCAACTTGGCCGCAGTCTTGCTTAGGCTCCATTTCCATGATTGCTTCGTTGAGGTCTTCTGTAACCATAATTATTTCTGCCTGTCTTTTTTTTTTCTTTTTTTTTTGAAAAAAATTATCTTTCATAATTATGTAAATAATGATAAGTAAATTAAATTAAATTAAATTTTTGTAAACTGTTTGCTAGGGGTGCGATGGTTCAATTCTAATAGAGAACGGTCCAAATGCTGAGAAGCATGCTTTTGGTCACCAAGGTGTTGGAGGGTTTGAAGTAATAGAAAAAGCCAAGGCCCGCTTGGAAGATGCATGCCCAGGAGTTGTGTCTTGTGCAGATATTGTGGCCTTGGCAGCTCGAGATGCTATAGCTCTAGTTTGTTTAACTCCTTAATAATTAATTAGTTTATTTATTAATAAACATCTAATTTCTTTACATTTAAGCTATCGTACGTACGCTATCATTAATTAATTGATGAATGCAGTCAAATGGGCCGAGCTACCAGGTTCCAACCGGGCGCAGAGATGGTGAAGTTTCAAATGTTACGCTGGCAGATGATATGCCCGATGTTAGTGATTCAATTCAGCAACTCAAGACTAAGTTTTTGCACAAAGGGCTGTCGGAGAAGGATCTAGTACTTCTTAGCGGTATGCTTTCTCTCTCCCTCTCTCTCATGCATCGCTTATGACAATATGGTTGGTGGACACTCTGATTAAAATGATCAGGTATAATTAAGGCCAATTCTAAATATATGCATGTACAATTTTTTTTTTTTAAAAAAATGACAGTTAGAATAATCGCATTATCAAAAATCTCAGAAAATTACAAGTAAATTCTGATGGAAAAATTGTCATCCATACAAAAGAATTAGAATAACACAAAATTTACTGCTTACAACTAAGACGTGACAAATACAAAAAACCTTCTGTGGCACTATGCATGTAACGAATCTGACTTGATAATTAATAGAGATAAATCAATCTAACTAGCAAGTCGTTTGTTTTTAGCGAAAAGGCCAGACCACTGCCTCATCAAAAGTAATATCATTCAAATAGTTATCTGAAAAGTTCAGACAAAGAGTCAAAGACCAACACTACTGGGCCATTAAATCTCCAAACACTTCCATTGGAGTCGACACAACCGGCTCCAATCATCCCAATTCGAACACCAAGGTTGACACAATCCTCCAACATGAAACTTCTTGTGTTGAAAGAATTGAGGGTGACAAAGGACACGCCTAGGCCCGTAGTTGATTTAGAGCCCAACTCCTCACCTGTTCGAGAAAATTTCCAACCCAATTATTTTTAGCAGTTAAAACAAAAATTTATTTTGAAATGTTTTGGTGGCCGTATGAATTGTATTGATTAGAACTAGAAATGGATGTATTTAGAAAATAAAAATAAAGATAAATATTAAAAACTAGGCTTAGGCCATAGTATATGCCTACAAGTTGAAAACTATGCTTGGCCCTCCCATTAATGGTTCAAATCCAGTCCAAGCTTTTTTTATCCTCTCTAGTCTTTGTTTGGTTAAGTTTTTTTTTTTTTAAAAAAAAATAGAATCCATTTAAGTAGATTTTTTTAGTAGTTTTTATTGAAAAAAAAGAGTTATTTAGTTGTCGATGACAGGTTTTACTAAAACTTGTAAAATTATCTAATAGACAAGTTTTTTACAATTATGTTCTAAAATGAATAAATTAAAGATATTTTAGATAACTCTATAAAAAGCTATTAATGGTAAGACAAAATTATAACAATAAAATCACATCAAAATCCAACATTATGACCATAGAGTACCAGACCTATATGAATATTTTTCCTCAAAAGCTCTTACATTGTATCACCTAATTGAAAATAGTAGTGATATTTGACCCCTCAATTTATCTTAGTACCCTCTTTTTTAAAATTTATTTTATCTATTTTAAAATGCCCTCATGGAAAAAATTAAATATAACATGTTTAAATTCTTTTTTTTTTCTCATTTACACTCGAGCATCATCACTGAATCAATCATCATATTGAACAATATTTATTTTTAATTATTTTTTTTAATTTTTATTATTGTAAAACATAGTGAATTTAGTTTAATGAATGAAAATAATAACAAATCCCAAATTTACCATGCTAACACAAAATTGAATTGAATCACCCAAATCCTCTAACTACTATTGAATTTGTCATCAACAATGCAATATTGCAATATCCTTAATCCCATCACTAACATGATCGGCGTGACAGTAGCTTTACACATGTTACAACCCAATAAGTAACTGCTTGTGATAGTAAAATTGTTTGTATCTCACTGCGTACATACACACAATGTTAGTCTGTTAGATTCTTATAATGATTTAAGATCTCATTGCTTGCGATTGCTTTTGGAGGAAGATTCTTTTCACTATATTTTTTTTCTCTCTAATACCCCCAAGATGGTAGGGTTACATGGGACCCCTACTTCTATTATAAATTATTAAATGACAAATACATATATAGAGGGACATAATCCAATACCTTCAACTCTTAAGAGTGGATACAAAAAAAAATGCATAAAAACTCATCAAGAAGAAAAAGACAATAAAATAATTAAAGCAAAAAGATAGGTAAAATCTAATGCCTAACACGAGGAACTTCCTACACATCCAAATGAGTAATCTAAGATACGTTGATAGGAAAGCCCCGACGACTGAAGAAATATCGATCAAAGCGATGAATGTAAGTTCAATTAGCCATGAAATCAGCTACAGAGGTAGCCTCCCGAAGAACATACATAACCAAGACTAAAAAGGCAGAAGATATGGCACGGACTCAACCTAAAGTATAAACATACTCCTATCACATAGAGCCATGAGAATTAATCAACAAAATCATGTTGGCCAAATCAGACTCTGTTTTAAGTTCAAGCACAGAGCAACCAAGCTGAGTAGCAACCTCTTAACCTTAACAAAAATTGCGACCAACAATGGACAACCTAGGGTTGCCCTTGGAACAACCATCCACAGTTAGCTTCACCACCCCCGACTGCAACAAGAAAACTAACCTAATCAGCCTCTTGTTCGGCTAAATAACTCTCAAATCTTCTGCAATCTAAGGGCTTAAAACCTTCACAATTGGAATGGTTTAAAACCAAAGGCAGAATTTTCAAAACTAAAGTCCGAAACCAACCTATAAGTAAACAAATCAATAAAGAACACCATCAAGTCAAATCTACCTAAAAGTAAACATATCAATAAAGAACGCCATCAAGTTGAGTATGAAGGCATAACAAGCCTTCCAAACATGTCACAAACTAAAGTAAGGAAAAATAACTTGAATATGCCCTAAGAAATGATACTTCGCCATCAATGAACAAGTAAAGCATGATAAAAATTGAGCCAAACCTGTCTAACCCACAAGCAATTGAGAAGTAGTTGTCTAGAAATCTCAATAACCCAGAAGTAGTTGTCTAGAAGTCTCAATAACCCAGCCACAAAAGCACCAAGAAACCATTTGAAAACTCCTTGAACACAAAACATCATTAATGGCCAAACAACTATGTCACAACTTCCAAAGGAAGAAACAAACTCGGGAAGGAATATGCCACTACCAAATAGTAGAGAAAACCTTATCCCTAGGCCTAGAGCCATACACAAGCTCCTGAGTTGCGTGCAAATAGAAATTACCATTAAGAGTTGTATTCCACCTTGGTAAATTCGATCCTACTATGAAAATAAAGACCAGCATACAATCAAAGAGGTCAAATCATCCTAGAGTTTACCCCTATCCTGAACGGTGCCCCTCTAATAAAAAGAAATTGACACCATAGATTTTTTTCCTAGAACTGTATAAGAATAAGTGGCAAGAGCTCAGCTAACGATTATATTAGAAACTAAAAAGCCCACAACTAACCATCCAATTGAGGCTCAGCAAAAAAGAACAGAAAAAAGTATGAGAAGCAAGATAATAAAACTAAACCAGAACTAGATGCACAGCTTTGCAATATTTGCATTTCATAAAAGTAGCCCATGAAGGAAGCTAGTCACGAAAGCGCAATCAAAGCTTAAGCTCTAGAGCCTTATCCACATTGTCAAAAGAACAAATAAAAAAGTTACACTTCTCAACCGGATAACAAATTGAAATCCATTTATGCAAGTAAGCATGTCTTTCTAATATCAGTACTACACCTGAGATAAACGAATGAAAGTGATTGCTATTGAAAGCTAGTAACAAAGCAAAAAATAGCCTAGCGAGAAGTAGAAGCCGAGCTCCCAATATAAAAAAAATGCTTGTAGCATAACTAATCAACTGACACAAAATTGCATTATAGCTGTGCAGGAAATCCTTAAGCCATTGAAGGCTCGATCAGATGTCATTTGGAAAAATAACAATATCATCAGTAAAACTTAAATAAGAGACATGAACAGGTGTAGTAGTATAATTATCCAAAGAAGGATACAGAGAAAGAGGATAGCCCTACCTAATACCACCGTGGGATTGGACCATCATGGAAAACCAAGGAGCAGAGATAGCCTTCTGAATCAAGGAAAGCCATTGCTCTAAAAGTCCAAAACACCTCAGTATATAGATAAAAAAATGTCCAAGAGATCCAATCATACGCCTTGGCTATGTCCAATTTTAGCACCACATTACTCTAAACATTGCAGTTCAGGAGATGACCTATCTCCTAAATTATCATGGATCCCCCCCCCCCCCTAGACACACCGAAAATTAGAATGGTGCCCCAAAAAAAAAATCTTCTTACAAAGCAAAGCATGTTGTAATCGAGCCCTAACATTTGAGAAAACCACTTTATCTTCAGTAGAGCTAGAAATATCACATTGTCTCCCCTTCTGAGCCATATCTTCGTTAGCCACTTTAACCCACTAAAAGAAATTATAAAACACATACTTATTCCAAGCCTTTAGGCAGAGCTTCAACAAAACTAGCTTTTTGTTGAAAATCCCTTATCCTTGTTCTAAAATCAGGGCAAACCAACATTGCCGCACAATATTACAGAAAGCTTGATGCTTAAGCCAAGCGTGCAAAAACTTAAACTTAGAAGACCTTCTGGCCGAGTCCCTATCAAAAGGTGACAACAAAAGAATGGTCCAAAACAATACGATGCATGTAAGTAATTTGAAAAAAAAAACAAAAAAGGATTAGAATACTGTGAATTATTCACCAACCTATCAAGAAGCCTTTAAATATAACCGTTAGTCCTAGTAAAATGAAAATGACTTGCAACAAGATCAACATCTTCCAAACCATTGTCTAATAAAACTAAATTAAATGCATCATAGCACCCTGAGGTTGAGCATACCACAGAAGACGACTGCATAACATTGAAATCCTCTCTCATAATCCAAGAACTAAATAACATTAAAACCCCCTCCCATAATCCAAGAACTATCATGGCTATCAGCATAGGCCACAAAGGCATCCCACAAATCCTCCTGCATAGGAGTAGTGCAATTAGCATAAACATAAGATATAAGAACATAAACAGGAAAAAAAGAATGGCTAACCTAGTAATGTAACACATAATACACATCCTAGAGTAGCTCTATAGAGAATGGTGAAGACCAAGACACCTAGATCTTCCTAGAGAATGGTGAAGACCAAGACACCTAGATCTTCCTAGGCATTGAAGAAATAACATGATTCATCTTAAGTCAAACATGAGTAGACTCTAGCCTATCAACCTCAATAAAATTTTCAAAAATACAGAAAAACATAAAAGATACATCTGAATCAATTATCACAATCTACATATAGCGAGGGCTTTAATAATCCCCTTAATATTCTATATAAGCATATTTATCATTAGCAAGTGAAAGATTGGGTGACAACCCACCATTAAGTATTACGGAATTTTAGCCTATAGCCAAAACAGAATCCTAGGATGACCTACCAACCCTCAAGCCATCCATATTATCAATCATTGCATTAGAAGGGCTAGAGGTTTGATTTTCCTCAGAAACAAACAAAAATCATGCATCCTCCCCTAATTCATCCTAAAAGCTGCATCTCTCTCAAATATAGACAAACCTAACGATTATCACTTTCCTCAAAACCCAAAACTATAGTCACTACCCTAAAAAACATCATCAGAAATATGGTACAATGCGAATTGACGGCCATCTGCATCTGCGTAGTATACTCAATAGTCGTACTGCACCTTAGTCAACCATGACAACATTTCTATCAGTAGCCATAGTAACCCGAGTTTGGTCAATTAATTCAGTCTCTATATCCTGAGCAATAGGAATAAGAGCATAAGTATACAAAGAAACCTCACTAGAAACCATAAGCTCCAACGATTGGATCTCCTTAGTAGGATTAAACTGCAAACCGGACCCAAAATTCTATCCCTAAACCAAAACAAGTTGTGTTCTAGGCCCGTGAGATTGATTTTCTGCAATAACATGCTGAGGAACATGAGCCGCTGTAGGTTAAGCAGCAGCATTAGAAGCAGGCTTTATCACATTATCCTAAGGTTCATAAAATAGGCTATTGGGCCCTCTGTAGCCTAAGGTACTATAAGAGCGTACTTCTATAAAAATAACATTATGCTAAAATCTAGAGTTGATTTTACTAACCCATAGAAGTGGTAATAAAGAACTCAAAACATCATATTCAACCAAAACTTTAGCTACAGATGGCCTATTCACAGAGGTTGCAACGCAATCTACATGTAATGACTTTCCAGTAGCTGAAGCAATTGAGAATAGAGTGATTTTATAATTAATAAAATGAAATAATTAATAAAATGAATAGGTAAATATAGACAATATATTGAAATTAGCACAATCGAAGATACCTTAGAACTTAAAAGTAAATTATCCACTTAAAAAGATGCATACCTCTACTATTAATGTACAAGGTATGTCGAATTCAAATTTTGGAATAATCTTCTTCAACCTCAAGCTTGATAATAATATATCCATTATCCAACAAGGAAACTTAGGGAGTTTCCCTTTAACTTAAAAGACGAGCGATTTGTGAATGACAACGATTGCGGGTGGCCAAAAGAGAACTTACGAACAAATAATAATTTATAAGGTTTTACCATGGACTAAATTTTCTTAATTGAAAAGTGAATAGCAAATTCTCCCCAGTAGAGCAGAATTGACTTAATAAGGATGAGAGAAGCTGAACAGATAGAAACAATATCAATAAAGGATTTTGAAGGGCGATTGCTGGCATTGTGACGAAAGATGGATGCAGGATTAACTACAAAGATGTATGAAGGTTTGAGAAGAGTGCGGTTTTGATGACTGGTAGCTATTGATCGATTTTAAACGGTCGTTTTTTCTTTCTTTTTAGAAGACCACCATGGGAACCTTACCTGTAATAAAAATTATTAATTGAAAAATACAAATAGAGAGAGCATAAACTAAAACCTTAAAGTCTAAGTGAAATACAAAAGAGTATAAAAAACCCAAGAGCAAGAATCAAAAGCAAACTAGCAAAGAGTGAATGAAATTGAAAAAAAAAAAAAAAATGGTAGCAAACAGTGAATGCAATGAAAAAGAAAACCAAAATAGCAAAGAATGAATGAAACAAAAAACTATCGCTTAACATGAGGGTCTTCCTGTGCGTCCAGATGAATGATACTAGATTAATTAATAGGCAAACCCTGACGACCCATTAAATGCTGACGAATCTGATGTGAATAAGCCTAATTAGCCATGAAATAAGTTGTAGAAGTAGTATCACAAAAAGCACCTGACCACACAAAAGGAGAAAAAGTATGGCTTAGACTCAACTAAGAACAAAAACATAATCTCACTGTACAAAGCCATGAGAAGTAATCTAAGAATCTACAATAGTCGAATCAAACTTTACCTTAAGCACATAGTAACCATGCTGAGTAGCAAACTCCAAACTCTCACAATAGCCATTAGCTTAGCATAAAGAATCGACCGGTTCCTAAGAAAATAGCTAAAAGATGCTAAAAACATACCCCAATGATCATTAAAGATAGTAGCGAACAATCTAATATTATCCTGAGAGCAACCATCCACCGAAAGCTTCACTACTACAGACAACACTCAGCAACTAGACGAAAAACTTAATTGGCCTTCAAATTGGCTTAATTACTCTCAAACCATCCACAAATAGTGAGCCAAAGACCCCTGCAGTTAGGATTCTTTAAAACCAAATACAAAATTAGTAAGCTTAAAGTTTGAAACCACCCTGTGAACAACTTCTACAGAAAACAATGCCAAATCAAACCTAAGAGCATTTCAAGCTTTACAAATATTCTACAAAAAGAAGCATGTAAGAAAAGCCAAATATGTCCCTATAAAGAGGTACGCTGTCGCCAATGAGCAAATAAGGCATGAGGGGTTAGAAAAGCAACTGACCTCAAACCAAGAATATGATGGAAATCGAGTCAGATCACTTTGACCTACAAGCAATCGAGAAACATATGCCCAGAGGTCTCAATAGTTTGGTTACAGAAACACCAAGAAACCATGAAAAAATCCTTGAGTATAAAGCATTGTCAGTGACCAAAAAAACCATGTAATAGCCTCCAAAGAAAAAAGAAAACCCATGATGGAATATATCGCTGGTAGATATACGAAAAACCATTTCTCTAGGCTTAGAGTCATGAATTAGCCTTAAGATAGTCCTGAATTGAAAATCACCATCCTAGGCCAGATTCCCCTTTCCAGATAGCATCCCTTAAAAAAAAAAAATCCAGTACCATAGATGCCACACTAGAATTAAATAAGAATAAAAGACAAGAATCGAGCCAACAATTATATCAAAAACTACAGGCCCAACAATTAATCATCCAACACATGGGGCCAACAATTATATCAAAAACTACAGGCCCAACAATTAATCATCCAACACATGGGGCTCAGCGATGCAGTGAATAGAACAAAGACGTCTCCAAAGAGGAACATGTTAACAAAATTGACCATATCTAGGCGTTTAATCCTACAATACTTAAACTTCATAAAAGAAGTCCATAGAGAACGCTGGTCATGAAAATGCCACCAAAGCTTCAACTCGAGAGCCTTGGACAAATTAGCAAATGATCAAAAGCCCAAACTACCCTTTTCAACTAGATAACAAATTGAGCCATCTACATTAATGAATCTATCTCTTAATATTTGTATCACCCCATAAGAAACGAGTAACAAGTCTTTCCAAATGCTAAATAATAGCCAAGCTGACCAAAGGGCATGAAACAAATACAAAGGCATAGAGGACAACACATGGTGAAGAAGCATCAATTTCCACCAAAGGAAAGCAATTGATTAGCCCAATTAGAGATCTTGTCACCGACTTTCTGAATCATATCATCAAAGTAAGTATTCTTAAGGAATCCCCTATAAACCAAGCATCTAAAATAAGTGATTGGCATGGCAAAAAATTGTGTAATAGAGTGGACAATGGCATAGCGAGAAGTCGAAGCTAAACATTTAATATAAAAACTACTAGCCTAGAACTGCCTCAGCCTCATAGTGATGAAGGAAGTCTATAAGCCGCAAAAGGCTCTACATTAGAAAAAATAATAATGTTATCAACAAAACCCTAATGGGAGACAAGATTAGGCTGCGCCGTGTCGTGCAACAGTGTAGAAGAATACTAAGAATACAAACGATCTAAACCCCGAGAAAGAAACTTAACAGTAGTAATAAACAAGCATAGGAAAAGAGGACCACCCTACCCAAGATCATCCTGAGATTGGAAAAATCAGTGGCTAACCTAATTCACCACCATCGAGCACTGGGACCTAAAAATAACTCTTTGAATCAAAGAATTCCGCTGCTCTAAGAATCCAAAACACCTTCACATCTGTATAATAGAAGACTAAGACAACCGATCATACGCTTTGGCCGTCCAACTTCAGTACCACATTGCTCCTCCGAGAACAATGGTTCAAGTCGGTTCAAGTCGTGTGATGCTGAAGCTTCAGCTGAGGTTTTATTTTTATTTTTTACTTCTATTTATATTTAACAAGAGTAATTTTGAAAATAGGTAGGGCTTGTGAGATTATTTGAGGTTCAAATATCACTGTTAGTTTCGAAAAGGGATTTCCTTTTTTTTTTCCCCCTCAAAAAAAGTGATTTCAGTTGTGAGTGGTATCACTGGCACCCCATCTAGTTTCCTTAAATCATCCCAACCCATGTACCGAGCCATCCCGTCCCATTTATGAGTACACCTTGTGATAGAAAAGTTATTAATGGAAACAAATGAAAGATTTTCTGTAGGAAAGAATATCAATTATTTATGAAAACAATTAATATTAGATGAATGAAGAATATTGCAAAGGAATTTATCAATGAGAAGCCTTCATTTGGATGACTTGTGACGTGCTGTTTGTAAGCAATGGATTTTACTAAATTAATATCATTCGACCTATGGATAGGAAGTCACCATTGGTATTCTCAAAATACGGGAATGTTGGGTCTCATGATTTTCCTTAAGCTTCGAAGATATTTTTTTTTTTGGGGGTAACATTGATGGATGGACAAAGTCAAAATCACCTTTTTAAAACCATATTTTTTTTTCAACATTCACACTCAGTTGTTTTAAAACCACTTGACTCGACCCCTTAAAGCTCTTCGATGACAACCACTCGGCATCGCCCGAGTGGCCAGGGCTGCTGTCCTCCAACTTGGAGGGCAGCAGTTCGAATTCCTACAAAAGTATTGTGGGGGTATTTCTTTTTTCAATTAATTGAGTGAAGGTAATTTTTTTCCTTACCCATGAGTGAAGAGTAGACATCCCTCAAATATTTATGAGGGTTAAAATCTGAGTAGAGCTCCATTAGCATTGATGTAAATTGGTCCTAATAATAGTCTGATTTGTAAATATCAGATATAATCTCATGTGATATGAGTTGTAATCTGAGCAATAGTCTCATGTAATAAAAAAAAAACACTTCGATGACAAACATGATCATATCATACTAATAATCCTCATATATTGCATTAATTGTTGTAAGACTACATGAATTTAATATAATTAAACATAAAGGGAAGATTTCTTAATTTATTTTTATCTTTTAAAAAGTAACTTAATTTTTATTCATTAGATTTACTCAACTCAATCTTAAGGTAGATGGATTAAACATAAATACTATTTTTTTAAATTTAGTTGAAATATTTAATTTAAATTTGTATTTTAATCGGTATAATAAATAATGTGTTATTATTTAATTGATTTAATTGAATTATCTCAACTGAGTAAATACAATATTATTGGACATGAAATATCAATTTACTTTTTAAATAAATTTTTAAGTCAAAGGAATCTCATAACATAAAAAAGAGATTTAGGTGGAACTTTTCTTAAAAAATTATTATTATTATTATTATTATTATTACTTTTCAGCTGCGCATACTATTGGAACCACCGCATGTTTCTTCATGACGAAACGGCTTTACAATTTTTTCCCTGGTGGCGGATCCGATCCCGGAATCAACCCTAGCTTCCTTGTAGAGCTAAAAGCAACTTGCCCTCAGAACGGCGACGTTAATGTACGATTACCAATTGATCGTGGAAGTGAGAGGGTATTTGACAAGCAGATTTTGCAAAACATTAAGGATGGCTTCGCTGTTCTGGAATCTGATTCTAGGCTCAATGATGACATAATTACCAATGCCATAATTGACTCATACTTAGGGATTCTAAACCCAATATTTGGTCCATCTTTTGAGGCTGATTTTGTTGAGTCAATTGTGAAGATGGGCCACATTGGTGTCAAAACAGGGCAGCAAGGTCACGTGAGACGCCTTTGTGCTGCTTTCAGCTGATCTGTTTGCCAAATTCAGATCATTATTTGTCTTTTTTTTTTTTTTGGTTAGACAATTTTAATTGAATATTTGTCAAATATGCTGTATCAAAATTAATATAGATTATCTATCAAAAAAAATTAATATAGATTATCTATCAAAAAAAATTAATATAGATTATGTTCACCCTTATTTTTCAAAATTCACAAACTGTAACCTTTGTTTGAAAATTCATGCAACTACTAAATAACATCACAAGTGCATTTAACTTTTGTCACATGTATTACCAAATCATTTAAGTTAATATGTGGCACTATCTGATAGAATTTGATTATGACATGGGTTACGTAAGCATTGATTTATTAATGAACTTTTGAAAAATTATTTTATTTTTAATGGTACTTCCTTAAAAACTTTTTTGTGCAATTGCGCGATGCGATAGTAGCAAGTAAAATCTTCTAAAGCCAAAAATCGTACTTTCACGAGTAGAAATTCATGATTTGCGATGTTAATTGAAAAATTTGTTTTGGTAGAGGCAAAAAGAGGCCTTTTGTATTTTGGAGTTTGAATTTCAATCACTTCATGTTGAAACTTTACCGCCATATATTGTTGGTTGCGAATACAGAATATTTTAACGACGGTTTTGTTGGTTAAGGGTCTGAAATTTGAAATTTTATTAATTTTTAATTATTTAAAAAAAAATTATTTGTTTCTTTTTTGTGATTTATGTTTTATTTTCAGACATTTATATTTGAGTAAAAAAGTGAACTTTATGTAACTTTTATGTGAATAAGAAGAGATTTAAATGGCAAGTAAATATTGTATTCTAAATATGTCTCTATCAAAATACTTCTTTTCTAAATTGTAAAACTTAATTTTTTTATTTATTTTTACTTATGTAAAGGTCAAATAATTATGTTTAAAATATTTTTTACTTTATAAAAACAAAAAAGATATCACTTATATTTAAATATCAAAAAAGAGAAAAACAAACATGAATTAACATTTGTATTTAAACCTATTCAGACTTCATTTAAATTCTGACTTGTTTAGATTTTAGACAAGAAAATAAACATTATATACATCTTTATATAAATATATTTTATTGATTTTGTTTTCAATTTCAGATTAACTTAGGATTTGGATGATTGCGGATCACTTGTAAAACAAAATTGAAATCGCCTTCTCTGATTCTTTCTAATTTTGCTGTAGTTGTTATAATATCCGTAGTTTGAATGGATAAATACTCCTCATCAGTCATCAACGATTACTTACCACAAAAAAGAACAATCAAATTAATACCTGAAACCAATTTGGTGGTTTGTACTGTGCTGGCAAGTATACATCCAATTTGAAAGAACATACATCTTCATAAATGATTACTAACCTTATTAAACCAATAATATTTGTATTTATGTGCTTTCCATTGAAATGCATCATTACCATTTTTTTATTTTTGTTCCATGCAATTGTGCTGCCATTGGTAGATAAGCATGTGATTTAAGTAATAAAATCCAGCCTTTAATTTCATTGGCACGAAGCAAACTGAAACAAGCTCTTCTTTTATTAAGCTCGTTTTACTAATAGGAAAAATAGAATAAACATGAAGCAAAAGCTCCTACCATGAAGAAATTGCACGGTTACTGTTGGCCGGACGTCTTCGACGTGCGGCTGGCTGGCTAGGAGATATAATTCCATATTTGCCTTCCGCCATAATTTGCCATGTTCTTAGAAGTTAATAGATAGTTACTCTTCCACTATTCATTAAGCTAGAGTTAGTTACTTAGCCACGTTCTTTTAAATTGAGTGGTTATCTTTTGTAATACAAAATGACTATGAGACTTGCTGATGGGCAGTGAAGAAAAGAAAAATAATGTTAGTCTTGTAACGTAGCTTAGATTGTAATTAACTAGTTGTTTAATTCCAGTAAGGTTGTATCATTTTGGTATCAGACATTGGCGACATCACCATGTTCTGAAATTGAGAAACTATCTAGGTGCTATAGATGAACTGGAAAACAATCGAAAGGATGTTGCTCACATAAGTGCTCAAGTTGCAGACCTTGCAAATGTTGTGCTAAGCATTCAAAACAATTTAACCAATATTTTCCAAGCATTACGAGACCCAACACTACCATCTATTGTGCCACAACCACCACCGATGCCACAACATCCTCCGCCAACGTCTAACCAACCACCATATCCTCTTGGAACTCCCTTTTCTAGATACCAAGGCGGGCCAATTGGCTTAGAATTTCCCACTATTAAGGGATATTATAATGCAGAAGGTTGGATCTTATTGACCAATTGTTTCAAAACTTAAATCATATACGAGACGACCATATGTGGAAATTGTTTCGGCGCACTTTCTTGGAGAGGCAATACCAGGGTATCAATGGATGGCTAAAACTGTCGTAGTGCCGACTTGGGGTGTATTTTGCAAAGCTTTGTGTTCCCGTTTTGGTTCTAGTGAATACGAAGATCCAGAAGGTTCTTGTAAGTCATAACAGATGACTACGGTTCTTGATTATGAAACCAACGTTTAAAAAAAGTGGGCCATCAGGGTTTGCTACTCCTTGAAGCATTTTTTATCCCATATTTTTTTTTGTTGGATTATTTGACTAGCTTCTTACTAATGTAAAAATTTTGAACCCTCATTCTCTGACTCAAGCCTTTGTCATGGCTTAAACAGCAAGAAGAAGTTTTACATGCCTTAGCCAAATCATTTCATGACAAGCCTCATTTGGGAACTATACCTACCCAACCAAACCTTGAAGCTGTAGGAGCTCCTTCTTGCTCTACCACAAAGGTGGACCTCCCAATCTCCAGCTACCGGGTCAACCCCAATCCGGCCAGATATGAGACGATTAAGTACCAATTAGCTACAAGAGCGACATGCGAAGGTTCTTTGTTTCAACTGTGATGAAAACAACGTTGTCGCCGACCAAAGCTGTTACCTTTGGAATCCAATGGTTATGAGCCTGCAGGATAATTTTCAAGAGCCATCATGATTTTCAAAAGTCTCGGTAACTGCTTGATTAATATTTCTGCCTTAATTCCATATTTGGCTTACATTGTAATTTCCCATGTTCCTAAAAGTTAACAGTTGGTTACTTTCTCAGTATTCATTAAGTTAGAGTTAGTTAGTTAGCCGATTGTCATGGGATAAGTATTTTGCAAAGCAAACCCTCACGGCATCTAGATGAGAAAGTCGCTAAGTAAACTGTGGAGACGTGTGTTTTGGGTCTGTGGACTGAAATGGAAATATGAAGAAGTTCAGAGTCCTTGTGCAGATTGACTTTAGTTGAAGGGGTCTAATAGATATTTTGTGCTAGACGTGGCAGTAAAAGAAAGCTGATGAGCAGTGCCTGATGTACGATCTTTTTTCTTCTCCATTTGTTCATCGATTTGCATAGAATCTGTCCCCTTGTGATCTGTGCAAAATCTTCTGTAAATCCACTTATGTTTGATTAGTTGTTGATCAATAACGTGAGTAATTTTTTCGTTCAAAGCTTACTGGTTCATGGCCCTATTCTAGTTCTCGATTTGGTTTTCAGTTCTGGTTTCTTGTTTCAATTGAATTTCTTAGTATTTCATTCATCAAGATTTAGGGGAATTGATTTGAAAAAGACTCAATAGACTCAACATAAACTTATTAAACTTTTTGGCAAGCTAAGATGCTTGCAAAAAAACTGGAGAGAGGAGAGAACAATATAGTGAAAGAGAAAGTATTGTTGGATCATAAACTTGATCCAAGATGAATAAATCAAGCCCAACTCATGGAAGGTTCTATGAGTAGGTATGGTTGGTGAGGTTTGAATTATTTGTGTTAGGTGTGTTAGGTGTGGTTGGTGAAGTAGGTGAGTGGTAGGTTTTAATGGATGGTGAGGATTTGTATATTAGTTGAATAAATGAGTGGTTGTGATTAGTTTGTTTCATGTATAAATACCCCCTCTCCCATTTGGTTTAAACATCAAGTGAAGTAGCAAAATCTCTAAGGTGTAGAGAGTGAAAAATAAGAGTTGTAATTGGTGAGGAGTGTTGTTGAAGAAATAAAATAGTGTGTTTTGTGTGTTTTATTTGTTAATTCTCCAACAAAGTGGTATCAGAGCTAGTGCTTGATGCTATATATAGTCATATAGCATATCAAATCGAAGATCTCGACGAGAGGAACGTGACGCCGTAAAAATCATCCCGATCCGAGACCGGACGCGCCTACACTTGCCGCCGGAAGTTTTCTGTCCTGAAGTTGAGTCGACTCACCGAGTTGAACCAAGTTGAGCCGAACTGAACCAAGCCGAGCCGAGCTGAACCGAATCAAGTCGAACCGAGCCAACTCGAGCTGAACCAATCCGGACCGAATCAAGACTACCAAGCCGGCGTTGACCGTTGACCGTTGACCGACGTTGACCGTTGACCAGCGTTGACCGACGTTGACCGTTGACCAAAAGTTGACCCGAGTCCTTCCCAAGGTTTTTCGATGTGCCGGATCCATCTGTGCTTTCAAAATCTCCAAATTCTCACTCAATTTGTAAGTTATGGCAAACGGTGGTATAATGTCATTTCAAGTTCCACAATTAAAGGGAAGTAAGTTTGACAATTGGAGTATTAAAATGAAGGCTCTATTGGGCGCACATGACGTATGGGATGTCGTGGAAAAAGGCTTTATTGTGCCAGAAAATGAAGCCACTTTAACTGCGGCGCAGAAGGAGAATTTAAAAGACTTGAAGAAGAAAGAGAATAAAGCAAAGTATCTCATCTTTCAATCATTAGATGAGGATGCTTTTGAAAAGATTGCTGGTACAACCTCCTCAAAAGAAGCATGGGAGAAACTAGAGACCTCTTACAAAGGAGCAGAGCAAGTAAAGAAGGTTCGTCTCCAAACATTACGAGGAGAATTTGAGTCCTTACACATGAAGGTATCAGAGTCAATTTCTGATTACTTTACTCAGGTTGTGACCGTTTCCAATGAGTTAAAAAGAAATGGGGAGGAGTTAAAAGAGGTAAGGATCATTGAAAAGATACTTCGATCAGTAGACTCGAAGTTTGACCATATTGTTGTGACAATTGAAGAAACAAGAGATCTGGAGGATATTACGATCGAGCAACTTCAAGGAAGGTTACAAGCCTATGAAGAAAAACAAAAAAAGAAGCAAGGAATCGAAGAACAACTTCTCAAGATGGAAGTCAATCCAAAGAAAAGAGAAGAAAGCTCCAACAACGAGAGAAGGCATTATGTCCGAGGCAGAGGTCGAGGACGAGGTAGAGGTCGTGGTCATGGACGAGGTTGGAATTTCAACAACAACTACTACAATTATGCCAAAGGAGAAAACTCAACCAGAGGACGAGGCAGAGGCAATCCAGGATCGAGGTATGACAAATCCCAAGTACAGTGCTATAATTGTCAAAAGTTTGGGCATTATGCTTCAGAATGCAGAGTTCCAAGCACCAGAATTGAGGAGAGAGTGAACTATGCTGAAGAAAAAAATGGTGAAGATGGCACACTTTTACTGGCACGCAATGACACAAGTGGAGGTCAAGAAAATACATGGTATCTTGACACAGGTGCTAGCAATCATATGAGTGGAAACAGAAGCATGTTCGTGCAACTAAATGAATCTATGAATGGCAGTGTTGCTTTTGGAGATGATTCAAAAGTACCAGTGAAGGGTAGAGGTAACATTCTTTTTCGTGCAAAAGATGGTAGTCACCAAATAATTTCGAATGTTTACTATGTACCCAATATGAAAAGCAACATCCTTAGTTTGGGTCAACTTTTAGAAAAAGGCTATGATATTCACTTAAAAGATTATAGTCTTTTCCTAAGAGATGACAAAGGAAATCTAATTACAAAGGTGAAAATGGCGAAAAATAGAATGTTTCCTTTAAATATTCAAAATGATGTTGCAAAATGTCTCAAAGCCTGTCACAAAGATCCATCTTGGATTTGGCATCTTCGATATGGGCATCTCAACTTTGGAGGATTAGAGCTACTATTCAAGAAGAACATGGTGAAAGGCTTACCATACATCAATCACCCTGATCAACTTTGTGAAGGATGTTTACTTGGCAAGCAGTTCAGAAAGAGCTTTCCAAAGGAATCAAACTCAGAGCTCAGAAGCCACTCGAGCTCATTCATACTGATGTGTGCGGTCCATTCAAGCCAAACTCCCTTGGTAAAAGTAACTACTTCATTCTCTTTATAGATGATTTTTCAAGAAAAACTTGGGTGTATTTTTTGAAGCAAAAATCAGAAGTTTTTGAAACTTTCAAGAAGTTTAAAGCTGCAGTGGAAAAAGAAAGTGGATACCAGATTAAAGCCATGAGATCTGATCGAGGTGGAGAGTTCACTTCCAAAGAATTTTTAGAGTTTTGTGAAGCAAATGGAATTCGACGCCCTTTGACAGTTCCAAGATCCCCCCAACAAAATGGTGTTGCAGAAAGGAAGAACATAACCATCCTCGACATGGCAAGAAGTATGCTTAAGAGTAAAAGGCTACCTAAAGAATTTTGGGCTGAATCAGTTGCATGTGCAGTCTACTTATCCAATCGATCTCCAACAAGAAGCGTGTGGGGCAAGACGCCACAAGAAGCTTGGAGTGGAAGAAAACCCGGCATCACCCATCTAAAAGTTTTCGGAAGCATTGCTCATGTACATGTACCAGATGAAAGTAGAACCAAGCTGGATGATAAAAGTGAGGAGTTCATCTTCATCGGCTACGACAACAACTCCAAAGGATACAAGCTTTACAATCCAAACAACGGGAAGATCGTGATCAGTCGAGATGTAATTTTTGATGAAGAAGGAGAATGGGATTTTGGCTCTGGTGTGGATGACTTCAACTTCTTTCCCATTGAAGAAGATGATCATACACAAATAAAACAAGTAGATGAACAACAAGAGCCTGCCACTCCACCTATCTCACCAACACCAACCACATGCAGAGATTCACCGCCATCTTTCTTAAATGAAAGAACCGAAGAACGTACAAGGAGTCTTCAAGATCTCTATGAGGTAACTGAGAGACATGATAATCTCACTCTCTTTTGCCTCTTTGCTGATTGTGAGCCAGTCAACTTCCAAGAAGCTGCACTAGATGAGAAGTGGAGAATTGCAATGGATGAAGAAATCAAAGCCATTGTGAAGAATGATACTTGGGAGCTTACTACTCTTCCAAAAGGTCACAAGGCGATCGGTGTCAAATGGGTGTATAGAACAAAAAAAAATGCAAAGGGAGAAATTGAAAGGCACAAGGCGAGGCTAGTTGCAAAAGGCTATAGTCAAAAGGCGGGCATAGACTATGACGAGGTATTTGCTCCTGTAGCTCGACCTGAAACTATTAGACTTATTATTTCTTTGGCTGCTCAGAACAAATGGAAGATTTTTCAAATGGATGTGAAGTCTGCTTTCTTGAATGGATTCCTTGAAGAAGAAGTTTACATCGAACAACCATTAGGCTATGTGGTGAAAGGACGTGAAGACAAAGTTTTGAGATTGAAGAAAGCTCTTTACGGGTTAAAGCAAGCATCAAGGGCATGGAATAGCAGAATTGACAAGTATTTTCAAGAGAAAGGCTTCACCAAATGCCCATATGAACATGCTCTCTACGTCAAAGAAAAAGATGGAGATATTTTGATTGTGTGCCTGTATGTGGATGATCTCATCGTCACTGGAAGTAATCCAAGCTTATTTGAAGAGTTCAAGAGAGTGATGATCAAAGAGTTCGAGATGACTGACATCGGACTGATGGCATATTACCTCGGCATTGAAGTCAAGCAAAAGGAAGAAGGCATATTTGTCTCCCAAGAAAGCTATGCAAAGGAGATTCTCAAGAAGTTCAAAATGAATGATTGTAAGCCTATAAGCACGCCAGTGGAATGCGGAGTTAAATTATCCAAACATGATGAAGGTGAAGATATAGATCCAACATTCTTTAAAAGTTTGGTTGGAAGCCTACGTTATTTGACATGCACAAGACCAGATATCCTTTATGCTGTTGGACTTGTGAGTCGATACATGGAGAATCCAAAGACCATTCATTTTAAAGCTGCAAAATGAATCCTTCGCTACATCAAAGGTACAATTAATTTCGGCTTGTTTTACTCATTTTCTAATGACTACAAGCTTGTTGGATATAGCGATAGTGATTGGGGTGGAGATGTAGATGATCGGAAAAGCACCACAGGATTTGTGTTCTTCATGGGAGATATTGCTTTCACATGGATGTCAAAGAAGCAACCAATTGTCACGCTATCCACTTGTGAAGCTGAGTATGTAGCTGCCACATCAAGTGTTTGTCATGCAATTTGGCTCAGAAATTTGCTGAAGGAGTTGAGTTTGGCACAAGAAGAGCCAACCGAGATTTGTGTTGATAACAAATCAGCAATTGCCCTATCCAAGAATCCAGTCTTTCATGATCGAAGTAAACACATAGACACTCGCTATCATTTCATAAGAGAGTGTATTGCAAGAAAAGAAGTGCAAATTAAGTATGTAAAATCACAAGATCAAGCAGCTGATATCTTCACTAAGCCACTCAAGCAAGAAGACTTTGTAAGATTCAGAAGTTTGCTTGGTGTCACAGGATCAAGTTTAAGGGGAGGTGTTGGATCATAAACTTGATCCAAGATGAATAAATCAAGCCCAACTCATGGAAGGTTCTATGAGTAGGTATGGTTGGTGAGGTTTGAATTATTTGTGTTAGGTGTGTTAGGTGTGGTTGGTGAAGTAGGTGAGTGGTAGGTTTTAATGGATGGTGAGGATTTGTGTATTAGTTGAATAAATGAGTGGTTGTGATTAGTTTGTTTCATGTATAAATACCCCCTCTCCCATTTGGTTTAAACATCAAGTGAAGTAGCAAAATCTCTAAGGTGTAGAGAGTGAAAAATAAGAGTTGTAATTGGTGAGGAGTGTTGTTGAAGAAATAAAATAGTGTGTGTTTTGTGTATTTTATTTGTTAATTCTCCAACAAGTATAACATTCACAAGAGTGTATAAGAGAGTTCTATGTACAAGCTGCATGCTATCCTAGTCTAACAAATTCTAAAGAATTCCTAACTATGTACAAGTGATCAGTATACTAGAATATATTGGAAATTTTCAGAATCAGGCCATAATAGCATATCTTGGCTTAATTTAACCTTTTTGGTTGAAACATTTGAGCGACCCACAACAAAATGCTCTTTTAAATTGAGTAGTTATTTTTATAATATAAAAATGGCCTTGAGACTTGTTTATTAGTGAGGAAGGAAAACAATGTTAGTCTTGTAACTTAAATTAGATTGAAATTAAATAGTTGTTTAATTCTAGTAAGGTTCGATGTCCATAGCTGGATGGTTGGCTTGGTTCGTGGCCGACTTTCTGATCATGGGAGTTTTTGATTTGGGATCCAAAAATTAAGGATCATACTTTCTTTGTCTTTAGGATTTATATGTAAGTTTTTTAATTTGTTAGTGCAATCAAATTGATTCGGATATGATTCGAATATATTCTGATGAAATTGTGCAAATTACATCCAATCAAATTTTGAGATCCATTCAAGTACAATATGATTTATTTAGATCGATCCAATTCTGGTCCAATGCTTAACTCAGCTGTTTACGAAAAATAGTCAAAATATTTAGAAAGATATTTATGTTTTGACAACAAAATAGTCGTGTCAGACATTCAAAAGAAGAATATCTACATCATTTTATTTTATTTGAATTTTACATTGTTTTATATTTTCTTTTATATCAAAGCATATTTAAATTTTGTAAACCTAGTAGTTATGCTTAAAATGATGAGCCCAATTGAAATTATAAATTTTAGGTCTAAATTTTGCCAAATTACAGTTCTAAGCTTCAGGTCTAAGTTTTGCAAAATTGTAGTTCTAAGCTTTAGGTCCAAATTTCGTATAAGTCATTTTATTTTGTAGAGATGACTCTACTTCTCTGCATCATCTTCAATAGTTTCTTGGTCCCTATGGATCTATTTCAGGTCAGTAGATTAGTGTAGACACGAGTGCTCCTTTATGTTGGAAGACATTCTTAGGATCGTGTTATAGCTGTTTAAAAGATCTGAAAGTACGTCAAGCTCCATTTATTTATCTTGGAGTTTCTATTTTTCACGGCAAGTCAAGAAAGGTTCACCTTCATGCTCTTGCAGATAGAGCTATTTCGAAGATCTCAGGTTGGACAAGAAAAATCTTATTTATGGCTGGAAGAGTCCAATTAGTTCAATATGTTTTTAATCAATTTTTCTCTAGAACTTCCGCATTCATAGGTGGCTTATTTTTCTGCTCGGGTATTTGTTAAGAGTAGCTGGCAATTTTATTTTTTCAGGTGATTTTGACACTCGTAAGGCAAAGACTGTTTCTCGGGATAATTTGTGTTCTCTTAAACTTGAAGGTGGTCTTGGTTTGCAAATCTTGAATGTTTTGAATAAAGCTGTTTTGCTGAAGTTTGATTGGGAATCTTTTCATAGCAACTCTTTCTTGGGAATTTCTTTCGATCTCAACACAAGATGAATTCTTTTCATTGTCGGTAAAAAAATATTTCAATCCTTGCTCTTTGTTGGATTTAATGCTATTTTTTACACTTTTTATGAAGGGTCTCATTGGCTGACAAGAGATGGCAATCTGGTCTCTTTTTGGCGTATTAAATGGTTGTGGTATCCTATTTCTTTGCTTCTTTGTATGGAGGAAATTGAGGTCAATTTAAATTCTACAATTTCTAGTGTTATTAGGAACTCCACTTGGCACTTTCCTTCTCAATTTGTGCAACTCTTCTCGGACTTAGTCTCAGATATTTGCTCTATTATTCTTTCAATTGGAGGAACAATAAATAAGCTAATTTTGGTAAGAATCTACTTTAGGTTGTCCACTTTTTCAGATAGCTATGACTACTTTCACAAGAAATGGGATAAGTTCCCCTGAGCCAAATATATTTGAATCAACATACACCTTCAAAAAAATCTCTTTTTTTTTGTTTCTAGAGGCTCACTTGTTATAGGTGTAAGATTATGATTGTAAATTCTAGGTTTAATAAGGATTCAAATGTGGTGGGTAGTTGAGGTGTACTAGCAGGGTAGTTGGGGTATGTACACCTATGTCATTGGAAGATGATCTAGCATAAGAGATTTAATCTAAATAGCATACGATAGCTAAATAATTGCATGCATAAGTTATTTAGGCTCTATGACATAATTCGAACTGCCTATAATATTTTGATAACTGCTCATGATGACGAACTGACTATTGTGATAGTTATTTAGATGTTTAAATTATTGAGGGAATTACTCCAAGCATAGCTAAGGTAGTTGAGGTTTTGGGAAATACTTGGAGAAAATTAGGCGAGACCATTTTGGATAGAAGAAGAGATTGTAAGCTTTATAGCCTTCGGAAATTGGTGTGTTTGTCTTGATAGATGTTGGCCTAAAGAAGTCGAACTACATAAATATCTTGTGTTATTCTCTTTACTATTTTTGTTCTTATTGTTTGCTGTTGTATATGACATTTTTTTATGTTTCTTTTTTTTCTTTGCAACTGACTTGATTTGAGATAGTCGAGTTGTGATAGAAAATAGTCAAGCTACTCTGAGTGATATTCTAACAAAATTTATTTTGTTTAAATCCTAACAAACTAGTATCAAAGGTCAGTTCCATGGCTTATATTAAATTAGATATTGAGAAATTTGATTGGAAGAATGACTTCAATCTTTGAGAGGTGAAGATGGAAGGCTTATTAGTACGTCAAGGGTTGAAAGTTACTATATAGAGTGATCCATGAGCGAATAACCTTTTGAATGATGAGGACTTCAAAGAAAAGATAAGAAAGGTACATAGTACTATCATTTTAAGCCTTGAAGATGAAGTTTTGAGAGAAGTATTGGGAGATAAATTTGCCTCAGGTATCTAGGCAAAGTTGGAAAAGATTTACATGGCAATGTCTTTAACAAATAGATTTTATGTAAAGAAAATACTTTATACAGTTTCAATGAAGGAATGTTCTTTATTATAGAGCATATTCATAACTTCAACACAATGATTATAGATATTAAGGGTATTGATGTGAACAGAGATGATGAAGACAAAATAATCATATTATTGATTCCTCTACTGGATTCTTATAAGCACTTCGTAGATTCAGTATATGGAACATAAAATTTGACCTTGGAAAATGTTAAGGTGGCTCTCTACTGGAAAGAAATACAGAAGAAATCTAAGGGTATCTTAAGTTGTAGAGAACATCTGACAACAAGTAGAGAATGATATGAGAAAAAGGATTCCAAGAAGCAATTTAGCAGATCTAAGTGTAATAACATAGGTAAAAAGTGTTTCTATTGTAAGAAAAATGACATTCTAAGATAGATTGTCCAGCAAAGAAAGCTAAGGAAACAAACCCTTAAAAAACCAAGATTATGCTGTAGTAGTTACATCGGAGAACCCCAATTGCTACACAACCAAGTTCAGCAATTCAGACGAGGACAACTATGATTCTGCAGAAAAGTTACTCGCATTAAATGTCAAAATGAATAGTAAATGGATTCTAAACTCAAGTTGCTCTTTTGATATGAGTCCTTATCAAAATATATTTTTGGTAATTGAGGGCGATAAAGTGTTGATAGAAAATAACTTGAGTTTTATAGTTGCTAGTATAAGAAACATTAAATAAAAATATTTAATAGAGTAATTAGGGAACTAAAGTAGGTTAGACATGTTCCAAATTTGAAGAGGAATTTCATCTCTTTAGGTATGCTTGAACATATATGGTATCACTTTAAGGTTGAAAATGGATTATTGAAGGTGATTAAAGATTTATTAGTTGTAATCAAAGGATAGACAAAGAGTGGTGCCTATGTTCTAAGGGTACCTCAGTGATTGGCGACATATCCATGCACATCGAGGTGGCCTCTGAGAAGACGAAGCTTTTAGCACTTAAGATTTGGTCATACTTGTAAGAAAGCTCTAAAGCAGTTAAGTCGGCAGTGTGTTTTAAGTGATGACAGAATTAAACAGCTAGAGCTTTGTGAACAACGTATATTGGGCAAAGCTACTAGGGTGAAGTTTGATACTGTTGAACACAAAATTAAGAGTGCCCTGGGTTATATCCACTTAGACTTGTGTGGGCTTGCTCTAGTTTAGCTCATATGGATGTGCTAGATACTTTCTCTTATTGATTGATGATTATCGAAAGAAACTTTTGATTTATGTGCTAAAGTCCAAAGACCAAGTATTAAGCACTTTCAAGATTTGGAAAGCACTAATAGAGAACCAAACCGAACATAGATTTAAAAGGCTTAGGACGAATAATGGGCTGAAGTCTTCTAATACGGATTTTGATGTGTTTTGCCAGAAGTAGAAAATAACTAGGCAAAAAATTATAGTTGGGATACCTTAGTAGAATAGGCTTATAAAAAGGATGAACAAAATGTTGCTAAACAAGGCGAGGTGCACTATAATTCAAACAAACCTACCTCAGAATTTCTGGTGCAATCAGAGCAACATATTTAGTTAAGAGGAGTCATTTAATTGCTATAAATTGTTTGATACTTGAAGAAAAATGGTGTAGATATTTTGTAAACTATACGAAGGTGAGGTTTATGAGTTCCTATATATGTTCATGTGAAGCAAGGAAAGTTGAAATCAAGAGTTTAAAGAGAATTTTTATAGGCTATCCTAGGGTGTCAAAGGCTATAAGGTATGATGTATTGAATTTAAGCTTTCAAAGTGCATCATAAGTAAAGAGTTAACATCCCATAAAATTGATATGATAGTGCAACTAATCATGATAAAAATCGTGAGGAAAATTAAATAGTGAAGAGTGTAGAGTTTGATGTGGAGCTTGTTAGAAAGAACCTTGAGAAAGTTGATTAGAAAGAAGCATCTAAAAGATCAAAAGGAATGATAACATCCTCAAACTCAATTCTTAGGCTATAAGTTAGTAAAGGTTAGATAGAGAAGGTCAGTAAACCACCTAAGAGATATGGTTTTGCTATAATGATTTCATATACCTTGTGTGTTGCAGTGGAAGTAAACCAAAATGAACCAAACACGTGTAAAAGTGTTGATAAGCATTGACAAGAAATAGTGGAGTCGAGCTATAGAAGAGAAAATGGATTTACTAAATAAGAATCATACCTAGTCATTTTATAGGTCTATTAGAAGATAATTGTAGGATGCAAGTGGATTTACAAGGCCAAAGAAATAACCTCAAAAAATGAGCCTAAAGATACAAGGCGAGACACAAGGCTAAAGGGTTTATTTTGCAAGAAGGGGTGGACTACACTGAGCATTCTCACCTATTGTTAGACATACATCTATAAGGGTATTGTTGGTCTTAAAAGTAAATTTGGACACGGAGTTTGGCATAAATGGATATCAAGCCAACCTTTTTACGAGGAGAGCTAGATGAAAAAAATTGTATGGCTCAACTAGAGGGGTTTAAGATACTCGGAGGTGAAGACAAAGCATGCCTTCTAAAGAATTTTTTATATGGGCTGCAGTTACCAAGACGCAATACAATGTGTTTTATGTGTTTATGCTTAAGATCATTTTTTATTTAACTTAAAATCATTTTATTTTTATTTCTAAGTTGTGGGTATTATTCTTTTTATCATTGGTGCGGGTGTGTAATACTATATTTTTCTATGATTTTTACTAATTGTATCACAATTTAGAATGACTATTTTGATTGGTTTATCTTCTTAATTACATGACATTGATCATTTTACATAATTTTACTTGACTAATTTATTTGAATGATTAATATGAGAATGATATTTCTTTAGGCTAGCGATAATGCTTATATTTTTATGCGATTGTTGTTATGCATTGAGGTATAAAAAAAGTTGTTTTTTGAATTCATTTATTAACTTTAGGTTAATCTTGATAATGTGTGTGGATAACATCGCTAGAATGAGATTATATCTCGTTCACCAGGGTCATCTAAAGGTTTAAAGGCTTATATCACTAAATGTAATCACAATTATCTATGAAAATGATCTAGTTAGCATTTACTTTTATTTCTCTATTTTAAATTTTTAGTTTTGCTGGAGGACTGGTAAAATTTATGTTTGGGGGTAATTAATGTCTATAATTTATAGACATATTTTTTCTCTAACTATAAATTTGCTAGTCTCTTTTATTTATATTTTTAGTTAATTAATTAATTTTATTGGATAGGGTGATAAATAGGGTATTAATAATTTTGTTAGTCTCTTTTATTTATATTTTTAGTTAATTAATTAATTTTATTAAATAGGGAATATATCAGAGATTAAAAAATAAACAATGCTTATAGGAATCAAACTGGGGAGAACTAGAAGTTGTTGGGATTATTAGCACACAAGTTCAGAGCCGCACATCAAAGATAAGAAATTAAACATGAAGTCCAATCCATTGTGATGTGAAAATTACACGTCAAATCATTAGAAGGGGCAGCAAAACAAAGTAAAAAAGATAATGGGCTTTTTTAAATTCTAAAGTCTTTCAGTCTTTCGATTTTGGCCTCTAAGTTAATGAAGCCACTTGACCATTATATACGCAACTTTTGTTGTGTTAGTGGATGCAAACATAGAAACAAAGAGAGCAATTAAAGTAGAGTAGCAGTCACAGTTTTGCGAGCAAAGATTTGCAGTCGTTTGGATTTATTTCCCATGAGTTATTTATTTATTTATTCTTTTATTTCTAATTTAATTATGTGTAACTAAATTTTTATATTAAGTTTAAAAATGATGTTCTGCTTAATAAAAAAATTACTTCTTATTTAATTAATTCCATGTATGTATACTTTAATGTTTATAGTTTCTGTTTTACATGTTTAATTGTATGTTATTAAATCTTTTCACCAAATCTATGCTTGGGTCTATAAAGTTTATAAGTGATCATCTTTGATTCTGTGTCTTTCATGAAATTGTTTACACAAAAGCCTAAGAAGATTTTGATTCTTTATTATTTTCATATGTTTACATAGGGATGAGAAATAAGGAATAAAGTAGGAAGCAGATGAAGGAGAGATACTGAATAGTATTCTACTAAAGATTTTGTTAGTACCGAAGTTTAAGAAGATAACCAACGTAATAAAATTTTTCAGAATACATGACACCATCAATGATAGGTATGCAATGTGATAATTGATAGTGGCAGTAACAAGAACACTATCTCGAAGGCACTAGTTGACGTGATGGAACTTTGAAAGAAAAAGCATCCAGCACCGTCCAGGATAAGTTGCATAAAGAAAAGTACAAAAACACGAATAATAGAGGTTTGTCATGGTCCTTTCTTAATTGGAAAGATTTATAATAGTGATGTAGTATACAATGCAATCGATATAGATGCATATCATTTGTATTGGGTAGAATTTGATAGTTTGATATTGGTGCAAAATATAGAAGAAGAGATAATGTGTATGATTTTGGTGGAATAGGAAAAAGGTTCATTTGTTGCCTTTTAACGAACAAGAAGAAGAATTCTAAGATTGAAGAGAAGAATTTTTTTTTAATTTTGTCAAGAGTTATCTAAAGGATGATTGTGATCATTGCAAAAAGCTAGAAAAGAAAGAAGAATTCAAGGTGAAGACTGTTCCTGATTAAGCGCAACCATTATTAAAGAGTTCGCTGATATTACAACATTTGAAATGCTAGATGGCTTGTCGCCTTCATGTAGACCTACTTCCTAATGTGAGTTTTACTTAACTTAACCTATTATCGTATAAATCTTCATGAGCATGCGATCTTTGTGAGATTATGAGTCCGTGTGTTGTTCCATTTTTTTTTTTTTTGCGCTAAAGAAGGATGAGAGTTAGCATATATTTATGTAGATAGTAGGCAAATTAACCATATTACAATGAAGTATCAATTTTCATATTACAATGTATTCCTAGTTCCTAATGTGAGTTTTACTCAACCCATTATCGTATGAATCTTCATGAGCATGCAATCTTTGTGAGAATATGAGTCCATGTGATGTACCAACTTTTTTTAGTGCTAAAGAAGGATGAGAGTTAACATATGTGTGTAAACAGTAGGCAAATTAACTATATTGCAATGAAGTATCAATTTTCTATTCTAACATTTACTAGATTAGTTAAATAATGTTTGGCTTTCTCAAAGATAGACTTATGCAACAGGTATCATCAGATCACAATTAAGCTTAGAGATGAGTATAAGATGACATTCAAGATGAAAAAATGGTTATTTAGTGGTTTGTGATGCCATTTAGATTGTCAAATGCGCCTAATATCTTTATGCGCTTAATGAATCAAGTTCTTAAACTATTTTACTGTAAATTCGCTATGGTGTATGTTGATGATAGTTTTATTTATTCTATTGATTTGGTGACACAACTAGAACATTTAAGAATGGTTATAAGGTTGTTGTGGAGAAATAAACTTTACATTCATCTGAAGAAATGTAGCTTTCTACATAGTAATATGGAGTAGGTTTTAAGTTAGTGTAGATAGGATTCAACCTATTAAGTCGAACATACAAGCTATTAAAGAATGAACTATGCCTAAGACTGTCGGTGAAGATAAGAGTTTTCATGGGTTGGTAATGTTTTATAGAAGATTCATTCACAAATTTAGCAATTATAGTTGTATACTATTACGAAGTGCTCGAAGAAATGGAAGTTCAAATAAGGAGAAGAGAAAGATGCGAGGTCTACTTTATTAAAGAAGAAGATGTCCAGTGCTCATATTGTAGCCTTGCCAAACTTTGACAAGTTGTTTAAGGTCGAATGTGATGCTTTTAGTAAGGGTATCGAGACTATTCTTTCTTAAAAGAGACGACCAATTGAGTATATGGGCAAGAAGTTAAATGAAGCACAACAAAAGTGGTCTACTTATGATCAAGAGTTTTATGCAATCCTTAGGGCATTGAAGTTATAGGAGCATTATTTGATTCAGAAGGAGTTCATGCTTTACAGTGACAATTCTCATGTGCTCCAGTAGTAAGACAATTGGAATGTCTTTTACACTTTCAGCATGGCTAATTTGTTTAAATATCATCCAGATGATGAGGAGTTGTGTGAGCTCAACTCAAGGATGAGTTCATTTCCAATGGAAAGGGACGAATGTAAGACAATTGCATGGAATGAATAGGGTACATTTTGGAATTGTTACTACCATTTTGGCGTTTAATATATCATTTCAAAGCTTGCGATAAACCAAATCTAGAATTGTTACTACCATTTTCCTAATGGTTGAGTAAAAAATTCCACTTCTTTTCTAGTTATTTTTTAGTTTTAAGATTTTTTTTCCTTTTATGCTGTTACTTGCAGGATTTTTATCTTTTTTTTTTCAGTCATTGAACTTGAGCGTCATTTGTTTTTCATTTCTTATTTAGAATATGATAATTTTATTACAAAATAATATCTCAAATTTACTTATTTTGGTAAATTTGTGATATTTAGGGTTATTATAAAAAGGAGCCCAAAACCATAGTTATGTTAATTTAGTGTTATCAATAAAAATTTCATTATTTAGAAGCTTAATTTCTTCTATCTTTCAATCATTTTACTTAAACATATGCACTTCCTTTTCAATTAATTGTATTATTTTATCATTCCCCTTTAGCCTAAAGTTTAAATGTCATTAGGCTCATTTCAACTATTACCAGTAAATTCGACGTGACTCTAGTACTTAACATCAATAAATAGGTGTAGGTTGTCAAATTTGACACATTTACTAAATAAGCTGTGTTTGGACTAATTTAAACTTGTCATGACACAAAATTAAGACAAAACAAACACGATTTGATGACCCATGTTGCCAGCTGTTATTTCAATACTCAAGCATATCATTAGATTAATATATTATAAGCTTAAAAAAAATAATGCTTAATTTTGTAAGGGCTTATTAAGAGCTAATTATGAATAAAAACAAGAAGAAAAAGAGAATCGTCACGGGTTAGAAAAAGATGGGGGCAAAGAGAGAGAGAGAGAGAGAGAGCAGCTAACCATGCCAAAACTCGACCCAAAGCCCAACCCACCACCAATTTATGTTATTGGCCACCCTAATGACAACCAAAGTTACTAATCAAAGTTTTAGCCAACACCGGACATTCCTGCATCGCACAAGCAGCCGAAAATGGCCGAAAGCTGCCAATTGAAATTGTGAGAAGCTAAAGCAATTGCCGCCCCATTTCGGTGTGATTTTATTGAATTTGTATGTTCCACCATCTAGGTTTTGTTCCCCATAACGCTGACCATCAACTTTTAGAACATAGACAATTTGCCGCCAATTAGTAGTTGAAGTTCTCACTACTGTGGGAGCTCGAGTCGGTGTTGTCGTCGTGCGTTATAGCTCACCGTTGCCATCATTGGACTCAAATCATTTTGAAGTATCTGAGTCGAGATTCCTAATCATCGTTGATTGACTTCTGATCGCTATTGATCGGTAAAGGCAATTTAATAATTTCATACTTCAAGGGTAATTTTATAATTTCTTATTTTCTGAATATTTTTTTATTTTAGAAATTGAGGATAGTTTATTGATTTATGATTTTGGAGGGTTATAAGGTACTTTATGATTTTAGGGTAGTTTAGTAATTTACAAATGCGGCGTTGCGTATTATGGATAAATGTTCATTTCGAGCTTTATCGCATTAAATTAGTTCTATTTCATATTTAGAGAAAGTAACTATGTTTTTTCTTTGATTTAGGAGGAACTGTGAGGGAGAACCAATCCGCGAGCGTGGACAATAGTTGAGTTTGAGCATTGTCACTGTGAGTGGAATATACAAAACATGTTTTTATAGTTTACTATGGTTTTAAAGTGTAGTAAAGTGTGTTTGCAAAATAGGTGTTTATGTATATGTATATAAAAGTTAATTTTCAAAATCATCAGATAATACCTTTCTCCTCTAGTTATAGCGATACAAATGGTATAACAGGCCTTTAAGGCCCATCTGAACAGACATACATATATTGGGCCATTTGCTTGGGTAATTTTTCCTTTTGGGTGCTTATACATGCAGTATGATTATAATAGACATTCAGTTACTGAGATATAGATAATATAAATGAGGTAGAGGTCTTTGGGGCCTGTCTGAGCACATATAGAAGCTTTAGGTTGTGTGCTTAGGCGCCTTTATCCTTTGGAGACTAGCTCATACATGCAGAGATATAACAAGATATGAGATATATGAGATGACACTTTATTTGTCTAATCGTGGTTGTTCTGGGCCTGACAGCACGCAAATAGTATGTCATTGTACTGCCTGTATGAGCTTTGAGTATGATAAGATCATTTCCCTGGGTACTTGAATTAGTGACAATTTTAGATTCATGTATTGGATTTTGTGATATGATTTTCATGAAAATTACGTACCTATTTATGTGTCCTTTTCAATGTCAGTTACTCAGTTTAAAGGTAAATATTTTATTCATTTTTCTTACTTATTGTTTGATAAAATCGTATATAGAAATGATATAACCATTTTATAGTATGTTATTTTCAGTTACTATTATCCAATCTTTCAAATGCTATTATCCAATCACTGGTCTCACTGAGTTTTATACTCACCCTATCTTATTATATTTTTTCCTCCCCACAAGAGATTGTAGATACACCGGTCGACCCAGCGGCTGTACATATTTTGAATTTTTTGCAACGTGACAGTACTAGGAGATATATATGATATTGTTAGGGCATTTTGATAATCTCATTTTTAGGATTGTATAATTTTGTTATTATTATTATTATTATCATTTTTCTATGATGAAGAATAGCTTAACATATGTTAACATTAGCTAAATTATAATCTTTTGATACTTTCGAGATATCTCAGGTAATATTGAGTATTCTAGTTGAGGAGGTTGATCAATGAGGTTGGCTATGAATTGATTTATTTTTGGAGTGCTTGTTTTACACATTTATAGGTTAGAAATGTTATATTTATAGGGAAGACTGTCGAATTTTTGATATAATCCTTACTAATTATATTATCATCAGTCAAGTTAGATGTAACTAGATAGACTCGCCCTTGGAGTTTGGGGCGTGTCATTTCATTGACATTTCCACATTGCCAATTTAGCTAAATTCTAAATTAATTTATAAGCTTAAATTAAAAAATAATTAATTATTATAAATTATAAAGTTAATGGTGGCAGACTCACATGGCAGTAGTGGTTGATGGGAGTTGTGTTGTGCAGCTCAGGCTCCCCTCTCCCTTATTTGTGGATATTAATTTTGTAGAGTATTGACTAGCGATGGCGTGGTGTCACAGTGGTGGGTGGCTACTGTAGTACGAAACAATGATAGAAGCTTTTTTCGTGTGTCGATTTTAGTGGCTATTTGGTTGGCAGTGGTGCGTGACATCATGAAAGAGGCTCGACGACGTGAGTTCATGATAGAGGCTAGATGGCATGAGAGGCATTGGACAATATGAGAGAGGCTTAACGTGGTGACACGTGACAGCTTGAATTCATGCAGTGGTGCCTAGAGTAGTGGAATGTGAGATGTGAGGTGTTGGAGCACGGAGCACTAGAGCATTAAGTGTTGGTGTTGCCGAGTTGGCATTAGAGCACCAAAGTGCAGCAATGCCTCTCATTTTTTAAAAGATGATATGTTAATTGTTAGGGACTTGGGCTTTGTTTTTGTGACCTGTGAGCGTGAGATGTGAGGTGTGAAGTGTGAATGTGTTTATAGCTGTGCTTTTTTTTTAAGAGGTTAGTGATACCTTAGTGTCACTATGAAAAATTACAATGGCCTTTTTTTTTTTAACTTAAAAGCTTGAATTTTATAGGTCATAGGTTCGAGTTCTACCTAGAACAAGATTAAAATTACTTTGATTTTTTTTACTACTACCTTAGCATTAGCGATCTCTTATGTCTAATTTACAGACGGCACACCATCATATATGTAGTTTTACTTGTATGTTAAACATGAAAAGTGGCCCATACGTATGTGAATTGATTAATATTAAAAATTGTTTGATTATCAAGCGATAAAAACATTATTTTGTACTTATATTATAATTTATATTTGTGTTTATGCAATATATGAGGAATTATTAATTATGTCTTAACTATATTTAATTTTGTGTATTTTTGTGTGTTTGTTAGGAAAAATATTAAATTCATGTAATTCGAAGCTCTAAATAGATAAACAGATGTCAAAGAACGATTGAGATTTGGTGGGTTAATGGTTGGATCAGGCCGACCCGAATATAAAGGTTTGGATCTTACAACTTACTTAACCAGCCATTGCCATGTGGCACAATCGTAGCCATTGAATCATGAATGGTTGAGATTTAGTCAAAATTAACAACTATCCAATGCACTTATATCTATTGTAAGCTCATTTTATCATCCAATCAGTGTTCGGTCAACAACAAAGTCAACTTTTTGCACAAGCTCACTTTTAAGCCGGTCTTGACTAATCTTAAAGTTTTCTGACCTCTGGAATCCAAATTTGACGTCTGTTTATCTGTTTGGGGGCATCAAATTACTTGAATTTAATATTTTACCTAATAAACACACAAAAATACATAAAATAAAATATTGTTAAGACATAATTAATAATTCCCAATATATTGTATAAACACAAATATAAATTAAAATATAAGTACAAAATAATATTTTTATCGCTTGATAATCAAACAATTTTTAATACTAATCAATACATTAGAAATTTATTTTTTTTAACACAACTTAATTAGTAGTGGTAAGGATAAATTAATTAAACCATTTTTAGCAACTGCTAATGCTTTGATTAATTCTAGAATAGTTTAATAAATTTATCCTTTTAAAATATGACTTTGCAATTAAATGTTTTCAAAATTAAATGTTTTCAATATGTATATGCAATCTAATGAAGAAAATGAGAATGAAGATGATATTGATGAACAAAAAGAATTACTTGATCTTGTATAGAGGAAAATATTCAAAAAAGGGAATTTTTCTAAACTCTTTACTGTTTGTTTAGTTAATTCAATTGAGTTAAATAAGCAACTTGAACTTTATATTTCTAATATAAATTCATTACTTGATTTTGTACAGACTTTACAAAATTATGATGAAGAGCCAAAATTTGAGGAGTTTTGAGTTATTAAAAAGACAGAACAACAAGAAAAACCTAAACTGGAATTGAAGCCTTTGCCTGAAGGATTAAAATATGCTTTTCTTGGAGAAGAACAAACTTATCATATTTTGATTTCTTCTACTCTAACAAGTGACAAAGAAAGTAAGTTACTAACTATTCTTAAAAAACATAAAAATGTAATTGGATGGACTTTAAATGATATTAAAGGCATTAATCCCTTAATTTGCACACATAGAATTAATTTGGAAGAAAATGCTAAAATATATCAACAACCTCAAAGAATATTAAACCCACACACGAAAGAGGTGGTTAAAACAGAAGTCTTTAAATTACTTGATGTAGAAATTATCTACTCTATTTCTGATAGTAAATGGGTAAGTCTTACACAAGTAGTGCCTAAAAAAATTTGGAATCACTGTTGTTAAAAATGGAAATGGTGAATTAATCCCAACATGAATTACATTTAGTTGACGCATATGCATTAATTATAGAACGTTAAATGAAGCCATAAATACTGATACTTTTTAGTAAAGTGTCATGAGCTAAGTATCACTGAAGACTATTTTTCTAGTAGTGTTGTTTTATGAAATCCTCGAGATAGATTGTAGTAGCCAAATCTACAATGGAATCTGAATTCATTGCTGATGTAGGTTAAGTAGAGTCGTTAGTTAGAGTCTAAGTTTAATTTTCTATTTCTATTTTAATTAGGATTTGCTTTATCTTTTCTTGTTTTAGTCATATTCATTTTCTTATAAGGAGTCATAAGTTTATTAAGAATAGGATAATCTTGACTAGCATAAATAGGCTAGTATGTTGGTTTCATTACACGAGCTTTGATTAATAATATTCAATATTTTCTCAATTGTGATCTTTTTCTCTCTTATGATAGCCGTCTTTTTTGTGTTTTCAAGATTGTACATTAAAATAGCATCTAGTATCTCTTTCACATTATCTCAATTGGTGTTAGAACTTTCCTCTATGCCAAACAAAACGTTTTTGACCTCCATTTACCCTCTATACACTAATCGTTTCTCCATAGGCCTTTGTTTTTTTATGACATACACCACAACAGAAATGACTTTCTGCAACAAAAAGATTTTGTTGCCTAAAGTGCCAATTTTGTTGTCATAGGTTATTACTACAAAAACAAGTCGTCGGCCTAGCACTGTCGCCCTCTATGTTTAACAACATATCAAAACATTTCTTGCCCCAAACTTCCTTTCGCAACAAAACAGATTCATTGTGAAGGAGTCTCCAACTTATTTAGAAAATTATTTGGCAACAAATTTTTTTGTTACGCTAAATAGTTTTATGCAACAAAATTATTTTGTTTCTATATAGTTATTTACTACAAAACTAATTTGCTGCTAAGAAATAAAGTACATTTCATAAAAAATACGTACTAACAAAGGTGTTTGTTGGATAAGATCATTTTAGGCAAGAAAACTACTTTGTTTCTTATGTTGAACATTTTACAAATTTACAATAAATATTTAAATATTTTTAGAAACAAATCAATGTTGTCGTTAAAAAATACTACAATTTTTTTAATAATATCATGGTATAAAAGGAAACAAACCACGTTCGTTGGGAAAGATACCAATTTTTTCCCCACCATGACAATAATAACCTAGAAATATATGTTTAGAAATCTAACAAAAAAATCATTAATGTCATTGAACTAATTTAAAAGTTAAAGGCCCATTCAGTATCCAAGCTATATATATATATATACAAAATTGACTTTAAGAATCACATATGATAGTCAAATACAAAAGTGAATTGTCATTTGTCCCAAAAATCTATTGAGTAAAAATTTTGAACGATCTCCAATAACAGCTCCTCCAAACTCCAAATACTTAAAGATATGACATGCACCAGCAGTAACCAAAAAGATCAAGTGATGACCAATTCAAAATACTAACAAGTTCTAGATACTCTAAGGACATCATCGAAATGAGTAATCATTGAGTAGTTGAATTTGTAAAGCGAAAAGTTGTTCCTTGAGAAGAAAAAAATTGCTGCATTATACCCTCAAATTCGGACAATCTGGACTCCAATTAATCAATAATCTTCTTTTGCTCTTGAAGCTCAACATCTTGTGAATCCAGTCTACTTTGTTGTGAAGATATAATACCATGCAATCTATCAGCCTCAGAAGTATCAACACCATGGGTTGAAGTTGGGCGTGGTCCGTTGCCAAGTCCTCGAAAATAGCCTGATTTCTTTCCAAGTACTTCAATACATATTTCCCTTTGATTTAGTGGTTCTGCTTCTTCAGGATCAGTTTGTTGCTGTTGTTGTATCTCTATCATTCGGTCCTACACATAAAGCTTTGTTAGGAAATGAAGTAAGAAAAAAAAGAATTTTATTAATTAAACTGTTGAAATTTAATTCATTGGTCATGGAATTAAATTGTATTAAGGCATAAATTAAAAAATAATAAAAGAAACTTGTTATTATACTTATAAATCTTATCATTTGATATTTTAAATAATAAAGTAAATTGGAGCATGAAAGAAAAATTAAGAAAAAAAACTCTATGAGTAAACTTTCATCAACATTATGTAGGTGATAAGAAATAATAAAATTAAAAATTTTATTTCCAACAGAGCATCTTACATGGTTTGAGTGTGCCACATTCACCTAACCTTTTGTCTTGCTGAAATGAGTGACACGAAATAATTCTATTTCACCATCAATCATGTCATCCTCAAGATAATTAACAAAAGGTCTTGGTCCCCTACAATGGACATATGGGAGCTTAGCACGATTTTCTTTGTTTTTGGTAGATTGAGTCTACATTAAAAAAAATTAATAGTAGAAAATAAGATACACACACAAGCATATTGACAACTAGTTGGGCAATTTAAAGTTCATAATATAAATATCATTGGACCTGGAAACTTGCAGAATTATAAATGTTATGACAAAGCCAATCCCAATCATCTGGACATATGCCTGGATATGGATGCTTAAGTGCCTCTTTGCAGGATGGATAATCCAAGTAATGATCTGTGAGGTACAATTTTCTTAAATATAAGAATTTATTTTTAAGCTAATAAGCCCCTTGAGTTTATAATATTTAATTTTAAGGAATGATGACACAAGCAATGACATAAGAAATGATGACGTAAGCGATGATGTAATAAGAAGTGTAGAGAAAGTTAAAGAATTCTAGAATTTAGTAAGTTATTTATGAAGGTTAATCTCAACCATTGATCAAGAGTTATGGTAGCAAAATCCTAGCCATCTATTAGCCTTAAGAAATCCTATAAATACCCCCCACCACCTCTCATTTGCAATGCAACCTAGAAATTTCATTCCCTTCTATTCTAAGTCATAATAACAAGAGTAGAGGAATCCTTAGCTTAGAAAGGTTTAGAGAAATCAAGATCAAGAGGTAAGTAACACTTCAACTACAATGTAAGGAAAAAAGTATTTTTATACTTAAGTTCAATTTTAACAATCCCTTTGTATTATGATGGTTGTTATAGTGTGATTAGTTATATTCTAAATCTTTATATGGTTGGCCCTGCCGCCTAATATGTGATGCTATGGTCGGCTCTGCCGCCTAATATGTGATGCTATAGTTGGCTTCGCCGCCTAATATGTATGTCATGGTCGGCTCCGCCGCCTAATATATGATACTTATACTTAATTATGTTATGGTCGGTTATGCCGCCTATACTAAAGACTCTTGTTTTTAAATAATGTTGTGTGTTGATTTTGTTATGCATCGATGAATTTCAAATGCTATAAGTTGCATTGGATGCATGCATATCATGGACCACATTATGTAGAAGACGTTTCAGAAAATGAATTTATGAAAAACTGGTGGTTGTACTACCAAGTAACAAAGTTCTAAGGAGGGCAAGCCCTCAAAGCTAAGTTGAAAGAAATCTTTTGGGGACCGTGATACGTAACGCCCAAAAGATCAACTAATGAGGCCCAAGGGCATATTGTTTAAAGAGTAAAAGTGTCAGCCTTGTAGTGCAACATACATAGGGCCCAAATAAAGTTGTTTTGTATTTTCTAAGTTTATTTTAAGAGTTTAATATGGTCATTCATATGCATCATAATTTATACATGCATAAAAATGTTATCTTACTGGGCATTAGCTCACTATGTCCTTACATTGCAGGTAACGATGAGTAGGACAAGCTGGCGCCAAGTCGTAACCAAGACGAAGTGCATATGGGAATAACCGACCTTGGGATTTTATGATGGACTCAGCTTTGTGTTAATAAAAAATAAATATCTTGGCTTTATGTAATAATTAAGTTTTTAAATAAACTAAGAAATCTCTATATGACTTTTACTTTTCTATAAGAAAGTTTTGTTAGATTGTGCTAAACTTTTAAAATTCGTATTTATATTAAGAGTAACTTTGTTTTTAAGCATTTTTTAAGTAAATAATATAGTGGAGTGTTACAAATTGGTATCGGAGCCCAAGGTTTAAAGCGATTTTGTAGACCGTCCATATGCACGAGTCAAGGGGAAGGACAAGGCTCAGCTTTTTAGTTATAACTTGAAATTAAGGTAATTAGAAAAATCTTACATTTGATTTGTTTGACACGTAGAAACTAGATTAAAAACTCATTGAGATGTCAAGCGCAAGGGGTAACAGAGGCAGAAGGGTGGAAGGAAATGTAGGGGAGCAATCTGTAATTGATTGATTTGCAAACATTATGGCATGACTCTTAGAAAGAGAAGTTAGAAAGGATGAACATGGTCAGACAATGAACAACACCGGAAGCGAATTTAGAAGATTAAATCCACCCACATTCGAAGACGGTGTAGATCCTATCGCAGCAGACCAATGGTTGTGAACCATGGAAAGAATGATAGAAGTAGCCAAAGTGCTAGAAGAAAAAGAGGTCACATGTGTCTCCTTTATGCTATGAAGAGCGGCAGAATACTGGTGGGACTCAATTAAACGAATTCATGATGAAGCAACAATGCAATGGGTGGAATTTAAAGAACACTTCTATAACAAATATTATTCAAAGACTGTTTGTTTAGCGAAAAGGAGAGAGTTTGTTTATTTACAATAAGGAAGGATTTCTATGTTAGAGTACATCCGAAAATTTGATAAGCTCCACATATGGTTGCAACAGAAGACTTGAAAAAGGACCACTTTATGCAAGGGTTGCATAAAGATCTCACAAAAGACTTAAAGGTGGCTGGAGTTCGTGATGCTTCTTTTAACGATCTCATCGATTGAGCCTTGGTAATTGAGCAAGCAGATGAAGAAAAGAAGGAAGAAAAACGAAGAAACAAAGGAAGTGTAGACCAGGGGAACTTTGTAAGACAACACTCAAATAATAATAAGAGAAAGGGAATGTCAGTGGTCCAAGATTAGAGTAAAAGTAAATGCCAAAAGAATCATTGAAGGAAGTCCCACAAAAGCCAAAGTGCAATCAATGCGGCAGAACTCATCCTAGGGAATGTTGAGCAAATACCAGAACATGTTTCAAATGTGAAAACGAATGACACTTTATTAGGGACTACCCGAAAAATGGTATGCAATAAGAAAAGGCTAATGCTCGAGTATTCACACTCACCAAGACGGATGTGGAAGGAAACCCCTTGGCAATATCAGGTGAACTATCTATCTCCAAAACTCCTGCATATGTGCTAATAGACTCAGGAGCTACACATTCATTTGCCTCACCAGCATTCATTAAGAAAATAAAAAATGTCCCTGACATAATAAATAGGCCTTTTAGTGTCCTGGTACCATCGGGTGAAATATTAAACTCGGGGCAATTAGTTAAGGCATTTGAAGTCAGCATTAGTGGTAATACACTATGTGTTGACCTAATAATCCTCGGGATGCATGACTATGACGTAATTCTTGGCATGGATTGGCTATCAAGGCACTATACCAAGATAGATTGTAATAAAAATGAGATAACTTTTCAACCACCACAAATGGAATCATTTACATTTAAAGGAGAACGCAAAACGAACAGGATGTCTATCATTTTTGCCTTAAAAGTAGCCAGACTATTAAATGGAGGGTGTGAGGGGTACTTGGCAAGTGTGGTTATCGAAACAGAAAAGCAAAGACCAAAATTGGAAGATATTCCAGTGGTAAACAAATTTCCTGAGGTCTTTCTTGAAGAACTTCCAGGATTGCCACCAGATCGAGAAATTGAATTCAAAATCGATTTAATACCAGGAGCTACTTTAATTTCAAAGGCGCCCTATCAAATGGCCCCATCAGAATTAAAGGAGTTAAAGAGTCAATTGCAAGAGTTACTAGACAAAAGCTACATACGCCCAAGCCATTCACCATGGGGAGCACATGTATTGTTTGTGAAAAAGAATGATGGATCAATGCGAATGTGCATCGATTATCGAGAACTAAATAAAGCGACTATCAAGAACAAGTATCCACTTCCACGCATTGATGACTTGTTTGACCAGCTGCAAAGAGCATCAGTATTTTCAAAAATTGATCTTTGGTCAGGATATCACCAGTTAAGAATCAGAAAGGCAGATATTCCTGAAACAACATGCAAAACACGTTATGGACACTATGAGTTTGTCATCCTGCCATTTGGTCTAACTAATGCCCCAGCAGCCTTCATGGACCTTATAAACAAGGTATTTAAAGACTATCTAGACAAGTTTATAATGGTGTTCATCGACGATATTTTGATCTACTCACGGTCAAAGGAAGAGCATGCTTAACACCCAAGGATCACTCTTCAGATTTTGAAAGAGAAACAACTTTATGCAAAACTCAAGAAATATGAATTTTGGCTTGAGAAAGTTACATTCTTGGGACACGTCGTGTCTAAGGATGGAATTTCGGAGACCCCTCGATGGTGGAAGCTATAAGCCAATGGTCCAGACTGACTAATGCCAAAAAAGTCAGAAGCTTTTTGGGTTTGGCTGGATACTACCGAAGATTTGTTGAAGGATTCTCAGAGATCGCGATGCCATTAACCCAGTTGACAAAGAAAAATGCCAAGTTTGTATAGACTCCAGAATGCGAGAAAAGCTTTGAAGAACTAAAATGACGACTGATCACTACTCCAATCCTAGCTATTCCTAATAGGACTGAGGATTTTGTCATCTATATCGATGCCTCCAAAAATGACATAGGATGTGTCCTCATGCAAAGTGGAAAAGTCATTGCATACGCTTCTAGAAAATTGAAGGAATATGAGACAGATTTTCCAACGCATGATTTAGAGTTGGCAGTGGTGGTACACGCATTAAAAATATGACGTCACTCTTTAATGAGGGCGCATTGTAAGATTTACACTGATCACAAGAGCCTTAAATACTTCTTTACGCAAAAGGAGCTGAATATGTGACAATGGCGTTGGCTAGAGCTTGTCAATGACTACAACTGCGAAATAAACTATTATCCTGGAAAAGCAAATGTGGTAGCAGATGCACTAAGTAGAAAGTCAAGCTTGTCAACTTTAAGGATTCTACTTAAGCCATTACAAGATGATATATACAAGGCAGCGATCGAGCTAGTAGCAGGAAAATTAGCCAACATGACACTTTGTTCAACTTTATTAGAAAAGGTTAAAGAGGGGGCATGAAAGCGATTCCTACTTGAAGAACTTGAAGATAGAAGCCAACTCAAAGGATATATCGTTTAAAAAGTCAGAAAGAGGAATAATCTTGTTCAAGGACAGGATATGTGTGTCAGACAATAAAGATATAAAGAAAGAAATTCTACTTGAGGCTCACACAACTCCATATTCACTTCACCCTGGCACAACAAAAATGCATGATGCCATTTGGGTGATCGTCGATCGACTTACAAAGTCTGTTTACTTCTTGCCTATTCGAATGATGTACACCATGGACCAGATTGCAGAAATATATGTAAAGGAGGTAGTAAGACTAAATGGTGTGCTCATTTCTATTATTTTTGACCGAGATACAAGGTTCACTTCGACATTCTAGAAAAAGTTACGTAAGGCTATGGGGACAAGATTGAAGTTTAGTACAACATTTCACCTTCAAACCGACGACCAATCAGAAAGAACGATTCATACACTTGAAGATATGTTGCGAGGATGTGCTATCGACTTTCAAGGATCATGGAGCAAGTATATACCATTAGTTGAATTTGCCTACAATAATAATTACCAAACAATAATCGGCATGGCACCATATAAAGCTCTATATAGTAGAAAATGTAGATCGCCTATTCATTGGGATGAGATTGGCCAGCGAAGGCATCTTGGACCCAACTTAATTACTGCCTCATTTGAAGCAATTGAGAAAATATGTCAAAGAATACAGGTAGCTCAAAGTTGACAGAAACGTTATGCTGATAAAAGGTGAAGGCCTTTGGAATTTCAAGTTAGTGATAAAGTATTTCTAAAAGTTGCCTCAGTAAAAGGATCGATGAGATTTGGGAATAAGGAAAAATTAAGCCCAATGTTTATTGGGCCATTTGAAATACTCGATCATGTCGGGAATGTTTCCTACCAACTTGCCCTCCCACCATCGTTATCAAGAATACATAATGTCTTTCATGTCTGCATATTAAAGAAATATGTTCTGGACTCCTCTCATGTGCTAGATTACAAGCCTCTTCAACTAGAAGAAAACTTAACCTATGAAGAACGTCCAATTCAAATTGTTGATAAGAAGATAAAAAAGTTAAGGAACAAAAAGATCCCTCTAGTCGAAGTACTATGGCAAAATAGCTCAGTGGAGGAGGCAACATGGGAGCGTGAAGAAGAAATGAAGAATAAGCATCCTGAGCTATTCAGTAAGTAAATTTTAAGGACGAAATTTTTAAAAAAAGGGAGGAAATTGTGAGGTACAATTTTCTTAAAAATAGTAGAATTTATTTTTTAAGCTAACAAGCCCCTTGAGTTTATAATATTTAATTTAAGGAATGATGACATAAGCAATGATATAAGAAATGATGACGTAAGTGATGACATAAGCGATGACATAAGCGATGATGTAAGAAGAAGTGTAGAGAAAGTTAAAGAATTCTAGAATTTAGTAAGTTATTTATAAAGGTTAATCTCAACCATTGATCAAGAGTTATGGCGGCAAAATCCTATCCATCTATTAGCCTTAAGAAATCCTATAAATAGCCCCTAACCCCCTTTCATTTTTAATTCAACCTAGGAATTAAAACATTTGTTTAGGGGAGAATCAAAGCAATTGGTAAGTTTGCTCTCTTTTTTCTCCATGAGATTTCTAATCACTCTATGTAGGGTTTATATTAGCATGATTTTAGATTGATACAGATTATAATACATGATTTAAGGTTGCTAGCCTAAAGGGCTATATATAATGTAATTTTGATGATGACAAACATATGTATTAAGTGATTTAATAACTATTGTATTTCACATTTTTCACTAGTTTTTGAAGGGTAATATTTATGCAAGTGAATCAAGTGAAATCAAGCTCAAGACACTCAACGGAAAACCACAAAATCAAGAATAAAGTTTAGAGCTCAACGAACAAATTCGTGAGATAAAGATAGAGATCTTAAAAGAAGCTCATGAGTCACCTTATAGTATGTATCCTGGTAGTACTAAGATGTATCGTGATCTAAAATAGAGTTTTTGGTGGAAGAATATGAAGAGAGATATTACTGCTTTTGTATCTCGATGTTTAGTTTGCCAACAAGTGAATATCGAACATCAAAGACCAGCAGGAACTTTACAACCGCTTCATATTCCACAACGGAAATGGAAACACGTAATAATGGATTTCGTCTCTGGATTACCTCGTTCTAGAAGGGGATGTGATTATATTTGGGTAATTGTTGATCGATTGACGAAATCGGCCCATTTTTTTGCAAGGAGGAGTACAAACAACGTAGGGCAACTAGCTAAGTTATTCATTAAAGAGATAGTAAGGCTTCATGGAGTTCTAGTGTCAATAGTGTCTGATAGAGATCCACTGTTCACTTTAAGATTTTGGGCTAGCTTACACAAAGAGATGGGGACAAAATTGAGATTTAACACTGCTTTTCATCCACAGACAGATGGACAATCCGAAAGGACTATCCAAACCCTCGAGGATATGCTTCAAGCATGTGTACTAGACTTGAGTGGTAGTTGGGAAGAACGCTTAATGTTGATCGAGTTTGGTTATAACAATAGCTTCCACTCAAGTATTGACATGGCACCGTTTGAGGCATTATATGGAAGAAAGTGTAAGTCCCCAATCTGTTGGGATGAGGTTGGTAAAAGAAAACTTTTGGGTCCAGAATTGGTACATATTACCATTGATAAAATCAAGTTGATTAGAGAACATCTTTGAACAGCTCAGAGCAGACAGAAGAGTTATGCAAATCGTCGTAGACATGAGTTAGAATTTGAAAAAAAGAGACTTTGTTTTCTTGAAGGTATTTCCATGGAAAAGAGTGTTTCGGTTCGGGAAGAAAGGGAAGCTTAGCCCTAGATTCATTGGACCATTTGAGATTTTAGAGAAAATTAGTCATGTGGCTTATCGCATAACTTTACCACCGGCTCTATCTAGGCTTCACAATGTGTTTCGTGTGTATGTTTTAAGAAAGTATGTAGCAGATGAAGGACAACATTTGTCCATAAAGTTCCTAATAACGCAACTTTTGCGTGTAAACTTAAAACAGATGGCGGAAGCTCTAGAAACCTCGGATCGACTTCATTAAAAAACGAAAATCAAGAGGAAAGATTGAAGTTTAATACCTCACTTGTAGTTTCAAAAATGACTTCGTGAAGTAGGAGAAAATGACTGAAAACAGCAAGCTATGAACACCGTCCAGAAAATAGAGCTCTGCACGAACAACTTCTGTTTTGCCACGATCTGAGATCCTTTAAGCACCCCAATTATGATGCCTCTAGTCAGTCCACACTTAGAAATGTTCTAGGAGTTCATAGAATTTGGAATCTCAAAATTTCGTTTAGAAATTAGAGAGATAATGAAGAAACATGAATGCTAGTTCATGATGATTCATTCCACCAAATAAAGCCACCATTATCTCCAATAATGGCACCAAACATTATCATGTGCTAGACTCACCCACTTAGCCATTATTTATTGAAAGTGATCTTATCACTTCAATAAATTATTTAATCAAATAAATAAATAGCTAAATTAATTAATTTCGTAATTAATTAATTAATCCCATTTTGATCAAATCAAATGCTTAAATGTGGGCTTCTTTTGTGACATGTTCTAATGCTTTCTCTTAATCCATATTAGATCCAATAAAAGCCCAAAATTCTGAACCCAAAATTGGTCTAGAAGTCCATAATCATATATGAACCGGAACATGTCCAAAATGGTCATTTTACGTGCTCGATATTACATAATGTTTAATTGAGGATTTATGAAATTTATTTTGTTCCTTAAACTATTTATGGAACATCTAAATTTCTATCTTAAATCATATTTAAGATATATTTATATATATATTCATTCTCAATGAATTATAATATAAATATTGATTTTCCTAAAATTAGGAAATTTAACTTCTCATTTTCTAGTAACTCCCTTTTTTCATTTCTATTTGGTGTGTGACCTTTTAGGTTCTTAGTTATAAGGTAGTAGAACTATTTTAATGATAACTCTTTATTCATTAAATGATGCTAAACTCTTTAGTCATCAATTAGAACTTTTCTAATGACCTTAAGATACATTGCTAATACGCTTTACCAATATTGATCTTAAGGTTTCTATAAGTCATGAGTGACACCTAGCTGTATATCACAACCATTCAAATAACAAGAATTGTTGGATCTATAGAACCTATTCCATTGTATCTCTATGTCTTGGTCTCTTCATCATCCATGTCCAGAGAAAAGCACGGCTTATGGTTTATTATGTTAAGCAGTTATGCTTTATCTCAAAATAAATCTAAATGAACTTGGCATGAAAATATAATTTGAACTCCTTCAAATATATTTCACCTTGGCCAAAGATTTCTCATGCCAATTCATATTATCTCATAGGGACATCCTTTTTATATATTACAAAGTGATGAATTCCATATTGGCCATACACATGTCTTCATACATAACCAACCATGACAGCTATTGCTAGATCTCTTCCTTGATTAGGAATCAATCATTATGCTTTCACATATCAGAGATGTCTATGTATAAGACATCTGTTATGCCTCAGGTCTAAAGACCATTACTAAACATAGTGTCTATTACAATGTATAATAAGCCATTAACACTCAAAACCATATGGCTTACTATATTTGGTCAAGTTCAGTAAACTCGTTCTCTTAACAAGTACCTATGTGTTTGACTTGACATCTCATGTCAATGATATGAAACTCATCATTCATTTTAGTATCACATACCATAAGGAGTCATAACACATACTAGTGTTTATAGGAATTTATAATGTCCAATCATAAATCCACCACTAGGAACTATTTTAGAAGTATAGTACAAAGGATGAACGTTTCATATTCTCGACAAACTCGAGAATGTGTTCCTTAACTATTTTACTTCTTGGACTATATTCATTAAATTAATATATGAATATTGATAACTTTGCCATTTTATAAATATCAAAATGCTATTCAAATACAATCATTCCCTAAACAAACATACACCATTTGATTGGCCTTTAGGGCATATTACTAACTTTACATGTGCTAGACTATCAACCAATTCAGATATCAGATGACATGTCCTACGAGGAGCAGCCTATTGAGATTGTTGATCGAAAAGAGCAAATATTAAGGAGTAGAGTTATTCCCTTAGTTAAAGTACGTTTAAAGAACCATTCGGTTGAGGAAGCCACATGAGAGCAAGAGGCAGAAATGTTGGAAAAATACCCTTAACTCTTTTATGCATAAGGTAATCTTTGAATTTCGAGGACGAAATTTTTAAAGGGGAGAGGAAATTGTAAGGTTCAATTCTCTCATCTAAATATAGTAGAGTTCATTTTGAGCTAACAAGCCCCTTTAAGTATTAAATAATATTAATAATATATAATATTTAATTTTAAGAAAAGTAATGACATAAGTGATGATGCAATGACTAAGTAATAATGACATAATCTATGACATAAGTGATGATGTAAGAAAGTTGTAGATATAGATAAGACTTCTAGAAACTAGTAAGGTATTTATGAAGGATAATTTCAACCATTAATCAAGAGTTGTGGTGGCAAAATCCTAGCTATCCATTAGCCTTAAGGAATCCTATAAATACCCCCTAACCCCCTTTCATTTTCAATCCAACCTAGGAATTAAAACATTTGTTTAGGAGAGAATCAAAGCAATTGGTAAGTTTACTCTCCTTATTCTCCATGAGATTTCCAATCACTCTATTTAGGGCTTATATTAGCATGATTTTAGATTGACACAGATTATAATACATGATTTAAGGTATGTTTAGGGTTTTGATTTATTATGGGTTTTAATAATCAACCCTTGCTGTATTAAGCACACTAAACAAATTCTTGACAATATGAGTATCTCGAAGTTAAACATATCTTTTCTGAATGATTTTTCTTAAGAACTTTATATTTCTGAAAACTAGGCATGTAGGGCTTATTGATTAAATTTTATTTCATAAGATTTGACTTTGTTTTCAATTTTATATGGATTTTTGAATCGAACACTAATACACTGGAAAACTGTGATTCCATCAAGGCAATCAGATTCATAAACTTATTTGTACTATTAAATGAACTTGAAACATTCTTAGATTTTATATAGGAGTTGATACAGGTGTCTAGTATTCCCAGTTTTAATTTCATAATTTTGTTAGTAGTATATGAGTTTATAAAAGTCTTAGAATACGTTTTGTTCAGTTAAGATACTGTGAAGCAGTTTTGAATTTGTCAAGCAATAAATAGTTTTGAAAACGTTTTTGGTATCAGATCCTCTTGGAAATTTTATATGAGGTACCCGTGGATGTCCAGAATGGTTCTATAGAATATTATGTCATTTTGAGTTTTAGATTAAGAGTTAAAATTTTAAGAATCAGACTAGTACGGGTATGAATTAGCAAATTAGATTCTTAGGATAAGTTATTAATAGTTATATCTTATATTTGTTAAGGTGTTGGAGGTGATTGAGACTTTTAGAGGCTTAGAGGTGTGTTAGTTCAAATTCCTTTATTGAGGTAAGTAACTTCATTCCTAATATACTGGATATGTATAAGTATTTTGATATTATTATAAGAGTTTTTTTTATACTACTTAGAAGATTAATAGATTTTCATTACAAAATTAGTTTGTGAAAATGTTTTCAAATCTAAATCCTTTTAACAAAATATTTCATAAATACTTTTCAATATGTAAATTATTTTATAACATGAATGCCTTTTATAATTTTGTCTATAAAATATTGTGCAAGCCTAAATTATTGTTATGGACTTTTATAAATCTGATATGAATGTTTTGTACCTATATCTGATTTCAATTATTGATGATTGTATGGGATTCCAAATGTTTTGGCTCATTGTCTATAGTTATTCTGATTCTGATCGTAATATACGATCTATCTGTCTGGACCAGTACTGGGTTTTTGTTATGAGTGTGCACACGATATTCTGATTCTGTTTCTGGCCGGGTCTCCGGGACTATAGGTGACACTATGTGACATGAGCTAACTATCTGCTTTCTCTGTATGTGTTATGTGATTTTCTTTCACAATTGATTATTCTTTAGATATTCTGAATTATTACGAAATTATGTTATTTTCTTGAAATATATCATTTTATGAATTTTATCAATTGTAACATATATGTTTTAAATAAAAGAAGGCTTGCAATATATTTGGTATCGATTGGACTAGTGTGTTAGGAATGGTTTTACTTACAGAGTTGACGACTTACCCCTCGTCATTACTTTTTGCGGATTAAGTTCCGTTTGAAAGGTGTGCCTAGATTTGGAGTTAGTGATTTCATTTCCGTTTGCTATTTGAATAAGAAGAGGAATGAGCTCATGTTTCTATTTAGTTTATTTCTGTTATGAACTTGTAATTTGGAGTTTGAGACTTTTGTTATTTTTGGGAGAGACTATTTAGTGTAGAATGTGTGAATTTGTGGATTTATTTGAATAAGAATTTGAGATATTTTAGTTTGAAATTTATGAGTAAGGATTACGATTTGTAAGTAACCTCCTTCTTCACGTGCTTCGCACGTGTTAGATTTGGGGTGTTACAATTCAAGTGGTTGTTGTGGAAAAACTCGAGCAACGAAACAGATTTTGCTTTCATTAAGCTTGTTAGGCAACAAGAACACTTTTGTCGCCAAAAAATAGCGTAGGGCAACAAAATATTTTGTTGCCATATAATCTAATTTTCTCGCCTATTCCACATCATTAAGAAGAACAAAATTTGTTTAACTATCGATAAAGACTAATTTTTGTTGCAAGACATGAATTTTAGCAATAAAGTAAGTTTTGTTGCAAAATAATTTGTAGCCAATAGTGTTTTTTCTTGTAGTGATATTTTTTTTTATTTATAATATATTAATGCTATTTTAATTTTGTTGTTATATATTTGTAACAATTGGTAAGTGGCTTATTAGTATGCTTGAGTACTCTAGGAAGAGTCTATCACGGAGGCCATACATTGCTTAAGGAATCTAAATTTTAAGTATGTCCATTTGTTACCTCTCCAATCTTTCTTGAAATTTAGCTGGTGTATTTCCACATACAGTGTAGGTTGTCTTATATCACTTACTAATAGTGATTTTGTAACACTACTAAAAAGATGAAATCTTACACTACTAGTATAATCTTGTTTGAAACTTAAAAAAATTGTCATCAAATAAGTACGATTAAAAAATAATTTGGATGTAATGTTGATTTTATTTGTGCTTATATTTTAATATTTAAATTTTATGTTAACCTTCTATTAATGACATTGTATGATTAATAATATATTCTTGTCCCATAAGTCAAACACTACCGATTAAAGTTCAAAAGTGATCAATACAAAAATCAAATGAGCCCTAAAATGCCGAACTAAAGAAGTATAAAGAAGAACTAAAAGGCATTTTTCAAAGTTTTTCCTGGTACTAAAAAGTATCGAGTTATATTTGTACATCATATGCACTACCCTACTGAGCATACCATGAATTTCCACAACCAAAGATTCAACCACAAATGTTTTGATTTTTTTTCCCCCTTCTCTCTTTTAAAGCAATATGTACTCATTGCATCAAGGAAAAATAGTTGAAAGAAAGGGAAGAGAAAGACTAATAATGCATAAAAGACCAACCCTATATCAAATGCTCCAATTAATAGCCGTGAGTGTAACCTCCCATGTTGTAAGTATTGGGTTGCAGCTTTGTTATTCCAAGCTGCCCTTGCATCCCGTCCCTTGCATACTGCTGCCACATTAGCTGCTCTTCCACCAAAAGCTTCTGTTTTTTCTCAAGATCTGACATTTGTACGAATGGTGGGGGTGCCACTGCACATGACGCTGCAAATGGATCGGTAGGTAGAGTAGCGCCAGCTTGCGTTGTTGGTGGTGCTGGCAGTGCCAGCATTGCGGGCCTTCCTGCTGACCCAAGGGCAACGCTACTAGCACTCCCACTAGCTTCTGCACTAGCCATTGCAACCGCTGTAGCACCTTGTTGATACATGCCATCGAGTAATAACATATCGAAACCGCCCCCAAGTGCTGCCGTCTGATGATTCAAATTGCTTGCTGATTGAACTAATGCCGTCTCCCAGTCTGCTGTTCCGTCTTTAAAGGCTTCCCATGCTGTACGACCAGCCGCTGCTTGATCCACTGGAGCATTGCCGCTATCAAATAATGCTAAGGCCAATTTTTCAGCTTGCTCGTCGCATGTCGCCGAGTCCTCTCCCAAGTTCAAAAGGTCAACCTCTTTCTCTGTATCTTTGGTTTCATGTTTAACATTTTCTTCTTTCTTCTCTTCTTCAGCTGGGGTTGACTCCTCAGGTGCTGGTAGCGCTTTCGTTTCATTCATATCTTCTTGATTTGTTGTTTCAGCATCTTTATCATTATCATCTTGCTCTTGCTCGGGTTCATTCGTCAACCGAAAATCTACGTTTTTCTTACTTTGAGCCAATGCAGACTTGTCCCGTATAAAATCATCCATGAGTTCAAGCTTTTTGTATGTTATCCTTTCGACTTCTGGGTACTCAGAAGAGCGTGCAATGCCCACGGTCTTGCACCAGCTGTAGAACGAATCTAGCTCATCATATTGCTTTGAGACACGGCAAAAGATGTCGTAAACCTTAACGGAGTCAGGAACCTCTAACTCCATGAAACGGTCAATCAATATACCCAGTATTTCTGTTATGTCATAATATATTTGAAAACTTTCTTTCACAACCGGATATAGAGCGACAATTACGACCCTGTTGTTCTTCGCTGAACCTGTATATAATAATAATAATAATAATAAGAGAAAACCAAATGAAAACATTTAGAAGCAAGAGAAGGATTATCCGATAGTCGGGCTAACTCTGTTAGAAAGTTGTGATTTGTTGTTATATATATAATAAAATAAAATATAATATAGGAAAAATTTTCAATTCGACTTATAATCCGCAATTCAAATCTAGCATTAGTTGATAATGATATTAACATATTATTATAATGCTGGTAGATAGTTTACAATGATATAAAAATATGTTCACATTATCGTCAATTCATTCTGAATTTTAATAAAATTCAGGATTTCAAGCCATACCACTAATAAACATGCATACATAAATACACACATACATACATATATATATATATATATATATATATATATATACACACACACACTAAATCCTAGCTGTCCACAATTATAACTACATACAAATTATTAAAAGATAAGCTAAATGGAATTATCTAAATCCAATTTATCATGTTTAGACTAGACACTAAATCTTAGCTGTCCACAATTGTAACTACATACAAATTATTAAAAGATAAGCTAAATGGAATTATTTGAATCCAATTTATCATGTTTAAACCAAGCATTAAGTGTTAAGTAAGGTATAAAATTCTAGCTTATATAATAAATCTTGTCAGTATTTTTACCTAAAATTCAGTATTAAATGATAAATATAATTAAACATGACACATGCAATTGATGTAAATCATTGAAATTAAGTTTTATTCAGCATTATATGATAAAAACAAGACAAAATTTTATAATACATTAGAGGTACTATATCAGCCATACAATAAGCAAATAATTTTATGGCAAGTGTGCGTTTATTTTGAAAGACCACCATGCCAATTGTGGTTACATTAAAATTTAATTATACATATCATACATACATCAATTAGTTATATTATCTCTAATATATTGTCGAGTTCCTCTAAAAACGAACATGCCATAGCAATTAATGCACGCGTTAGTGTATCATGATCATGTCTATGCATGGCATGTATTAATTAATTAATTATTAGATTTAAAAAAAAAAAAACCTGTTGGCCGGCAAGCTAAAAAGCGCTCAAGGACCTGTTGCAAATGTTGTATTCTTGAAAAGAGATGCTCAATTTTCATGTCACGGACTGGTGTGGCTCTGGCACAGGCTGGGGCTGAGCTTGCCTCTTCTTCATCTTCATCAATTCCGAACATGCTACGCTTACCACGGCGGCCTTGCATCCTGAACTCCAGCCGCTCATCAAGATATAATGCATACGTACGGACAAATGCAGAGTAGTCCCATGAATTAGAGCGCGAGGTGTCACGGAAATCTGACATGTTGAGAAGCCGAGTCCCACGCCTCGTTGAGAAAAATATCTCTTGCTCATATGCTGGATCGCCCTCAGAAAGCAACCGTTGGATCAAAATCAGCGTCTTTAGTGCCACCGTCCAATTTTTGGTCTTATTGAGACGTTTGGAGATGATGTTTACACACGCACTTATGTAAGCACGGGAATAGCATGTTAGGCTAAGTATTTCTCGAATGTGTTTTTCCTCGGCGGGGTATTCCTCGTGTCTTGTTGCCTTCACAATGGCTACTTCAAGATCTGAGAGTGAATTGCTACTGCCCACTTTCGCTAGCCCTATGCTTGTCTTGTCTTTCACTGCCCCTATGGCCTTTTTGAACTTGCTTGGAGCCATGGATTTTTTTTTTTCTCCAATGTTCTTCTGATATCTTCTTATCACACCTATAAGCCACCCTGGAGTGCAATAAAGAAATACCAATATATTAGATATTTTATCTTTCTAATGTGGTGCGGGTAGGTGGGTGACTTTGAACTTTCATAACAAGTTACCAAATTTTTTAACAATTATGTTATTTGTTTAGGGATCGAAGGTGAGTTAATTTTAGCCTTTTAAATTACAGATGCTATTGAAATTATTCAATTTTTAGCGGAGCATATATAGAGCAAAAGATTTTGATTTACAATGACAGTGATTATGAGTCATGGCAGCAGAAGATTAATCCATCGGGATCTAGGGAGTACTTTTTTTAGCAGGGATGTATAAAAATCAATTTCTATCATAAGATTACTGTATAAGATATTCAATAATCGAGTAGTTAATAAAAAATAAAAAGATAAAAAAACAAAAAGAGAGATAAATCCACCATCACGTCCCAAAACAGATTTGTGATGTATGGGAATAAAATAAAATTGATTTAATTCTAAATATTTAACAGAAATTAAATTTTTACAAAATCAACACTAACTTTGACCTTTTACTTCAAGAATATGAGGGGAGACGGTCTTTTTATTATTAAAAAATAATAATTTTGGCATTGCTTAAATTTGATAATTAAATTGCTGGGAAACTAACTAAATATGTATTGCAGATATACAATAATTTAATGAATCTAAGTACCTTTACAGATCGAAGCTTCAAATGGATAAATCTAATAATTAACTCGAGCTTTTGTACCAAATGATGTGGACCTAGAGTGCAGTCATTGAATCACGTAGATCACAAAATTATAATTTCTGCAACGAAAATTAAAGAGAATGCAAATCAATGGGAAAGGAAAGAAATCTCTTTTGATCTTCCTTGTCGTGTATCCTTTCCTTCCCTAATCTTCTCTCTCGCTCTGTGTGTGTGTGTGTGTGTGTTTCTCGGTTCTTGGAAAGCACTCTCTTTTTTATCTTCCTTCCTTGTCGTGTATCCTTTCCTTCCCTAATCTTCTCTCTCTCTCTCTCTCTCTGTGTTCCTGTAAAGAAAGAATTTACACCTCCCCTCAACGAAAGCATGCATTTGCCATTATTGTGGCATGGAATGAGGAAATTCAATGGAGTCTAGTGAGCCACGTGGCAAAAAGTTTTAGATATTATAATATGTTTTCTACCCGGGGTAGAAATTTAATCTTTTTTTTAGTTAATTCTTCTAGTTATTATTACTCTTATTGTTAATGGTTTTAAATTAAAGATGGTCTTAACTCATTTCGTTTACCATATTTTGACCTTTTCAAAGATGTGACGACCTTTAGAAGAAGCTTAGATCACTATCTACTATTACAAGAAATATATCTTATTATTTTTTTATATTTACACTTGAATCTATTTTTTTTTTATTGTATAGTGAAATTTTAATTATGCTTTTAGAGTCGATATATATATATTTTTGGTGCAGTGTTAGGTTTTCGTATGTTTTGTATTTGTTGCAATGTATAAATGGGAAAAGGAAATATGCATCTAAGGTTGAAGCACTTAATTTAAATTTTTTATTTATATTATTATTTAATATCATTTTAGTTTATGCACAATAAAAAATAGATAAGAATGAAGAAAAAAAAGAAAAGTAATTTTTTATTTTTAGCATTTATTTAATATTTTTAATTTTTAATTCAATCATTTCATTTATATAATTTGCGAGAAATATGAATAAAATTATAATGTAGAAATAAGAGTAATATTTTGTAAAATTACAATGTTAGGGGATTATTGGATATTACAAAAATAATAGAAGGTAAAGTAGCAGATAGTGATTTTTATTGAAGGGAGCTGGTAATCTCTTTATTAAAAAAATAACTAAAATCTCTAAAGTTACAGTTTTTAGGTTAATTTCCAGTGAAAATATAACACCACTTTGCGTATGCCCCGTTGTTCGCAACGTGCTGTCAAGAGGAACCCGAAATATCATGCATGAGGTCACGTTTGCATGCAAGCATGCAATGCCCACTTAGCTAAGTTCTTATTCCATTATGGTCAAGCAATCGGGAATGATAATAACCACGTGCAGGAACGTGTCATGGTTTATGCTGCTTTTTCTTTCCTTTATGGTAATATATGGACCATTAATTTCGGCTATAGCTGCTGAAGTTGGGCAGTGGAATGATTTGTATTTATGCTGTTTGAAATCAATTAAAGAAATGTGTCGAATATTTTCAATTGAATTTTCAGTGTGGTTCTCACCCTAAGAGAATATTTTTGGTATCCTTTACTATCATTTGTGAATTTTTGACTGGGACCTATCACTCGTATCAGAGCTTCGTTACAATGGCATCCAACAAAGAAAGAATTGAGACTTTAGATTAGTGAAGTTCGGACTAGACTTGGTGAAGTTCAAGATGGCACTTGGCGATTTTGTAATTAAAGATAGATTTTCTATTCTCACTATTGATGATATGCTTGATGAGCTTTATGGGGCTACTTACTTTACTAAATTAGATTTAATGTTAGGATACCATCAAATAAGGGTGAACTCAAATGATACTTACAAAACGACCTTTCGTACACATAATGGACATTATTAATATATGGTAGCCCTTTAGCCTTTATAATACCCCTTCCACTTTTTAGGCTATTATGAATTCTATTTTTCGTCCATATCTTTGAAAGTTCATATTATTATTCTTTGACGACATATTGGTCTATAGTCCCAATTAGAGCATGCATCTTGAATACGTTATGAAGACTTTTGAAATATTATGAGAGCACAAGTTTTTTTATTAATGGTAGCAAGTGTGTTTTCGGGCAATAAGAACTGGAGTAGGCCACGTTGTGACTAGCCAAAGGGTCAAGGTGGATCAAGAAAAAATAGTTGTAATGATTTATTGGCCACAACCTAATGATATTTCAGAATTACGTGGGTTATTGGGTCTTGCAGGCTACTATCAGAAGTTTATATGAGATTATGGGCTCATTGCATGTCCTCTCAGTAACTTGCTAGAAAAGGGACAGTTCGGCTGGAACAATGAAGCGGAAGATGCCTTTCTCAAGCTCAAGCATGCCATGACCACCACTCCCATATTGGCAATGCCAAACTTCAACGAGCCATTTACAATAGAAACTGACACCTTTGGAGATGGAATTGGTGCAGTACTCATCCAACAAGGTCGCCTAATTGCCTTTATGAGCCGGGTCCTAGGAGTTACTAAACGCTCTTTGTCCATTTATGCTAAAGAAATGTTAACAATTTTGCAAGCAGTGCGTACTTGGCGGCTATATTTACTTGGTAAGAATTTTTTCATTTAGATAGACCAATATAGTCTCAAGTATTTAATGGAGCAACGAATTAGGACCACAGAGCAACAAAAGTGGGTGGCCAAGCTCTCGGAGTATGACTATGAAATCGTGTATCGCCCAAGTCATGAAAATTCAATAGCTGATGCATTGTCTAAGGTGCCAGGAAGTCCTATTCTTAATGTTTTGTTTGTGCCGTAGGTTGGATTGCGGGAAGACATTAAGTTAGAAGCTAAAGCTCATCCATATATGGATTGTATATATCAATTAGCTTTGACCAATCCAAGAAAGCCTTACTCTTGGCGGAATGGATTAATCTTTTACAAGACTAGAGTAATGGTGCCGCCTAACACGCAATTGATTCAACAACTACTTAAGGAATTCCATGATACAAGAATAGGGGGTCATTCAGGGGCTTTTAGATATTCAAGAGGCTAGCACAATAATTCTGTTGGCCTTCCATGCATTGCACTGTCAGGGAAGATGTTCAATCTTGTGAACTTTGCAAAAGAAACAAATCCGACAATCTATTTCCAGCAGGACTTCTCTAGCCATTGCTTATTCCTTGTCAGGTGTAGGATGATATTACAATAGATTTCATTGAGGGGTTACCATCCTCTCATGGGTGAAAAACCATTTTTGTGATCGTTGATCGTCTCATTAAATATGCCCATTTTATGCCTTTGGCTTGTTAACATGTAAATGTCTATAAAATTAATTTGAAAACATTCCACTTACATGTAATCCTGATCAATCCTAAATTGTTGGAATGTTCTCTAGTTGATCAACAATTGATGCTCCACCTATAAATTGGAGAGACATTTATAAGAAACTGATGCTCCATATACATTTATGAATGAGTCATACCTGCCATTGATAGTGGCAATTCGATTACACACACACACACACACACACACACACACACATACATACATAGTAAATTTTGTGAGATAAATTTAGATTATAGTAAATTTTTTAATGTGAGATAAATTTTGCAACACACACACACACACTCACACACACACACTATATATATGCATACATACATACATACATACATACATACATACATATATACATATATATGTGTGTGTGTGTGGGCTATTGTTTTTGTTTTTCTCCCACACTATAACATTATCACAGGTAAAAGATTGTTTGTATCAAAATCTACAATTTTTACTTTCCTAGGTGATTGTTGCATGTGAGTCTTTATGGTCCTCATTTACAAATCCCAATAGTCAAAGCACATAAAAATGAAAAAAACAAAGATAGTCCAGCTTTTTTTTTTTAGGTGAGGTCAGCACATTTTAAAAACAATGATAAAAGCTGCAACCAAAAAAAAAATTTAACACAAGAAATAAAGGGAAATTATCATTTGTATACCCTTAGTTTACTCAATTATTAAAAATACTACAATACTTTGAAGGTGTATCAATTGTCCACCCTAAGTTGACAAAATGTATCAGCTGATTACCAAACCGTTAAAGTATAATGATGTCAGAAGGGTAATTTGGTATTTTCATACGATACAAGTGATAATTTAAGGGTATATAAGTGATAAAAAGAGAATTTAAGGGTATACAAGTGATAATTTTTAAGGGTAAAATCGTCAATTCACTGTAATTCCGTTAACTTTCAAACTGTAACTAACGGTTTGGTGGTCGGCTGATACATTTTTTCAATTAAGGGTGGATGATTGATACACCCTCAAAGTGTTATAGTATTTTTTATAACAGAGCAAATCTAGGATATATGAATGATAATTTCCTAGAAATAAATTATAGAAGGCAATTAAAGGAGTGCTAAAGTCTTTCATAAATCGTCGATAGAAACTAGCAAGCCCATGAAAGCTTCTCACATTACGTACACTTGTAGGACTCGGCCATTCTTGGCTTGCACGTACCTATTCCTCATCAAAATGTATACCCTGTGCACTCACAACAAATCCTAGAAACATACGTTTGTCAGTGCAAAAAGTACACTTCTTCAGATTAGCAAACAACTTTTCATTTCTAATAACATATAAAATAGATTTTAATTATACTACATGATCATTTATGTTTTTGCTATAAATGAGGATATCATCAAAATAAACAACAACAAACTTGCCAATTAAAGCTTGTAAGACATGATTCATAAGTCTCATAAAAGTGCTCGGGACATTAGTTAGACCAAAATGCATGACTTACCATTCATACAAACCATATTTTGTTTTAAAATCAATTTTCCATTCATCTCATTCTTTCATTCTAATTTGATGATATCCACTTTTCAAATCAATTTTGAAAAATACACAAGACCCATGTAATTCATCAAGCATGTCATCTAACCTCAAAATAGGTTGTCGATACTTTACGGTTATATTGTTGATGGCTCAACATTCAACATACATCCTCCATGTCGCATCATTCTTAGCAACTAATAAAACGGGAACTGCACATGGACTCATGCTTTCTCTCACGTACCTTTTTTTTCATCAATTCATTAACATACCTTTCAAGTTTCTTAGTCTCCTCTAGATTGCTCCTATAGACTGGTCTATTTGAAATGGCTGCACTGGGTATAAAATCAATCTGATGCTTAATCCCTCGGATTGGAGGTAAACTATATGGCACTTCCTCAGGAAATACATCCTTATACTCTTGCAAAAGAGATGTAATAGAACTAGGCAAAGTAAGGTCAAATTCGTTAGTTTTCAAAAATGCCTCTTTGTACAAAAGGACAATCATCGGTTGATGTGAAAACAACGCTTTTTTTATCTCACTCGTTCTCGCGTAGAAATTCTTTTGTTTTCCATTTAATTTTCGTTCAATGGCTGTATTTTTCTTTGGGTTTTCTCTCATATTTTCCTCAGCCTTTTTTTTGAATTTCACTCACTTTTTCTCTATTTTTCTTTTGCTCACTCTATTTTTATAGGCTCACTTGGTCTGCATATACCTACTTTGGTGTCAATGGAACAAGAGTGATGTTGCGTTGATTAAATACAAATGAATATTTGTTGGTAAAGCCATCATGCTTCACACACCTGTTGAATTGCCAAGGCCGCCCAAGTAACAAGTGTCAAACCTGCATTAGACTACATCACAAAGCACCTTATCTTCATACTTGTCAATTCGAAAAGTCACTAGTACCTGCTTGTTCACTTTCACCTCACCACTGTCATTTATATGGCCATGGGTGTTTAAGTGTAGGAAGCCCTAACTTTTCTACCATGATAGTACTAGCAACATTAGCACAACTTCCTCCATCAATAATTATACTACATATTTTGTCTTGAACATAGCACCTAGTATGGAAAATGTTTTCCTGTTGCACTGTTTCGTCTTCTTTTACTTGCACACTGAAAGCTCTCATCGCTACTGAAGTCAACTCCCCAAGGGCTATATACTCTATATCTTCGACGTCCTCTAATGGTGGCATCTCATTTTCTTTCGTTTCATCTTCAGTTACAATCTCACCATTGTCCCGTAATACTATAACTCTTTTATTCGCCCATTCACTTGCGATATACCCCCTGCCTTGACATTTAAAATACTTAATGTCATGATTCCTAATAGTTAGAGTCACGGTGTTACCTTGTGAATCATACTTGGAGGGCTTGGATCTTAGCTTAGGTATAATAGATGCATGTGGCATTTCATCTCATTTCACATAGCTCGGCTTCCAAGGAGTGGAACTCAAGCTTGGGGTTGCACGAGTGTTACCCCTCCTCTTGAGTTGCTGCTCAATCTTGATGGCTTTGTGGACCATCTCCTCAATCTCCACATAATGTTGCAACTCAACCTTATCTGCAATCTCCCAATTAATACTATTTAAGAATCATGCCATGGTAGCTTCTCTATCCTCCTCCACATTTGCTCTAATCATGGCAATCTCTAATTCTTTATAATAATCCTCCACGCTTCGGCTACCCTGCGTAAGACGTAATTTTTTGTACAAGTCTCGATAATATTGGTTAGGTACAAAATGCCTTCTCATCAATGATTTCATTTCATCTCATGTCTCAACTGGACATTCCCTATTTCACTTCCTCCTTATAACAAGCTGATCCCACAGGGTAATAGCATAGTCAGAAAACGCAATCACAACCAATTTTACCTTTTTTGCCTCTAAATAATCGTGGCAGTCAAATATGAACTCCATTTTCTTCTCCTATTTAAAGTTACTTCTGGGTCGGATTTTCCTTGAATAAATGGAATCTTCACCTTTATGCCATTTAATCCATCATCTCTATTCCTAGCTCTCTTACCTTGTCCATCTTCCCCTTCATCATACTCATCCCTATAATAGTCATTAATCTCTCCTCTAGCTAGAGCTCTTTCTCTTCTATGTGCTTGGGGAATGGGTTGTGGTTGCCTTGCACGTGTGTTCTCCACTTGATCCAAATGCTCGTGTATGAGCTCTAATTCAGCCCTCCTCATCCTCCTCATCTCTCCCATCAATGCTTGAATTTGTAAATTCTGAGTACTTGTGGATTGATCCTCGTCATTTGTGTTTCGTTCTAGGATGTGAGACATAGCTAACATCTGCAAAAGAAAGTTAGAAATAATGTGGAAATGACCTTACCTCACTCCCTTACGTGTTTCACTCAAGAAAATGACTCACTCAATTCCACTCGTGTTTCACTCAAATTAATTGGCTTTTACCCTCTAATACGCTCACCCTCTTTTGCCTTTTTCCACTCTTAGTAATTCTCACTCGGTTCTTATCAAACTAATCAAACCAATATCAGGATTTCAGCAGCAATTCACAAAGATTACACTAAGGAGACTTAAATTTCAACAGTAAGAAGGCAATGTGTACATAAAGTCGAGTTTTAATTTGATTTTCGGCAAAATTTTAACCTATGGGGTAAAATCCTTTTTAGACTTCCAAGACACAAATAATGGAAAAAAAACGAAAGATTTTAAGAGGGGGTTGGGGTTTCTCTCTATCTTTTCCCTTTTTTTTTTATAGGAAAAAGTATAGGTAAAACTTATGGATTTAAGGAGAATTAAACCACAAGGATGCAAGATTGATTTTGAAAAAGAAAACTTAAAAATATTGTTCATGTAAATATTGTTCACGAGACGCTGTTCACACGAATACTGCTCACGTAACACTGTTCACATGACACTATTAATGATTATTTTTTTTATAGATACTAGAACAAGCATGAAAAATTCAAACAAGAATGAAAAACAACAAAGATAGATGGATCTGACCTTGGTGCCTAGGATCTGATACCAAATGATAGAAACCTCATCAAGAACTGACGCATACCTAATCACTTTAGTTTCCAAGATCGAATTTAAATCATAAATTGATTAGAATCATGACCCAATGCTTATTGAAAACACGAACCTTGGTATGTGAAGATGTCACAATCAGTTATGGATGGTTTGATTGATAAGTCAAGAATTTGAACGCCACAGAAATCTGATAAGTCCAAAGAGTTTGTAAAGAACAAAAGAGAATTAACTCTCTCACAAATTGCATCAAAAAACTTCTCCCCCGTTTATTGGATTCGAGTACATTATATAGGGTTGGTTACAAGAATTTTTAGAAATAAATCTTAAACAAAAAATTAAATCAGACTCTGAATCTTCTCTAATAGGAAAGAATTTAAATCAAATTAGAATTCTAATATAAGTAAATAAGAAAGAATCTAAACTAAATCAAAATCCTAATCTAAGTAAATATGAAAGAATCTAAATTAAATCAGAATCCTAATTGGCTTAAATGTCTTACATCAATTAAATGGAAAGTAGGCGATTAAAATAGAAATAATTGATTTGTTTCCCTAATAGCCTCCTCAAGAACGGGAAAGTATCTGAAAAAGGAAAATAATATATTTTCCCGCCATAATGTGTAAGTTGTTGTGCAAATTTTATTGAACTCGCAAGCTTTCAAATCTATTGTAGAATAAACTAATGGTGATGAGCGTCGATACCATGAGGAGGTGGATTTTAATTGTGTGTAGAATTAATTTTCTAAATGGATGGTTGGATTTATGGTGAAAATGATTTGGAATATTCTAAAACTTAAATTAAAATGGCGAGAATAAATTGAAGATAAATCTATTGAAATGAAGCACTTGGGTATCCGGATCTGCATCAACATGCACCATTCGCTAAATATTTCTTATTAATGCCAATTAAATCATGAGGGGGGAATCCACACCTCATGAACCATACTCTAATTAATATGATGCTAAGGGCTTATCGTGCCAAATAATAATAACCTTGTACTAGGGAGCCGGTGAAACCAGGGCAGTATCTAGACACGATTATTATTATTTCTTGACGAAAAGTCAAAACATCCACAAAAATTTGAGAGGAATAGAAAATAAATTTACCAAATAAAGTTCATGGAACATGTTGAGACTTTACCTTCAACCCAAGTTTAAAAGAAAATTAGTTACTCATAATTAAACTAGGGATAAAATGAGAATTTATTAAAATACAAAAAAAAATACAAGATAGAGAAGGAATTACAGAAAATGGAGCTCAAAAATAAATTCAGGGATGCCAAATTACAGGGGAGAGGCCTCTTTTTTATAGATATATTGAGTAAATTATGGCCATTGGATTAAAAACTGTTCGGACGCTCAGGATTGCGCCACATCATCAGTCAACAGTACGCGGTTTGAACAGTGACACGGTTTGACCACGCGGTTTGAACAGTCAACCGGTTTGAACAGTGATGCTATTTGGTTGAAAATAATTATGTGTATATGCATGTACCGTACGCGCGATTTTTGGTCCACTAACATGCTGTCACGTCACTGATCAATAGTGCATAAGAATTTTCTCCAATAGAATCATGACACCTCATCAATCAACGCCACATCATTGATTAATGCCACGTCATCAGTCCGTATGTGTGAACAGTGTCATGAACAGTAACATGGATAGTACCGTACATGTGAATAGTATCGTACATGTGAACAATGACATTTTTCCTTTTATACTCCTCCTAAGATTTTCGACTGTCCTGAGTTCAAAAGTGATGTCCGTTTTGCCGTCTAACTTCTCGTTCATTGTGAAATAACCATGATGCCCCTAAAATACATACTTAATTAAAATAAAACACACATAATTAAATCACAAGAAGCTTAAATACATAAAAGTAAGGGTGTTAGTAAGACTTGAAATGTAAAATGACGATTTCTCCTTTATAAATATCATTTTCTAACACTCAACAACCCCCCAACCAACTTATTGCTAGTCCGTAGCAAATAAACCGAAAACAAAATTCAAATCCAAAATGATGATTTTTTTTTAAACTTGTGTTTATTCAATCAGACTAATGATAACAATCAAATAAAAGTATAAGCATTATCTCCAGTTTAAAGAAACATCACACCCATATCAATCATCTACATAAATCAGCTCAGTAGACTTTGTCACAACCACTTTCAAGAATGACATGTCAAACCCCAAAATCTCACTGGTAGTAGTGACACTATCACAAAGTAATTAAACCCAATAAAAATAGTCACTCTAATGAATGGTAAATTGAGAGAAAATAATAAAAAAAGTGATATTACACGCTCTCACCAGAATGAAAGAAATATGCCCTAAACTTAGAAATAATACGATTTCAAATTAAACAAAAATGCTAGTCAACCTAATTTATTTATTTTTTCTTTTTTTTTAATTTTATTATTATTATTTTTTTATGCACCACTACATCTTTTTAGCCCATATGTCTAGCTTCTACTTCAGACTATAGTTCCCTAAAATCAAGAAGGACTTTTATTAGGATGTAACGTAGGCTAGGGATATGGCTAATAAAAGAGGAGAAATAAATAAAACAAAGTGTATGTTTGAGAAAAATATAGAGATTTTTTTTGAAAGTTGCAAGGTAGATTTCACCTATTATTGTTATTATTTTCTTTTTCTTTTTTTTTGAAACAACAATTTTTATTTTTGTTTTTTTTTGCTTTTGTTTTGCACAACTTCACTGAACAAAATAATTATTTACATTTTTCTCAAATATAAATATGTGATGAAACTTGTAAGATATCAGGTAATACTCCAAATCAGAGTGGGCCAAGTGTTGTGCAAATTTTATTGAACTCGCAAGCGCACGAATCTATTGTAGAATAGACAAATGGTGACGAGTGTCGATCCCACGAGGAGGTGGATTTTAATTGTGTGTAGAATTAATTTTATAAATGGGTGGTTGGATTTGTGGTGAAAATGATTTGGATTATCCTAAAATTATAATTGAAATGGCGAGAATAAATTCTAAAATTGGAATTGAAATAGCAAGAATAAATTGAAGAGAAATCTATTGAGATGACGTACTGAGTATCTGGATCCGTATCAACATGCATCATGGACTAAATAATCTTTATTAATGCCAATTAAATCATGAGGGGGGAATCCACACCTCATGAACCACGCTCTAATCAATATGGTGCTAAGGGCTTATCGTGCCAAATAATAATAACCTTGTACTAGTGAGCCGGTGAAACCAGGGCGGTACTAGACAAGATTATTATTATTTGTCGACGAGAAGTCAAAAAATCCACAAAAACTAGAGGGGAAGAGAAAATAAATTTACATAAAATAAAATATTTAATTAAAATTAAACACACATAATTAAATTACAAGAAGCTTAAATACATAAAAGTAAGGGTTGTTAATAAGACTTGAAATGTAAAATGACGATTTTCTCCTTTACAAATATGCATTTTCTAACACTCAACACACCCCCCAACCAGCGTATTGCTAGTCCCTAGCAAATAAAGCGAAAACAAAATTGAAATCCAAAATGATTTTTTTTAAACACTCGTGTTTATTTAATCAGACTAATGATAACAATCAAATAAAAGTATAAGCATTATCTTCAGTCTAAAGAAACATCACACCCACATCAACCATCCACATGAATCTGTTAGCCTAAAAGGCTACACATAATGTAATTTTGATGATAACAAACATGTGTCTTAAGTAAAAATAATAAATATTGTATTTCACATCTTCATTGGTTTTTGAAGGATAATATTTATGCAAGTGAATCAAGTGAAATCAAGATTGAAGACACTCAACGGACAACGGCGAAATCAAGAATAAAGTTTAGAGCTCAACGGATAAATTATTGCGACAAATTCTTGTAAAGCCGATATGATTTAATTAATACTTGATTTAGTATTTGGAAGCTCAATATATGTTGTATGATCTTATATTTGCGTGCATTGGTTCTTAAAATGAAGTTTGAGTTGAGTTTTTATAGTGAAAGCCTAAAAAACTAGCCGTTATAGGCAAATTCCAGCGCTCAAGCGGTTAGCCGCTTGATTATCCGGCTAGCCGCTCAGGAACAGTGATATTACCGTTATCACTAAAATTACACTTTGGCCCAAAACTTTCTATAATGATACTATGGCCCAAAACGTCAGAAAACTTTGCAAATATGTCCAATTTCATAACCTCTTAAGAATAGTTGTCTTTCCCAAACTTTTTGAAATTATGATATGGCCCCAAAAATTTTATTGTTTCGCACAAAGGTCCTTTTCAACATAATACCCGTATTTTTCAAAGTTCTCAAAATCTTTCACTTTAGTCCAAAATATTTATAAATTATAGTATGACCCAAAATATTTCAAATATTTGTAAAAACATCCAACTCTGAAATTTATTACTTATTAAAATTAAAGATTTCAAAACTTAGCATTTAAGTCCAAATTACTTAAATCCACAAAATACTTTTCTTTATAAAAATAAAACTTTTAGTTTATAAAAAGTATTTAATTAAATTAATCTATTGTGCTTCTCAAATGCTAAATCAAGTATTAATTAAATCATACCGGCTTTATAAGAATTTGTCGCAATAATTTGTCCGTTCAGCTCTAAACTTTATTCTTGATTTCGCCGTTGTCCGTTGAGTGTCTTCAATCTTGATTTCACTTGATTCACTTGCATAAATATTATCCTTCAAAAACTAGTGAAGATGTGAAATACAATATTTATTATTTTTACTTAAGACACATGTTTGTTATCATCAAAATTACATTATGTGTAGCCTTTTAGACTAACAATCTCCCCCTTTTTGATGATGACAAACATCTCATGTATTTTGACATTAAACTCCCCCTTAATACATGGCATACATGATTTCAACTTATAAATCAAATTTAAGAACAAACTCCCCCTAAATATATGATCTATAACCATTTGTAAGCTCCCCCTTAATATTTCAAAACCATGCATAAATACTTCGAGATCAAAATACACATTATATATCTCCATATTCAAAATACATGATCTCTCCCCCTTCATCATCAAAATTACTACAAATTCATGCTAAGACCAATAATATGTCAATGGTTAATCGAGAAACATATAATAACCAAATATCCAATTAACCATAAAATCATATTGTATGCTCCCCCTAAATATATGGCCAATTAAAAAATTTAACCAAAATGATATTATCCAAAAACATATCATATTTATCTCCCCTTTAAAAAAAAATAGAAAAATGCAATCGAAACAAGATCATAAAAAATAATTCGATAAAGATATTACCAATTTTGTCTGAGAAAAAAATTTCAACAGGGTCTCCCCTTAAAATGCACAAATCCTCAAATACACAATGTGATTAAAAGCACTTCCATATAAGCTTAAGTATAACAAATCAACAACTCCACCAAGTCATCAAGCAACACATAAGAATTAAGCATAAAACATCATCCAAATATAACATATCTTAATATTAAACAACCATTATCCGTAATCCACAATTAAAACAATTATGCATATGAAAATGTAGGTGCATATACCCAAAATGGACAAATTCGGTTTTGTAAAATAATGAGTGAAATTGATGATTTTAAACCGATTATATTGATCCAAGAGATGATTTAAGATAATGGATGGTGTTGATTGGCTCAAAAGTGGACTAAAAAGAGCTTAAAAATGCAATTTCGGGTTTACAAAAATTGAGTGAAATGGATTTGTTTGAGCCAAGAAAATTAATCTTAGAGATTAATGAAGCTAATTTAAGATGTAAATTGGATTAAAAATGGGCTAAAGGAAGCTTGAAAATGAAGAGAGAGAAACGGGTGGAATGAGAATTTTTGATTTTGGGTTTTATGTGGAGAGATGATGAAATCGAGTTTTGAGAGTGAAAATTGAAAGAGTAATGGATGAATAATGAGTTGGATGATTGATTTTAACAAGAAAATGAGTGAAAGATGAAGAGATTTGAGAAAGAAAAATGGAGAACACTATTCATGCGGGAATGGAATGAGTATGGAATAATGAAGAACAAGTGAAGAAATCATGATGGAGAAGTGTTTAGTGAAGATGAAATGCATGGGTATTAGTTTGAATGGTTGATTTGGGCATGAAAATGGATGAAAAAGGAAGAAAATGGAGGTGAAAATGGATGGGTTGCTCACAGTTTTGAGTGAAGGAGAGAACATGTGCAGAAAATTCGCAAAAGAGGAAGAAGAAGCAAAAAAAAAAATGTCCATACCCGTGACCAAGCGGCCAGCCGCTTGCTCTCGGGTTGGGGACAGTTTCCAAGCGGCTAGCCGCTTGGAACAGGCGGCTAGCCGCCTGGTTGCTGTCCAGCTGCACTCAAGTTGATTTCCGGCCAATTTTAATCAATTTCGTGACCATTTTGTGATCCCGAAACATCTCAAGAGCCAATTTAATGCATGATTCATGATTTTAAACATCCAAAAGATAATTAATTCAAACAAATAATCCATCCAACAAGCATACAATCATGAAGCATATAAGCATTCAAAACTTAATAAAATGCAGAAAGGTTAAATTCAGAATAAAAACTGTATTGATTGAGCCATAAGTAATGTTCAAGCTATATACTGTTGGAAATATAATTAAGTTAGCTTTCCAATAAATTTTACAGAACTGGATTTGGAGTTCTCTAGAAGGAGTTATGACCAATTCATTACAGCTCGTGCAGACTTAGGATTTTCAAAGACTCCTTTGTTTCCAAACAATTTTAATAGATTCAATAACATAAATAGAGATGTTAATGCGAAAATTTCATCATCCCAAGTTTATGCCGAATTTTTGAAAATTGTTCTTCGCAAAGGGGTTTTGTAAAAATATCGGCAAGTTGTTTTTCCGTAGAGATAAATTCTAATGCAATGTCACCTTTTTGAACATGATCTCTCAAGAAATGATGCCTAATCTCTATATGCTTGGTTCTAGAATGTTGAATGGGATTCTTTGAAAGATTTATGGCGCTAGTATTATCACACTTGATAGGAATTTGTTCAAGATTAATACCAAAGTCTCTAAGTGTTTGTTTCATCCAAAGTGCTTGTGCACAACAACTACCTGCAGCAATATATTCCGCCTCAGTAGTTGAGAGTGCTACCGAATTTTATTTCTTACTAAACCATGAAACAAGTGAATGACCAAGAAAATGGCAAGTTCCACTAGTACTCTTCCTACCGACCTTGTGACCAGCAAAATCGGCATCCGAATAACAAGTTAAATTTATATGAGTTCCTCTAGGATACTAAAGGCCAATATCTATGGTTCCACTCAAATAACGAAAAATTCTTTTAACAGCAAGCAAATGAGATTCCTTGGGACATGATTGAAATCTTGCACACAAACATACACTAAGCATGATATCGGGTCTACTTGCGGTTAAGTAAAGTAAGGATCCGATCATACCTCGACACTTTTTAATATCAACCTCTTTACCTTTTTCATCTTTATCAAGCTTGATTGTTGTACTCATTGGAGTATTCTTGGTATTTGATTCATCAATACCAAATCTCTTGAGCAAGTCTTTGATGTATTTAGCTTGGTTGATGAAGATCCCCTCATTGTTTTGTTTGATTTGAAGTCCAAGAAAATACTTCAATTCTCCCATCATGCTCATCTCAAATTTCTTACTCATACAAGAGGAAAATTCTTTGCACAGAGATTCATTAGTGGAACCAAAAATAATATCATCAACATAAATTTGAACAACAAGTATATCTTGATTTTTATTTTTAATAAAGAGGGTAGTATCCGCTCTTCCCATCGAAAAACCATTATCCAACAAGAAATTTTTAAGCCTATCATACCATGCTCTAGGTGCTTGTTTTAATCCATACAATGCTTTTGATAACTTATACACATGATTTGGAAATTTCTCATTTTCGAAACCAGGGGGTTGTTTCACATAAACTTTCTCCATAATATAACCATTTAGGAAAGCACTCTTGACATCCATTTGAAATAAAATAAAATCTTTATGACATGCAAATGCTAACAACATCCTAATGGATTCTAATCTAGCTACAGGTGCAAATGTTTCATCGAAATCGATTCCTTCTTCTTGGTTGTATCCTTGAGCCACTAATCTAGCTTTATTTCTTACAACCACACCGGATTCATCCATTTTATTTCTAAATACCCATTTAGTGCCTATAATGGATTGATGTTCCGGTTTAGGAACCAATTCCCATACTTTATTTCTCTCAAATTGAACCAAAATCTTTTGTGGATGCAGAAAATGATGAGTTTTGGATTATGGCAATGCAAGAGGAGTTGGATGTTTTTACAAACATTTGAAATATTTTGGGCCATACTATAATTTATAAATATTTTAGACTAAAGTGAAAGATTTTCAGAACTTTGAAAAATACGGATATTATGTTGAAAAGGATCTTTGTGCGAAACAATAAAATTTTTGGGGCCATATCATAATTTCAAAAAGTTTGAGAAAGACAACTATTCTTAAGAGGTTCTGAAATTGGACATATTTGTAAAGTTTTCTGACGTTTTGGGCTATAGTATCATTATAGAAAGTTTTGGGCCAAAGTGTAATTTTAGAGAACATTATTACTGTAGCAAAATTAAAAAATAACGTTAACATCACTGTTCCTGAGCGGCTAGCCGGATAATCAAGCGGCTAACCGCTTGAGCGCTGGAATTTGCCTATAACGGCTAGTTTTTTGGGCTTTCACTATAAAAACTCAACTCAAACTTCATTTTAAGAACAAATGCACGCAAATATAAGATCATACAACATATATTGAGCTTCCAAAACGCATATCATCATTGATTGAATCATTCTTGAGCTATTAGTTGCATATCCACTCTTAAAGAGAGTTTTTGTTGTAATTTTCATTTCTTATCAAATTGTGAGTAAGTAAGTTTGGGAAACACTTGGGGTGAAGAGATTGGGGAGATAATCTCTTGGTTGTAAAGGTTCATTGACACCTTGGAAGTCAATTGTAAAAACTTGAAGCGTTGGGAGGCTTGGATAGTGACATCCTCGAGCTTGGTTGGCTTGGAGGCGTGGACGTAGGCGGGGATTGCCGAACCACGTAAAAATCCGCGTGTTTGTTTTTCTCTTCCCTAACTCTTTTATTTTTACGCTTGTTTGAATTTATTGTTCTATATTTCATTAAGGCGTTAGATTGATTTATTGTGCGAATCGTATTGCATAATTTTTAAAATCCCAATTCACCTCCCCTCTTGGGTTGCATAACTTGCATTTCAGAATCAGCCAGTAGACTTTGTCATATCTACTGTCAAGAATGACATGTCAAACCCCAAAATCTCAATTGAGATAGTGACACTCTCATAAAGAAATTAAACCCAATAACAATAGTCACTCTAATGAATGGTAATTGAGAGAGAAAATAATAAAGTGATATCACATGCTCTCACAAAGATAAAAAAAATATGCCTTCAGCTTAGAAATAATACAATCTCAAGTTACACAAAAATGCTAGTCAACCCAATTTATTTATCCTTTTTTTTCTTTCTTCTCTTTCTTCTGTTCTTTTTTTTTAATTATGCACCACTACATCTTTTTAGCCCATATAACTAGCTTCTACTTTATACTATAGTTCCCGAAAATCAAGAAAGACCTTTATTAAGACGTAACGTAGGCTAGGGATATGGCTAACAAAGGAGTGGAAATAAAGAAAACAAAATGTATGTTTGTGAAAAATGCAGAGAATTTTTTTTTTGGAAGTTGCAAGATGGATTTCACCTATTATTGTTATTTTTTTTTCTTTTTTTTTGAAAAGACAATTTTATTTTTTATTTTTTATTTTTTGCTTTTGTTGGGCATAACTTCACTGTACAAAAAAATTTATTTACATTTTTCTTAAACATAAATAAGTAATGGAACTTGTAAGATATTGGGTAATACTCCAAATTGGAGTGGGTCAAGATGATAAGTTTGATAAAGAAAATATTTTTTTATTTATAAAGGCTCAAAAGGGTAATACGATGGATATTTTACAAAAGGAATGGCTAGAAAGGCTCAAACGGATCAAAGATGGCATTTCCATCGTCTTTTAGGGCTCTAAGTAATCTTTCATATCTACTAGTTAGATGGGCCTCCAAATGTAGTAACACATATTTTTTTTCTTTTTTCTTTTTTTTTAAATTTTACTTTCCTTTTTTTTAAGGGTTAACTCAAAAGAAATCTAGAGATCGTGTATAAAATAAGAAATTGCTAAGCTGTATAAAGTATAGCCAAAGGGTTACTCTCCAAGAAAAATGATAGGCTCAAAAACTCGCTTGGTACTTATTATGACATGTTCATTCCTTCAAGCAACTCATATTTGTTTCCGACATCAACATGTAGAGTAGCAAACATAGTATAACATCACTTAAGACCAAAAATAATACAAATACTAAAATATGAAATTAATCATGTCATCCAATGTTAAAACAAATCATACAATTTTTATTATTTTTTTAAACAACATTATACCCCCCAACCTATCCTAAACATAAAAGGAAAAATATGCATACAGAAATGTGAAAAGGATGCATAAAAACTAATTAGAAAAGTTACACTTAAAATCATAAAAAAGAAATTTTTTTTTTTACTAAAAACATGCGTTTCTAGAGGCATTACACTCCATATTCAGCCATCTTCGACTCAAATAATATTTATAGAGGAGAAATTAATTTTTATTTTTTTATTTTTTTCAAACGATGAAGATGCGTTTCTAGAGTCACTACACTCCATATTCAGCCATCTTCAACACAAAAAGTCAGCTACAGTTAGTTTTTACAACAAAAAATAGTAAAAATTTAACCAAGATTCCATAATTATCGACTATTCCCTCCCCCCAACCAGAACGAAATATTGTCCTCAATGTTTTAAAGGAAAGAAGTAGAGTTTAGAAGACATCACCTGAGTGGTGCAACACAGAAGAAAATATTTACAGGCGGAGAGTTAAATCTAATTTGTACTTCTTACTGCAGCTACTGTTACCATCATTATTTGGACGCTCCAGCACAAAGGTCCAGGGGTCTGGCTCTGGTCTATAAGGTTGTAACAAATCAAGTAGCTCATTAGCAGTGTGAGCACAAATAAAAAATTTTTCGCATTGGAAGGAATGCAGTAATTTTTTATTGCATAGTTAAGAAACACGATGAAGTCATCATAAAAGTTATTGACATGTAATAAACCGATGGATTTCTGGTGAATATGCAGATGGGCCCAAGATGCTAGTGTGATAAGTGCCTCTAGCGTTGCAAGATCTCCTGGAAGGAAAATAAAAGCATTAGCATGATTAAGTATTTCAGTTATTCGTTCTTGCATACCTGAGACGACTAACTCTTCTCCAGTCGAGGAATCAGTCAAATTGCCCAAAGGTTTTAGGGCTCTTAGGATGACGCCTAACACTTGGCTGCCTCTGATAAAAGCAGCTTCTGAGACCAATTTTGATAATGAAATGCAAGTTATGCAACCCAAGAGGGGGGTGAATTGGGATTTTAAAATTTATGCAATACAATTCGCACAACAATTTAATCTATTGCCTTAATCAAATCAAAACAATAAATTCAATCAAGCACAATATTAAAAGAGTAAGGGAAGAGAAAAACTAACAGAAGGATTTTTACGTGGTTCGGCTATCCTCGCCTACATCTACGCCTCCAAGCTCACCCGGCTTGAGGATTTCACTATCCAAGCCTCCCAAGGCTTCAAATGTTTACAATTGACTTCCAAGGTGTCAATGAACCTTTACAACGAGAGATTATATCCCCAATCTCTTCACCCCAAGTGTTTCTCACTCTTGTACACTCACAATTTGATGAGAAATGAAAATTACAACAAAAACTCTCTTTAAGAGTGGATATGCAACTAATAGCTCAAGAATGATTCAATCAATGATGATTTGCGTTTTGGAAGCTCAATATATGATGTATGATCTTATATTTGCGTGCATTGGTTCTTAAAATGAAGTTTGAGTTGAGTTTTTATAGTGAAAGCCCAAAAAACTAGCCGTTATAGGCAAATTCCAGCGCTCAAGCGGTTAGCCGCTTGATTATCCGGCTAGCCGCTCAGGAACAGTGATATTACCGTTATTTTTGAATTTGCTACAGTAATACTATTCTCTAAAATTACACTTTGGCCCAAAACTTTTCATAATTATACTATAGCCCAAAACGTTAGAAAACTTTACAAATAGGTCTAATTTTAGAATTTCTTAAGAATAATTCTTTCCCAAACTTTCTGAAATTATGATATGGCCCTAAAGATTTTATTATTTCGCACAAAGGTCATTTTCAACATAATACCTATATTTTTCAAAGTTCTCAAAATCTTTCACTTTAGTCCAAAATATTTATAAAGTATAGTATGGCCCAAAATATTTCAAATGTTTGTAAAAACGTCCAACTCAGAAATTTAATACTTATTAAAATCAAAGATTTCAAATCTTAGCATTTAAGTCCAAATTACTTAAATCCAAAAAATACTTTTCTTTACAAAAAATAAAACTTTTTAGTCTATGAAAAGTATTTAATTAAATTAATCTATTGAGTTTCTCAAATGCTAAATCAAGTATTAATTAAATCATATCGGCTTTACAAGAATTTGTCGCAATAATTTATCCGTTGAGCTCTAAACTTTATTCTTGATTTCGCCGTTGTCCGTTGAGTGTCTTCAATCTTGATTTCACTTGATTCACTTGCATAAATATTATCCTTCAAAAACTAGTGAAGATGTGAAATACAATATTTATTATTTTTACTTAAGACACATGTTTGTTATCATCAAAATTACATTATGTGTAGCCTTTTAGGCTAACAGATAACCCTCAGTTACCTCCTCCATACACCAAGTGTAATTTTCTCTCTGTTATGCTTCGACCAAGATCTATGGCTGCCTCAACGAACTCTTTATGTTTGCCATAGTTAAATCCAGAAAGCACACAAATGTTCTTGAATTGTCTATTGGGAGTAGCTGCCATTGGAATACTTCTCAAAAATAATTTGTGAGTGGTTGACAAAAAAAAATCACATTTAAGAGTCTTGGTGACAGTGGGTCACAGTTGTGTATGAGGTAACATGTCAGTGTCAAATAACGTGTAAAGGACATGGCTCGCGAGTAAAAAAGAAACAGCAAAAAGGAAAAAGTAAACAACAATAAAATGAAATTATTAAAGACAATAATGCAAATGATAAAACAATAGTGAAATAAAATAACGGTGAAGTAAAAAGGATATGTACAAGTAGTTGCGACTGTGGCTCGCATCTTCCTCTGGTTTTACATCCAGAAACGGCTTGAACGCCCTCTATGAGTCGAGGATAGGCTTCCCATCCAGTTTTCTTATAAACTGGCAAACATGATCATTTATAGTCAGATTCTCGAGACTATATCGTGCATGTTCTTTCTGGAATAATGACCATAACTGAAGAATCGCTCGTTGCACATATCCACTGGGATGCGTTTCAAGAGACAAAAGGATATCATCCAATGACTCCTTATTCAAGCCATCCCTAATGAATTGAATCTTATCTTCCCTGTTATCAGACACCATTCTTAAAGAACATTGTTTTTTATCGCAACTCATTCTGGCACACTTATGACAAGCAACAGAAATTCTTCGAGCTCGTCGTTTTCTTGCATAATTTTCTTTACCACAACCAGGCATGTATGTAATAATTTTTGGAGGTAACTCACCTGCCAATCGTACTTTCGCCTCGATTAACCAACGGATGTCAGCAGGTATGTTATTCCTCATGAGCAATCACATGCGTTCGGACCGAGCTTTATAGATTGTAAGGAGGGCATTCTGAGGGAGTGAAGGGAATCGCTTGTGAAGAAAGAAATAATTTTAATTAGCAAAAGAATAATAAAAAGAAAGAAAGAAAAATCAAATCACCGAAAAAAACATCAATTCAAATCTGGTGGGTCACTCAAATTTATTTTGGTGTCTTCTCGACGTGGTTGGTACTCTAGATATGGCTTTAGTCTTTGACCATTAACTTTAAACGTGACACCATTCTTTGGGTCCTTAATTTCAATTGCCCCATGTGGAAAAATAGTATGAACAATAAATGAGCCAGACCAACGAGAGCGTAACTTACCTAGGAATAGGTGCAAACGAGAATTGAATAAAAGCACTTTCTGACCTGGAGTGAAAGATTTTCTTATAATTTGCTTGTCGTGGAAGACTTTCATTCGTTGCTTGTAAATCTTGGCATTTTCGTATGCGTCATTGCGAATTTCTTCAAGTTCTGCTAGTTGTAATCTTCTTTCTGAGTTGGCTTGCTGCATATTAAAGTTGAATTTCTTGATGGCCCAATATGCATGATGCTCGAGTTCCACAGGTAGGTGTCAACCTTTTCCATACACTAGCCTGTAGGGTGACATCCCAATCGGGGTCTTGAAAGTCATTCTATATGCCCATAATGCATGATTAAGTCTAAATGACCAATCTTTTCTGTTTGGCCTCACCGTCTTTTCTAATATGTGCTTTATTTCTCGATTAGAGATCTCAACTTGACCATTGGTTTGCAGATGATATGGGGTCGCCACTTTGTGAGTGATGGAATACTTTGTCAAAAGAATTTTGAATGCTTTGTTACAAAAGTGGGTACCACCATCACTAATTATTGCTCGAGGGAATCCAAAGCGCGAAACAATGTTGCTTTTCAAAAATCCTATCACCACCTTGTGATCATTGGTTCTGCATGGAATTGCTTCTATCCATTTAGATACGTAGTCAACAGCAACTAATATGTATTGATGGCTAAAAGAAGGGGGAAAAGGTCCCATGAAGTCGATACCCCATACATAAAAAATCTCAACCACTAAAATTGGATTTAGTGGCATCATATTCTTTCGCATAATGCTCCCCATTCGTTGACACCTATCACATGAGTAACAGAAAGTGTAAGCATCTCGAAATATAGTTGGACAATAGAAACCACATTGTAAAACTTTAGTCGTTGTTTTCTTAGCACTAAAATGGCCTCCACAAGCTTGTTCATGGCAGGATGAAATGATATTCTGAATTTCATTTTCTGGGACACATCGTCTAACAATTTGATCTGCGCAATACTTAAACAAATAAGGGTCATCCCAAAAGAAATTCTTTATTTCCGCAAAAAAATTGATCTTGTCTTGCTTGGTCCAATGCTCTGGAAGTTTACCTGTAACAAGATAATTAACTATATCAGCATACCAAGGTAATACTTCCACACTCATTAATTGTTCATCTGGAAATGACTCATTTAATGATAATGGTTCTGTAATTGTGTCAAAATAGAGACGAGAGAGATGATCCGCCACAACATTCTTTGTGCCTTTCTTATCTTTGAATTCCAAGTCAAATTCCTGCAAAAGTAACACCCAATGAATTATTCTAGTTTTTGCATCTTTTTTTGTGAGAAGATATTTAAGAGCAGCATGATCCGTGAATATAATTATTTTACAACCAATGAGATAGGATCGAAAATTTTCCAATACAAACACTACTGCTAGCATTTCTTTTTCAGTAGTTGAATAGTTCAACTGTGCATCATTTAATGTCATACTAGCATAGTAAATAACATGGGGAATTCGATCAACTCTTTGTCCTAAAACTGCTCCTACTGCATAATCAAATGCATCACACATTAGTTCAAATGGTAAGCTCCAGTTTGGGGGCTGAATGATGGGTGATGATGTCAACAACTGCTTTAATTTTTCAAATGCCACAAGACATGAATCATCAAAGAAAAAAGGTACATCCTTAGCAAGTAGATTGCATAAGGGTCTAGAAACTTTGCTAAAATCTTTAATGAAACGTCTATAGAAACCAGCATGCCCAAGAAAAGATCTTACTTCTCTGGCTGTTTTGGGTGGAGGAAGATTAGCAATGAGATCCACTTTAACTTTGTCAATCTCAATACCTTTGTTCGAAATGATGTGACCGAGAACAATACCTTGTTTTACCATAAAATGACATTTCTTCTAATTTAAGACTAAGTTCTTCTCGATACATCTCTGCAAAACTAGTGTTAGATGATGTAAACATTGATCAAACGAGTCACCAAAAACAGAAAAATCGTCTATAAAGACTTCAAGGAATCGTTCAACCATATCAGAAAAAATGCTTAACATGCATCGTTGGAATGTAGCAGGTGCATTACATAATCCAAATGGCATTCTCCTACATGCAAAAGTGCCAAAAGGGCAAGTGAAAGTGGTCTTCTCTTGATCTTTTGGTGCTATGGGAATCTGATTATATCCTGAGTAGCCATCTAGAAAGTAATAAAATTCATGGCCTGCTAATCCATCAAGCATTTGATCGATAAATGGTAAAGGAAAATGGTCTTTACGTGTGACAGAATTCAACTTTCTATAATCAATACATATACGCCATCCTGTAGTTACTCTAGTTGGTATTAATTTATTATCAGCATTGGTAACTACTGTGACTCCTGACTTTTTAGGGACAACTTGCACAGGACTGACCCATGAACTATAAAAAATTGGGTAAATGATACCTGCATCTAATAGCTTAAGGACTTCAGTTCTAACAACTTCTTTCATGTTAGGATTTAACTGATGTTGCATTTCCCTAGCAGATTTAGCATTTTCATCAAGGTGAATGTAATGCATGTAGTCTACTGGGTTTATACCTTTTATGTCTGCTATGGTCTATCATAATGCTCCTTTGTACTCTTTTAAAACATCCAACAACTTACCTTTTTGTTCGTCATTTAGGGATGGTAAGATGATTACCAGCAGAGTACTTTCTTCTCCCAAAAATGCATATTCCAAAGTATTGGGTAATGGTTTGAGCTCGAGTTTTGGTGGTGATTCTGATGATGGGATGAGTTTCTTCTCCAATGGTGCTAATTATTCAACTTTTGACTTCTATTTATTAGTGTCCATGGATGGTGCTGAGTCAAGTAAGGCGTTGACCTCATCGACCGATCTATCAATATCAAAATCCAAACCAAAGCGAGTTAAACATGTTTGTAAAGGATCATCACTGAGGCTTGAAAGAAAAGTATTATCAACTATTTCTTCAATTAAATCCACATCAACAATTCCATCATTTGCTTTGTGAGGTTGTTTGGCAATGTTGAAAATGTTTAGCTCCATAGTCATGTTGCCGAAGGACAACTGCATATTTCTAGTCCTGCATTGAATGTGAGCATCCGCAGTTGCCAAGAAAGGTCGACCTAGAATAATTGGGATGTGCTTCCTTGAATCCTATATTGGTTGAGTGTCAATTACAATGAAATCAACAGGAAAATAAAACTTGTCTACATGGATAAGCACGTCCTCCACAATACCTCGAGGTATTTTCGAGGACTGATCTGCAAGCTGTAACACCACTGGAGTTGGGTGTAATTCTCCCAGTCCAAGTTTCACGAATACTGAATAAGGCAACAAATTTACTCTAGCTCCTAAATCCAACAAAACATTCTCAATTGTGTGGTTCCCTATACTACACGAGATAGTGGGGGAGTCTGTGTCTTTGTATTTTAAAGGAATTTTATGTTGGAGAATAAAAATAACATTTTTTGTTAAAAATGCCTTCTTTTGAACATGCATATTTCTCTTTTTAGTATAAAGGTCTTTAAGAAACTTGGCATAAGATGAGACTTGTTTAATAGCATCAGGTAAAGGGATGTTAACGCTTACCTATTTGAAGATTTTAAGAATCTCACCAGTGGATTTTTCCTTTTTTCCTTTAGCTAACCTCTAAGGAAATGGAGCTTTCGGAACATATTCTCGTGGGTTGGCTTCTTCTTTCTCCTCCGATGATGATTCCTCAACAATCACAGGTACAATTTGATTTTCTTTTGTCACCGGCATCTCCACTTTGTTGTCGACTTCCTTTGCTTTTCGCAAGGTCATTACTGCTTTGACCTCTCCATGCTGCTGTGGTGAACTGGTACTTGCTTCATGTACTCCTTTAGGATTAGGCACTAGTTGACTTGGAAATTTATCTTTCTCAACGGTCATTGCCAAGGTCTGAACTGAAGAAGCAAGTTGTCCCACCATCTTCTCGAGGCTTGAAACTGATTGGGCTTGTGAGTTGAAGCCTGCTCTCAACTCATTTAGTAGTCCATCAATGGTGCAGTTCTGTTGCTCAATTCTGGAATGAATCCTCCCATGGTCTGGGTTGAGAGTAGTTCTGATTCTGATTATATGGCCTAAATGGAGGCTGAGAGGCTTGAGGAATTGGTTGCATTGGTGGAGCTGGAGCTGCTGGTCCATTCTGTTGGAATCCTTGAGACCATGAAAAATTTGGGTGGTCTCTCAATCCAGGGTTATATGTGTTAGAGTATGGGTTGTAATTCGATGGTTTTCTCATTACACCTATGGCATTGGCTTGATATGGATATGAGTTATGGTCATGTGGCTCTGTTGATTTAGCAGTCGATAACGATGCTATTTGTCGAGAGAGACCTTCAATTATCGCTTTGATGTCTTTAATTTCTGAACTTGACTCGCCAATGTGAATCTCATTTACTCCCTTAATTCTTCTAGTATTCCTGAGTGATTGACTCCGTTGTTGGGAATTATCCGCTTGTCGCTGGAAGAATTCCCAAATTTCTGATGCACTTTTTGACATTAGCTCTCCTCCACTTGTTGCCATTAGCCATTCTTGCACATTCGGCAATAATCCCTCCAAAAAGTATTGGTATTGGTGCCATTTCTTGTACCCATGATGTGGACACTTCAAAAGTAGCCCATTGAATCGCTCCCATGTTTCGAAAAATTGCTCGTTCTCTCTCGGGATAAACTCCAAGATTTCCCTGCGAACAACATTGGTTTTATGCACTGGAAAATATTTATTCAAAAATTTTGTTACCATTTGTTCCTATGATGTAATGCTATTAGCAGGCAAAGTATTTAACCATGAACGAGCTCTATCCTTTAAAGAAAATGGGAATAATCTGGGTTTAACATTATCGTCCGAAAAATTCTCGTATTTAAAAGTTTGACAAATAGCATGAAAATCATTCAGATGATTATATGGGTCCTCATTTTCTAGGCCATAAAATGTTGGGAGACAATTTAGCACACTAGGTTTTAGTTCAAAACTCCTGCAGCTACATTTGGGTATCTTATACATGATGTGCTCAAATTAGCTAAGGGACTAAAATAGTCCTTAAATGGCCTCTCCTGTGGTGTTTGTAAATCCATTCCAAATTTATTTTTAACGTACTTGTGTGTGCGAAGTGTTTTTTCTAGTTCAAGGTCTATAGGCTCAAGATTAGAAAATAATGACCTGCGACCATACATGCAAAGAGCAAAAAAAATAAATAGGAACAAAACGAATAAAAATATAGAAAAAGGAGAAATTACGGTACTAACCTTATCACGCTGCTATAATCTTTCTATAAAAACACACTAAAAAATATGTGAAATAAATTAACAAGATAAACAAAAATTACAAAGAAAAAAATGGCTTGAAAATTAAATTACAGAATTTTAAAGAAGAGAAAAAGAAAAGAAATATTAACCTTTAAATGTAGATTCACTTTTTTTTTTGTTTTTTATAAAAAAAATTACAAGAAAACAATTTAAAGAAAATATTCACAAAAATTAATTCTATGAATTAAAATTACTTACCTCCCCAGCAACGGCGCCAAAAACTTATTGTGCAAATTTTGTTGAACTCGCAAGCGCACGAATCTATTGTAGAATAGACAAATGGTGACGAGTATCGATCCCACGAGGAGGTGGATTTTAATTGTGTATAGAATTACTTTTGTAAATGGGTGGTTGGATTTGTGGTGAAAATGATTTGGATTATCCTAAAATTAGAATTGAAATGGCGAGAATAAATTCTAAAATTGGAATTGAAATGACAAGAATAAATTGAAGAGAAATCTATTGAGATGACGTACTTGAGTATCTGGATCCGTATCAACATGCATCATGGGCTAAATAATCTTTATTAATACCAATTAAATCATGAGGGGGGAATGCACACATCATAAACCACGCTCTAATCAATATGGCGCTAAGGGCTTATCGTGGCAAATAATAATAACCTTGTACTAGGGAGCCGGTGAAACCAGGGCGGTACTAGACAAGATTATTATTATTTGTTGACGAGAAGTTAAAACATCCACAAAAACTAGAGGGGAAGAGAAAATAAATTTACCATATAAAGCCCATGACACATGTTGAGACTTCCCCTTCAATCCAAGCTTGAAAGAAAATTAGCCACTCATAATTGAACTAGGGGCAAAATGAAAATTTATTAAAATATATAGAAAATACAAGATGAAGAAGGAATTACAGAAAATGGATCCCAAAAATGGATTCAGAGATATCAAATTAGGGGGGAGGCCCCCTTTTTATAGATACATTGAGTAAATCATGGCCATCGGATTAAAAACAGTTTAGACGCTCAGGATTGCGCCACGTCATCAGTCAACAGTACGCGGTTTGACCACGCGGTTTGAACAGTAAGACGGTTTGACCCGGCTTTTAACAGTAACGCGGTTTGGTTGAAAATAATCCTGTGTAATGTATGTACCGTACGCGCGATTTTTGGTCTATTAATATGCTACCACGTCACCAATCAACAGTGCATAAAAATTTTAGCCCAACAGGATCATGACACCTCATCAGTCAATGCCACATCATCGGTCAATACCACGTCATCAATCCGTCTATGTGAACAGTGTTGTGAACAGTAACATAGGCAGTACTATACATGTGAATAGTACTGTACATGTGAACAGTACCATTTTTCCTTTTATGCTCCTCCTAAAGTTTTCGACCGTCCTGAGTTCAAAAGTGATGTCTGTTTTGTTGTTTGATCTCCCGTTTATTGTGAAATGACTATGATGCCCCTAAAATATATAAAATACTTAATTAAAATCAAACACACATAATTAAATTACAAGAAGCTTAAATACATAAAAGTAAGGGTTGTTAATAAGACTTGAAATGTAAAATGACGATTTTGTCCTTTACAAATATGCATTTTCTAACACTCAACGTCAAGATGATAAGTTTGACAAGGAAAAGGTTTTTTTTTTAAAGGCTCAAAAGGGTTAACTATAGATATTTCATAGAAGGAATGGCTAGAAAGGCTCAAACGGATCAAAGATGGCCTTTTCATAATCTTTTAGGGCTCTAAATAATCTTCTATATCTACTAGTTGGATGGGCCTCCAGATATAATACACACATTTTTCGCTGTGGAAGGAATGAAATAATTTTTTGTTGCATGGTTAAGAAATGCGATGAAGCCATCATAAAAGTTATTGACATTTAACAAACCGATGGGTTTCTAGTGAATGTGTAGATTGGCCTAAGATGCTAATGTGATAAGTGCCTCTAGAGTTGCAAGATCTCCTGGTAAGAAAATAAAAGCATCAGCATGATTAAGCATTTCAGTTATTCTTTCTTGCATACCTGAGACAACTAACTCTTCTCTAGTCTGTGAGTCAGACAAACTGCCCAAAGGTTTTAGGGCTCTTGGGATGATGCTTAACACTTGGCTTCCTCTAATAAAAGCAGCTTCTAAGACCAATTTTGATAACCCTCGGTTACCTACTCCATACACCAAGTGTAATTTTCTCTCTGCTATGCTTCGACCAAGATCTATGGTTGCCTCAATGAACTCTTTATGTTTTCCATATCTAATTCCAGAAAGCACACAAATGTTCTTGAATTGTCTATTGGGAGTAGCCACCATTGGGATACTTCTCAAAAATAATTTGTGAGTGCTTAACAAAACAAATCATATTTAAAAATCTTGGTGACAGTGGGTCACTCTGTATATGAGGTAGCATGTCAGTATTAATTAACGCGTAAAGTACATGGCTCAAGAGTAAAAAAGGAAACAATAAAAGGAAAAGAAACAATGATAAAATAAAATTATTAAATACAATAACATAAATGATAAAACAACAGTGAAATAAAATAACAGTGAAGTAAAAGGATATTTACAAGTAGTTGCGACTGTGCCTCACATCTTCCTCTGGTTTTACGTCCAGAAACGGCTTGAACGCCCTCTATGGGTTGAGGATAGGATTCCCATCCAGTTTTCTTATAAATTGGCAAACAGGGTCGTTTATAGTTAGATTCCCGAGACTATATCATGCATGCCCTTTATGGAATAATGGCCATAACTGGAGAATCACTCCTTGTACATATCCACTGGGATGCGTTTCAAGAGATAAAAAGATATCATCCAATGACTCCTTATTCAAGCCATCCCTAATGAATTGAATCTTATCTTCCCTGTTATCGAACACTATTCCTAAAGAATATGGTTTTTTATTGCATCTCATTCTGACACACTTATGACAAGCAACTGAAATTCTTTGAGCTCTTCGTTTTCTTTTATAATTTCCTTTACCACAACCAGTCATGTATGCAATAAATTTAGGAGGCAACTCACTTGCCACTCGTACTTTTGCCTTGATTAACCAGCGGATGTCAGCAGGTATATTATTCCTCATCAATAATCGCATGCGTTCGGACCGAGCTTTATAGATTGTAAGGAGGGCATTCTGAGGAAGTGAAGGGAATATACTGTAAAGCTTTGCTAGAATCTCGTTTTTGTCCATAACTTCGCCTTAGAAGATCAGTTATTATGGGAAACTGAAGTAACCAACTTGATTGTCACGGAGTACCGTTATCCGCCACTTCACGGGGTAACAAACTAAAGCACACAAACAAAGAAAAACACATAAAGAAAATTACAATTGTCCTCTTATTGAATTTACCTCAAGCTTCAATCGGCTGTTGTAGACACCTATCTCAATGTCTCTGAGTTGGCTTTCTAAATCCTCAATATGGGATACTAACTCTGGTGGTTGCAGAGCCCAAATAAGTTGTGTTTTACAAAATCGAATCTGCCTTTTGAGATGCGATTTTACATACTGAAGTGGTCTAAGAATGTCTAGGAGGAATTGTTTAGCTATGGCACTCATGATTAACAATGATAAGAGAAACCTTAATGGTTAAACAAACACACTTATACAAAAATAATTTCAATTAGCAAAAGAATAGTAAAAAGAAAGAAAGAAAAACTCAATTCAAATATGGTGGGTCACTCAAATTTATTTCGGTGTCCCTCTATGTAATTGGTACTCTAGATTTGGCTTTAATCTTTGACTATTAACTTTAAACGTGACACCATTCTTTGGGTCCTTAATTTTAATTGTCCCATATAGAAAAATAGTGTGAACAATAAAGGGGCCAGACCGTCGAGAGCGTAACTTACCTGGGAATAGGTGCAAGCAAGAATTGAATAAAATCACTTTCTGACTTAGAGTGAAAGATTTTCTCATAATTTGCTTGTCATGAAAGACTTTCATTCGCTGCTTGTAAATTTTGGCATTTTCGTATGCATCATTGCGAATTTCTTCAGGTTCTGCCAGCTGTAATCTTCTTTCTGAGCTAGCTTGCTACATGTCAAAGTTGAATTTCTTGATGGCCCAATACGCATGATGATCGAGTTCCATAGGTAGGTGGCAAGCTTTTCCATACACTAGCCCGTAGGGTGACATCCCAATCGGGGTCTTGAAAGCTATTCTATATGCCTATAATGCATCATCGAGTCTTAATGACCAATCTTTTTTATCCGGTCTCACCGTCTTTTCTAATATGTGCTTTATTTCTTGATTGGAGATCTCAACTTGGCCATTGGTTTGCGGATGATATGGGGTTGCCACTTTGTGAGTGATGGAGTACTTTGTCAAAAGAGTTTTGAATGCTTTGTTACAAAAGTGGGCACCGCCATCACTGTTTATTGCTTAAGGAAATCTAAAGTGGGAAACAATATTGCTTTTTAAAAATCCTATCACCACCTTATGATCATTGGTTCTACATGGAATTGCTTCTACCCATTTCGATACGTAGTCAACAATAACTAATATGTAGTGATGGCCAAAAGAAGGGGAAAAAAATCCTATGAAGTCAATACCCCATACATAAAAAATCTTGACCACTAAAATTGGATTTAGTAGAATGAAAGAATATTCTGAATTTCATTTCCTGGGACACATCGTCTAACAATTTGATCTGCACAATACTTGAACAAATAAGGGTCATCCCAAAAGAAATTCTTTATTTCTGCAAAAAAAAAATTGGCCTTGTCTTGCTTGGTCCAATACTCTAGAAGTTGACTTGTAACAAGATAATTAACGATATCAGCATACCACAGTAATACTTCCACACTCATCAATTGTTCATCTGGGAATAACTCATTCAATGTTAATGGTTCTGTAATTGTGTCAAAATGGAGACGAAAGAGATGGTTAGCCATAACATTTTCTGTGCCTTTCTTATCTTTAAATTCCATGTCGAATTCCTACAAAAGTAACACCCAACGAATTAGCCTAGCTTTTGTATATTTCTTTATGAGAAGATATTTAAGAGCAGCATGATTGATGAACACAATTATTTTACAACCAATGAGATAAGATTGAAATTTCTCTAATGCAAATACTACTGCTAGCATTTCTTTTTCAGTAGTTGAATAGTTCAATTGTGCATCATTCAATGTCATACTAGCATAGTAAATAACATGGGGAATTCAATCAACTCTTTGACCTAAAACTGCTCTTACTGCATAATCAGATGCATCACACATAAGCTCAAATGATAAACTCCAGTTTGGGGGCTGAATGATGGGAGATGACGTCAATAACTGCTTCAGTTTTTCAAATGTCACAAGACATGAATCATCAAAGATAAAAAGTACATCCTTAGCAAGTAAATTGCATAAGGGTCTAGAAACTTTGCTAAAATCTTTAATGAAACGTCTATAAAAGCCAGCATGCCCAAGGAAATATCTTACTTCTCTGACTGTTTTAGGTGGAGGAAGATTGGAAATGAGATCTACCTTAGCTTGGTCAACCTCAATACCTTTGCTCGAAATGATGTGACCGAGAGCAATATCTTCTTTTAGCATAAATTGACACTTCTACCAATTTAAGACTAAGTTCTTCTCGATACATCTCTGCAGAACTAGTGTTAGATGATGTAAACATTGATCAAATGAGTCACCAAAAACAGAAAAGTCATCCATAAAGACTTCTAAAAATCGTTCAACCATATCAGAAAAAATGTTTAACATGCATCGTTGAAATATATCAGGTGCATTATGTTGAGTGTTAGAAAATGTATATTTATAAAGGAGAAAATCGTCATTTTACATTTCGCATCTTACTAACAACCCTTACTTCTATGTATTTAAGCTTCTTGTAATTTAATTATGTGTGTTTTATTTTAATTAAGTATTTTATATATTTTAGGGGCATCATGGTCATTTTATAATAAACGAGAGATCAGACGGCAAAACAGACATCACTTTTGAACTCAGGACGGTCGAAAACCTTAGGAGGAGCATAAAAGGAAAAATGACACTGTTTACATGTACGGTACTATTCACATGTACGGTATTGTCTACGTTACTGTTCACGACACTGTTCACATAGACGGATTGATGACGTGGCATTGACTGATGAGGTGACACGATCCTGTTGGACTGAAATTCTTATGCATTGTGGATTGATGACGCGACAGCATATCAGTGGACCAAAAATCTCGCGTACAGTACATGCATTACACATGATTATTTTCAACCAAACCGCGTACTGTTGACTGATGACGTGGCGCAATCCTGAGCGTCCAAACTGTTTTTAATCCGATGACCACGATTTACTAAATGTATCTATAAAAAGGGGGCCGCCCCCTTAATTTGATATCTCTGAATCCATTTTGGGACTCAATTTTCTGTAATTCCTTCTCCATATTGTATTTTCTACGTATTTTAATAAATTATCATTTTGCCCCTAGTTCAATTATGAGTAGCTAATTTTCTTTCAAGTTTGGGTTAAATGTGAAGTCTCAACATGTGTCATGGGATTTATTTGGTAAATTTATTTTCTCTTCCCCTTTAGTTTTTGTGGATGTTTTGACTTCTCGTCGACAAATAATAATAACCTTGTCTAGATACCGCCGTGGTTACACCGGCTCCCTAATACAAGGTTATTATTATTTGGCACGATAAGCCCTTAGCACCATATTGATTAGAGTGTGGTTCATGAGGTGTGGATTCCCCCCTCATGATTTAATTGGCATTAATAAGGAATATTTAGCCCATGGTGTATGTTGATGCATATCTAGATACCCAAGTACGTCAATTTAATAGATTTTCACTTCAATTTATTCTTGCCATCTTAATTCGAATTTTAGGATAATCCAAATTATTTTCACCACAACTCCAACCACCCATTTAGAAAATTAATTTTACACACAATTAAAATCTACCTCCTCGTGGGATCGACACTCATCACCATTGATCTATACTACAATAGATTTGTGCACTTGTGAGTTCAATAAAATTTGCACAACAAGTTTTTGGCGCCGTTGCCGGGGAGGTAAGTAATTTTAATTCATAGAGTTAATTTTTATGAATAGTTCTATTTAATTGTTTTCTTGTTTTTAAAAAAAAGAAAAAAATGAATCTACATTTAAAGGTTAATATTTATTTTCTTCTTTAAAATTTTGTAATTTAATTTTCAATTTATTTTTTTGCAAATTTTTTTATCTTATTAATTTATTTTTAGTTAATTTATTTCACGTATTTGTTTTTGTGTATTTTTAAAGAAAGGTTTTAACAGTGTGATAAGGTTAGTAATGTAATTTCTCCTTCTTCTTTATTTTTATTTGTTTTGTTCCCATTTATTTTTGTGTTTTTTGCATGCATGGTCGTAGGTCATTATTACCTAATCTTGAACCTATAGACCTTGAACTAGAAAAAACACTTTGCACACACAAACAAGTTAAAAATAAAATGGATTTGCAACCACATGAGAGGTCATTTAAGGACTACTTCAATCCTTTAGCTAATTTGAGCGCATCATGCATAAGATACCCAAATATAGCTGTTAGGAGTTTTGAACTAAAACCTAGTGTGCTAAATTGTCTCCCAACATTTTATGGCCTAGAAAATAAGGACCCATATAATCATTTGAATGATTTTCATACTGTTTGTCAAACATTTAGATATGAGATTTTTTTAGATAATGATGTTAAACTTAAATTATTCCCATTTTCTTTAAAGGATAGAGCTCGTTCATGGCTCAATACATTGCCTGCTAATAGCATTTCATCATGGGAATAAATGGTAACAAAATTTTTGAATAAATATTTCCCAGTGCATAAAACCAATGCTATTCGCAGGAAAATTTCAGAGTTTACCCAGAGAGATGACGAGCAGTTTTTCGAAACATGGGAGCGATTCAATGGGCTACTCTTAAAGTGTCCACATCATGGGTACGAGAAATGGCACCAATGCCAATACTTTTTGGAGGGATTATTGCCGAATGTGCAAGAATGGATAATGGCAACAAGTGGAGGAGAGCTAATGTCGAAAAGTACATCAGAAATTTGGGAATTCTTCCAGCGACAAGCGGATAATTCCCAACAACGGAATCGATCACTCAGGAATACTAGAAGAATTAAGGGAGTAAATTAGGTTCACATTGGCGAGTCAAGTTCAGAAATTAAAGAAGTCAAAGCAATAATTGAAGGTCTCTCTCGACAAATAGCATCGTTATCAACTACTAAATCAACAGAGTCACATGACCATGACTCTTACTCAGATCAAGCTAATGCCATAGGTGTAATGAGAAAACCATCGAATTACAACCCATACTCCAACACATATAACCCTGGATGGAGAGACCACCCAAATTTTTCATGGTCTCAAGGATTCCAACAGAATGGACCAACAGCTCCAGCTCCACCAATGCAACCAATTTCTCAAGCCTCTCAGCCCCCATTTAGACCATATAATCAGAACCAGAACTACTCTCAACCCAGACCATGGGAGGATTCATTCCAGAATCTCAAGAATCTTACTCACTCTACGATTGAGCAATAGAACTGCACCATTGATGGACTACGAAATGAGTTGAGAGCAAACTTCAACTCACAAGACCAATCAGTTTCAAGCCTTGAGAAGATGGTGGGACAGCTTGCTTCTTCAGTTCAGACAGTGTCAATGACTGTTGAGAAAGGCAAGTTTCCAAGTCAACCAGTGCCTAATCCTAAAAGAGTACATGAAGCAAGTACCAGTTCACCACAGCAGCATGGAGATGTCAAAGTAGTCATGATCTTGCAAAAAGAAAAAGAAGTAGACAACAAAGTAGCAATGCCTGTGACAAAAGAAAATCAAATTGTACCTGTGAATGTTGAGGACTCACCATCAGAAAAGAAAGAAAAAACCAACCCACGAGAATATGTTCCCAAAGCTCCATTTCCTCAGAGGTTAGCTAAAGGAAAGAAGGGAAAATCCATAGGTGAGATTCTTGAAAGAAAGAATAACTGAAATGCTTAATCATGCTGATGCTTTTATTTTTTTACTTGGAGATCTTGCAACTCTAGAGGCACTTATCACATTAGCATCTTGGGCTAATCTACACATTCACCAGAAACCCATCGGTTTGTTAAATGTCAATAACTTTTATGATGGCTTCATCGCATTTCTTAACCATGCAACAAAAAACTATTTCATTCCTTTCACAGCGAAAAATGTGTGTTACTATATCTGGAGGCCCATCTAACTAGTAGATATAGAAGATTATTTAGAGCCCTAAAAGATTATGGAAAGGCCATCTTTGATCCGTTTGAGCCTTTCTAGCCATTCTTTTTATGAAATATCCATAGTTAACCCTTTTGAGCCTTTAAAAAAAAAACCTTTTCCTTGTCAAACTTATCATCTTGATGTTGAGTGTTAGAAAATGCATATTTGTAAAGGAGAAAATCGGCATTTTACATTTCAAGTCTTATTAACAACCCTTACTTTTATGTATTTAAGCTTCTTGTAATTTAATTATGTGTGTTTGATTTTAATTAAGTATTTTATGTATTTTATGTATTTTATGTATTTTAGGGGCATCATAGTCATTTCATAATAAACAGGAGATCAAACAACAAAACAAACATCACTTTTGAACTCAGGATAGTCGAAAACCTTAGGAGGAGCATAAAAGGAAAAATAGTACTGTTTACATGTACAGTACTATTCACATGTATGGTACTGTCTATGTTACTGTTCACAACAGTGTTCACATAGACGGATCGATGACGTGGTATTGACCGATGATGTGGCATTGACTGATGAGGTGTCACGATCCTGTTGGGCTAAAATTTTTATGCACTTTTGATTGGTGACGTGGTAGCATATTAGTAGACCAAAAATCGCGCGTACGGTACATACATTACACAAGATTATTTTCAACCAAACCGCGTTACTCTTAAAAGCCGGGTCAAACCGCCTTACTGTTCAAACCGCGTGGTCAAACCGCGTACTGTTGACTGATGACGTGGTGCAATCCTGAGCGTCCAAACTGTTTTTAATCCGATGGCCATGATTTACTCAATGTATCTATAAAAAGGGGACCTCCCCCCTAATTTGATATCTCTGAATCCATTTTTGGGATCCATTTTCTGTAATTCCTTCTCCATCTTGTATTTTCTATGTATTTTAATAAATTTCCATTTTGCCCCTAGTTCAATTATGAGTGGCTAATTTTCTTTCAAGCTTGGGTTGAAGGGGAAGTCTCAATATGTGTCATGGGCTTTATATGGTAAATTTATTTTCTCTTCCCCTCTAGTTTTTGTGGATGTTTTGACTTCTCGTTGACAAATAATAATAATCTTGTCTAGTACCGCCCTGGTTTCACCGGCTCCCTAGTACAAGGTTATTATTATTTGGCACGATAAGCCCTTAGCACCATATTGATTAGAGCGTGGTTTATGAGGTGTGGATTCCCCCCTCATGATTTAATTGGCATTAATAAAGATTATTTAGCCCATGATGCATGTTGATACGGATCCAGATACTCAAGTACGTCATCTCAATAGATTTCTCTTCAATTTATTCTTGCCATTTCAATTCCAATTTTTGAATTTATTCTCGCCGTTTCAATTCTAATTTTAGGATAATCCAAATCATTTTCACCACAAATCCAACCACCCATTTACAAAATTAATTCTATACATAATTAAAATCCACCTCCTCGTGGGATCGATACTCGTCACCATTTGTTTATTCTACAATAGATTCGTGCGCTTGCGAGTTCAATAAAATTTGCACAATAAGTTTTTGGCGCCGTTGCTGGGGAGGTAAGTAATTTTAATTCATAGAATTAATTTTTGTGAATATTTTCTTTAAATTGTTTTCTTGTAATTTTTTTTATAAAAACAAAAAAAAGTGAATCTACATTTAAAGGTTAATATTTCTTTTCTTTTTCTCTTCTTTAAAATTCTGTAATTTAATTTTCAAGTCATTTTTTTCTTTGTAATTTTTGTTTATCTTGTTAATTTATTTCACGTATTTTTTTGGTGTGTTTTTATAGAAAGATTATAACAGCGTGATAAGGTTAGTACCGTAATTTCTCATTTTTCTATATTTTTATTCGTTTTGTTCCTATTTATTTTTTTTGCTCTTTGCATGTATGGTCGTAGGTCATTATTTCCTAATCTTGAGCCTATACACCTTGAACTAGAAAAAACATTTCGCACACACAAGTACGTTAAAAATAAATTTGGAATGGATTTACAAGCACCACAGGAGAGGCTATTTAAGGACTATTTTAGTCCCTTAGCTAATTTGAGCACATCATGTATAAGATACCCAAATGGATCTGCTAGGAGTTTTGAACTAAAACCTAGTGTGCTAAATTGCTCCCAACATTTTATGGCCTAAAAAATGATTACTTATGTTTTCAACTGATTTTGGGGTAATGAAATCCAAAACCAATCTAGAACAATAAATTTAATATTTTGGGGAAGATGGGGTATCTCACTAGTTTGCTGTGTGGGATGTGGTGTATCCGAGGTTTGGGCAAGGTAAAAAGAAGGGAGTGAGAGATAACGACTGTGGAAGGTCAGCAACACACAAGATATTCTCCAAAGTGGGCTTCGCACCTGCAAAACAGTGAAAATGGAGGTTAGAGGTGAAGCCGGGGGGGGGGGTACCCCTGGCGTTCACACTCCGACGCTCAAGTTAGCAAACTCGAGTGTTTTTTTGGTGAAGAGAGCTAGCTAGCCCTCTGTAAATTAGGGTTTAAGGTGGGAGAGAACCTGGTTTTTGGAGTGGGAGTGTGAATGGAGAATATTGGTGGAAGGAGAAAAGCTTATGGAGAATGAACCCTAGGTGTCTTTATATATGGTGTACCTCAGCTGCCACGTGGCGTACCCTTTTTGGCTAATGTCCCTTTGCTGTTTTCATGATTTTTGGGCCGTTATCTGCATGCCCGCGGCGTATCTCATCATTTGGAGACGTGGCGCTCGCTGGCGAGTGGTCCCGGGGTACCTCTGCAGTAGCTGTCGGGTAGGCGGTTTGGGGACCACTGTCCTTGGTACAATATTCTGCATTTTGGCAGGGGTGGCAGGCGGCTGTCCCCCCTTTTTGCACGTCGTTTTTGATTCATATTTCTGACCAAATCAAATAAAATTTTTTTGGAGGCGGAGACGTTTCTCATGGTGAATATTTTGGAGGATTCTCTTACATCGTTCTGTCGGGTACCCCAAGTTACATGGGGTACCTCTTACTACTTGGGGTACCCCTCTCGGTGTGGGGTACCTCATATTATATGGGGTACCCCTTTTACATAGGGTACCTCAATTTACTCTGGACTCATTCCATTAATCGACACGTGACGCTTTTACTGTTCCTCCCAATTTTCCCTCAAACAACTTATATAATCATCTGAATGATTTTCATGCTATTTTTCAAACTTTTAAATACAAGAATTTTTCATATGATGATGTTAAACTCAGATTATTCCCATTTTCTTTAAAGGATAGAGCTCGTTCATGGTTAAATATTTTGCCTGCTAATAACATTACATCATGGGAACAAATGGTAACAAAATTTTTGAATAAATATTTTTCAGTGCATAAAACCTATGCTATTCGCAGGGAAATTTCGGAGTTTACCCCGAGAGAGGACGAGCAGTTTTTCGAAACATGGGAGCGATTCAATGGGCTACTTTTGAAGTGTCCACATCATGGGTACGAGAAATAGCACCAATGCCAATACTTTTTGGAGGGATTATTGCCGAATGTGCAAGAATGGCTAATGGCAACAAGTGGAGGAGAGCTAATGTCAAAAAGTGCATCAGAAATTTGGGAATTCTTCCAGCGACAAGCGGATAATTCCCAACAACGGAGTCGATCACTCAAGAATACTAGAAGAATTGAGGGAGTAAATGAGGTTCACATTGGCGAGTTAAGTTCAGAAATTAAAGACGTCAAAGCGATAATTGAAGGTCTCTCTCGACAAATAGCATCGTTATCGACTGCTAAATCAACAGAGCCACATGATCATGACTCATATCCATATCAAGCCAATGCCATAGGTGTAATGAGAAAACCATCGAATTACAACCCATACTGAAACACATATAAAGAAGTCGACAACAAAGTGGCGATGCCGGTGACAAAAGAAAATCAAATTGTACCTGTGAATGTTGAGGACTCACTATCAGAAAAGAAAGAAGAAACCAACCCACGAGAATATGTTCCCAAAGCTCCATTTCTTCAGAGGTTAGCTAAAGGAAAGAAGGGAAAATCCATAGGTGAGATTCTTGAAATCTTCAAACAAGTAAGTGTTAACAACCCTTTGCTTGATGCTATTAAATAAGTTCCATCTTATGCTACGTTTCTTAAAGACCTTTGTACTAAAAAGAGAAACATTCATGTTCAAAAGAAGGCATTTTTAACAGAAAACATTAGTTCTATACTCCAACATAAAATTTCTCTTAAATGTAAAGACCCAGGCTCCCCCACTATCTCATGTAGTATAGGGAACCACACAATTGAGAATACTTTGTTGGATTTAGGAGCTAGTGTAAATATGTTGCCTTATTTAGTATTTGTGAAACTTGGACTCGGAGAATTACACCCAACTCCAGTGGTGTTACAACTTGCAGATCGGTCCACGAAAATACCTCGTGGTATTGTGGAAGACGTGCTTATCCAGGTAGACAAGTTTTATTTTCCTGTTGATTTCATTGTAATTGACACTCAACCAATACAGGATTTAAGGAAGCACATCCCCATTATTCTAGGCCGACCTTTCTTGGCAACTGCGGATGCTCCATTCAATGCAGGACTGGAAATATGCAGTTGTCCTTCGGCAACATGACTATGGAGCTGAACATTTTCAACATTGCCAAACAACCTCACAATGCAGATGATGGAATTGTTGATGTGAATTTAATTGAAGCATTAGCTGATGACACTTTTCTTTCAAACCTTAGTGATGACCCTTTACAAACATGCTTAACTCACTTTGGTTTGGATTTTGATATTGACAGATCAGTCGATAAGGTTAACGCCCTACTTGACTCAGCATCATCCATGGATACTAATAAATGGAAGTTAAGAGTTGAACAACTAGCACCATCAGAGAAGAAACTCATCCCATCATTAGAATCACCACCGAAACTCGAGCTCAAACCATTGCCCAACACTTTGGAATATGCATTTTTGGGAGAAGAAACTACTCTGCCGGTAATCATCTCATCATCCCTAAATGACAAACAAAAAGGTAAGTTATTGGATGTTTTAAAAGAGCACAAAGAAGCATTAGGATGGATCATAACAGACATTAAAGGTGTAAACCCAGTAGACTGAAATACAAGTAACGCAACCCAAGAGGGGGGTGAATTGGGATTTTAAAAATTATGCAATATAATTAGCTCAACAAATCAATCTAACGCCTTAGAGAAATAGAAAACAATAAATTCAAACAAGCGTAAAAATAAAAGAGTAAGGGAAGAGAAAAACAAACACATGTATTTTTACGTGGTTCGGCAATCCCCGCCTACGTCCACGCCTCCAAGCCAACCAAGCTAGAGGATTTCACTATCCAAGCCTCCCAAGGCTTCAAGTTCTTACAATTGACTTACAAGGTGTCAATGAACCTTTACAATTAAGAGATTATCTTCCCAATCTCTTTACTCCAAGTGTTTCTCACACTTATACACTCACAATTTGATAAGAAATGAAAATTACAACAAAAACTCTCTTTAAGAGTGGATATGCAAATAATAGCTCACAATGATTCAATCTATGATGATTTACATTTTGGAAGCTCAATATATGTTGTATGATCTTATATTTGCTTGCATTAGCTCTTAGAATGAAGTTTGAGTTGAGTTTTTATAGTGAAAGCTCGAAAACTAGCCGTTATAGGCAAATTCCCGTGCCCAAGCGGTTAGCCGTTTGATTATCCGGCTAGCCGCTCAGGAACAGTGATATTACCGTTATTTTTTAATTGCTACAGTAACATTGTTCACTAAAATTACACTTTGGCCCAAAACTTTTTATAATTATACTATAGCCAAAAATGTCATAAAATTTTGCAAATAGGTCCAATTTCAGAACTTCCTAAGAATAGTTGTCTTTCCCAAACTTTCTGAAATTATGATATGGCCCCAATGATTTTATTATTTCGCACAAAGGTCATTTTTAATATAATACCCATATTTTTAAAAGTTCTCAAAATCTTTCACTTTAGTTTAAAATATTCATAAATTATAGTATGACCCAAAATATTTCAAATGTTTGTAAAAACGTCCAACTCCGATAGCACGTGGTTTGACCACGCGGTTTGAACAGCAACCAGTTTGAACAGTGACGCTGTTTGGTTGAAAATAATCCTGTGTATATGCATGTACTGTACGCGCAATTTTTGGTCCACTAACATGTTGTCGCGTTACCAATCAACAGTGCATAAGAATTTTCTCCAATAGAATTGTGATACCTCATCAGTCAATGCTACATCATCGGTCAATGCCAAATTATTGGTCAATACCACGTCATCATTCTGTATGTGTGAACAGTATCGTGAACAGTAACATGGATAGTACCGTACATGTGAACAATGACATTTTTCCTTTTATGCTCCTCCTAAGGTTTTCGACTGTCCTGAGTTAAAAAATGATATCTGTTTTGCCGTCTAATTTCTCCTTCATTGTGAAATGACCATGATGCCTCTAAAATATATAAAATACTTAATTAAAATAAAACACACATAATTAAATCACAAGAAGCTTAAATACATAAAAGTAAGGGTGTTAGTAAGACTTGAAATGTAAAATGATGATTTTCTCCTTTATAAATATACATTTTCTAACACTCAACACAAGCCAACTCCCTATTTCGTGGAAGTGATTATTTGGAAACTTCAAGAGCTTAAATCATGCATTTATCATGTGCGATTCTTTCAATGGGTCTCCAAAAATTTGATTGAGCCCAAGTCGCTTAAATTAATCTATTAGGCGTTTTTTTTAATTTTTTTGCTTGAGCTCTTGTAACGGGTCCGACGGGAGCTTGAGTAGAATCTGAATATGCCTCATCTCATGTACTTGTGATAGTTTTATCCTTAATCTCATCATATAAGGATTCTTTATGATGAAGGGGAAAGAAAATTGTGTCTCACAGTATCATTATGAAACATCATCAAGAGAGCGTAGTAATAATTTGCATCTAACAGCTCGATAAGTTTTTTTGTAGATGTTCAATTGTGCCCAGGTTACAATGGAAAATATTTCTTTGAAGATCCCAAGTCCACCTAATCATCGTAATGAGAGATTCATGCACACCTATGACAATGAGCACTTCGCTATTTGTTTTTCCAATAATGTTCGCTTTAGCCAAAGATTTTGGGGCTATACCCAAAACTTAACTCCTTCTAGTATTTGTAGCTTGAAAGAAAACCCCATAAGTCCAAAATCACCACCTCTATTTATTAAATGTATTTTTCACTTATACAGTACCCTTGCATGGTCTTTGATTGCTTTAACAAAGTTTGGAGTATGTTGAGAAGTTGATCCACAAAATACACAAATATTTTTAAGCTTTCAAACTGGAACTACTGTCATTATGATTCTTTTTTTTAAAAAAAAAGAATTTTGATCATGCAAGATACATATACATACATACATACATACATACATACATACATATATATATATATATATAACAAAATATTTATAAATCCAAGAAAGGCAATGCATTAATGATAATAAATACAGAGGCTGGCAATTGTCAAACATAATGACAACAAGGTAGAAACGATAATTAGTCAAATGCTGAAAGAAACCTTAGATCAATAAGTCAACAAAGTTAGAGCAAAATAATAATAGAAAAATAAAAAAAAATGTATTGGTAGTTATGATTGTGGGTCACATATTCCTTTGGTTTTACATTCATTAAATAGATTGAATGCCCTCCATGGGTCGGGGACAGACTTCCCATTTGATTTTTTTATAAATTGGCAAATATTGTTTTTTAAAGTCAGATTCCTGAAACTAAATTTTACACTTTCTTTTAGGAATTGAGTCTATAAATTATGAATCTCATATTGCACATATCAACTTGGATTCATCTCTAGTGATTGCAAGATATCATCAATTCTTTACTCCGGTCATTCTTCATGTATTTATTTTTATCTTCACAATAATCAGAAATAATTCCTAAAATTTTACAACATGCTTCGCAAGAAAGTCTTGCACATTTATGACATTTACAGCCAAGTGGTTTAGCTCTCCTTTTTTTTTTCTTAAATGTGCTTTTCCCAAAACCAAACATACAAGAAGCAAATAGATCAGAAAACTCGCCAACTAATCAAACCTATGCTTCAATTAACTAATGAATATCAGCTGGAATCCTATGGATCATTAACAGACATAATCCTTCAACATGAGCTTTGTAAATTTTTTTTAAAGCATTTTGAGAAAGAGAAAGAAAACTCTTATGCAATTTACATTGTATTTCTTCCATGCTTGATTTTAGGATTTTAATGTCATGACCCAACCCAGACCTAGCAAGATATTGTCTGCTTTGGGCCTTAACAAGGCCTAACGGTTTTGTTCCTGGGGCGCCCATACACCCCAAAACACATCTTGCCATAGAGTTTGTAGAAATGTCATCCTGAATGTGTTCTTCAATAATTGATTCAATGAGTTCAATTTCCTCATTCTCTCTATTTTCATCTTCTATGTCTCGAGGTTGTTTATACATATTGAACATATTGATTTCCAATGCCGTATTTCTAAAAGATAATTTCATCGCTCTATTTTTGCAATTAATCGAAGCATAAGCAATGGCTAGAAATGGTTGCCCTAATGTGACAGAAATTTGTTTGCATTCATTAGTAATTAATTCAGTTTCCAAAACAAAAAAAATATAAGATATAAGAATTTATCAACTTGGACCAATTATTAAATTTTTCGCTACCTTAACTGACTTATTAGTAAGCAAAAGAGTAGTGGAAGTCAGTTTTAACTCACTAAGATTAAGTTTTTGGTGCACTAAATAAGGAAGCCACTTGACATTATCACCAAGATCAAGCAAAGCATGTTTGACTGGCCCCCAATAATGTTTGAAATAGTTAGACAACCAGATCCTTGTATTTCAAATCATATTGGTTGAGAGAATGGAACTAACCTGTTCTGCTAGAAAAGCTTTCTTTTGAACTTCATATTTCCTTTTTACATTGCATAGATCCTCATAAATTTAGCATAAGACGATACCTATTTAATGACATCTAACAAAAGAATGTGGACCTTTACTTGTTGAAAACTTCATAAATCCCTGGACTATAATTTGATTCTTTTGGTTTGATAAACGCTTAAGGAAATGGGGTTATAGAAGGAGAGTTGCTTGATAACTCTTTATTAATTTCACAAGATGAACAATGTGTTTTTTTTACAACTTTAACACCATGAAAGTTACAACCGATTTAACCTAGCTTATGTTTTGGTTTCCTGTGCTATCAATTTAAGAATGTTGTTGACTCTTGGGATTTCATTTTGAGTGGGAAAAAAAACTTACCTTTTTCCTGAATGGTGAGGGCCGATATCAATTTGGAGATAATCTCTGTGAAATTGGTCAAGGTTTTCATAGTTTGGTTACTGGTAGACTGTTATTTTTCTATTAATGAATGCAATGTATCTTCAAGATTTTTTCTTGGTGATGGGACATAAGGTGAGTAATTGTCAGATTTTTGGAAGTGTTGACTTGGAGGAGGTGGTTGTGATAGTTGTGTATGATTATTATTTCTTTAGTTAAATCTGGGGGGTTTCTTTAACCAAAGTTGCAGTTCTGTGTGTGTGGATTAGGATTCGATGATTTGAAATTGTTTATGAAATTTGCTTGTTCGTGCAACCTTTCTTTTTGAGCAGGCAAGATCGGACAATCCTACAGAATGGTTAGTAGAACTACAAACATGACATGAAATATCTTGAATAGATTTTACATGATCAATCTTTTTCACCTCGAATGCTTCGACTTTTCTGGCTAAAGATGCAAATTTGGTTTAGTTATGGTCTTCTTTAAGGTTGTACATGCCTCTACCAGATGGAGATTATTAAGGTTTACTTGATGACTCATAAGAACCAACTATGTCCTAGTGTTGTGCATTCTCTATTGTATAGTCAAGATAATTTGTCTCTAAACTAACCGTTACACATCATTTCAACATGGTATGGGCAAATGTTAAGTAACTCCTTACACCTATCCGACATTGGTAAAAGATCTCTCTTGGTTTTTCAATGAAAGTGGTGACTTGCCTTTTGAAAGAATTCATTTTGTGGAGGGGAAAGAATTTTTTAAAAATTATACCTACATTTCATCCCAAGTTCTAATGGATCCTAAAAAGTTTTGTAGCCATGTTTTAGTTTTTCCCTTTGTTTTAATTTTTTCCTTTAATGAAAAAGGGAAAAATTTAAGTCTGACTATGTTCATGCTACAATTTTGATCAATATATGTATTACAAACTTCCTTAAATTCTCTCAAATCTAGGTATGAATTTTTAGACTCAAAACCATGAAAAGTAGGTAGAATTTGAATGATACTATGTTTGAAATTAAAACGTAACACGTCAAGAGAAAAAATTATAAATGATGGTGCTCCTATTCTAATAGGATGCATGAAATCTCTAAGTGTCCTACGTTGATCATGAAGATTTTGTAGGGCTTGGTTATATTCTTGCTCTAAAAAGTTATTAGCTTTGTTTGCTATCATGTCTAAGGATGGTGAAGGTTGTCTACTAATTAATCTGCCATTGTTGGTACAAGATCAACGTCTCATAACAATGTTGATGACATGTTAGTATGTGTCAAATTAAGTTAAGAAAATAATGTACAATCAAATGAGTAATACACGAAACACTAAATAAAAATTGCACAAAATAATAAAAATTGCAAAAAAATTGAAAATTAAATAAGCAACAATAAGAATTTACAAAAATAAAAATAAATAGACAGAAAATTATTAAACTAAAATTAAAATAACTCAACAGACGATATTACAAAAAGCATCCATTTATATTAATTAACTAAATATAAAATAATAACACATCCAAAAAATAACAATATAGGCGGTATTATAAAATTAGCCATTAAAATAATTAATAGACAGTATTACAAAACCAGCCATGTAAATTAAAATAATTCAATAGGCACGATGATAAAACCAGCTATAAAAAAATGAAACTTAAAGAAAAAGAAATTACAAGGAGAAATAGAAGGATACACTTACCTCAAGATGTGAAACCCACTTTTAAAAATTACCAACCCAATAAGCAATCAATCTAAACTTAATCTTTAATTATAATTTTCAAAGTCAAAAGTCACAGTTCATTTAGTCCACAATGTCCAAAAGTCCAAAGGGTAAGTTATAATCCATAGGTCCACATTCCAATTCATTTTAGAGATTGATTTGCAATAATGTTTGGGTCACAATAAAAATCTTCACAAGTTTTATGGTAATGCAGTAGCTTTAGGAGAAAAAAAGAACTGATTGAAATTTCATGAAAAACTAAAATTACAAGAATTACGCAAAGGAATGATGAAGAGAGACATAAAAGGCAAAAATAGTAAAATGAAAATAAAAAATACAAAATAATAAAATGAAATTAGCACCAAATAAAAAAGAAATTGATGCCAAATTTAGAAAAGTTTCCAACAATAATGGCAAAAACTTGACACTACTTAAAAGTATTGATTACTTCCAACTATAAGAGTGTATAATTATAATATAATTTGGTGAGTCCAAGGTGAACCACTGGGAATCTATAAATCTAGTAGCCAATTATTAAATAAAAATTAATTGCATAAAAAGAAATTAATATAGACTGATCTAGAAAAAATATTGCAATTATGAGATCCACTCTTAATTTTCAAATAAAGGTCATAATAGTCTTTCATGTTTATATTTTATATTTTTTTTCCAGATGATTATTATGCCATTTAATTCATAATTAACCATTTGTATGGAGAAATATGGGATCAAGCATCTAATGTGCCATCACTACATTGGAGTGTCAACATTACGTGAAAATTTTATATAAATCTAAGGAGATTTAGATCTATAAATTAACATGACATAAAAGTAATCGATAAAGAGAAAAATATAAATTATAAATATATAACAAATAAAATAAATTTAAAACTCACTTGAGAGAGTAATTAATTCCATAATTTGAATCATTGGACTTCACCTTTCACCTTAGCCTAGAAAATTTAGCCACTCATGTTTAAAGGGAAACAATATAAGGAAATTGAAGATAAAGGGAAAGAAAAGAGATTTTTCCCTAAAATTCACTCGAGATTTACACCGAAAATGTTCACTCCTAAAATCCACTAAAAGTTCTCTCTCCTTTTCTTCTCTCTCATAAATCTAGTACAACTCTCAAATATGGGAGCTCTTACTTTTTTATAGGCAAATTGTTAGTGATCAAGTGTGGATGTCTACATGATATTTTGGTGAGCATACAATCAAAACTTTTGGATGAGATATAGTAGTATAGTCCAAGGGTCTAAAATTTGCAGCTATTATGGATCGTTGGATTTAACATAATCAACAACTATGATTGAGGTCAAAGTGGGACCCTTCTTTTGCTCATTTCTCAAAGCAATTGAGCTCATTTGTCAAGGTAGTTTACCTGACTAATTTGGTGTGCTAACATGAGCTTGGACACGTCACACGATCTCAACTCACTACAACAAAAATGGGTAGTTCCGACCACATTTTTTTTAGGGAAAGAAAAATCCCTTGCTAAAGATACAATTTCCTAGGAATATTTATTGTTCATAGGTAATCAGATAAAAGTAAACATATTATTACCTAGGGTACCAATTTCCTTGACAATAAGGACAAAATTCCCTCGTTAAAGTTGTATATTTCGAAGGGAATCTAAAATCCGTTGGTAAATGTTGGAAATATCAACAATATTACCTACAATTTTTTGTATTGTCAGAAAAATAGAAAATAATCCATCGGTATTGTAATAATTTTTCGCATGAAGCTATTGCACCAAAATTTTCCGAGGGAAGTTTAAATCCATCGGTAATAAAAGAAAAAAATCAGTAGTATTTGGTACACTCATTATTCCTCGGAAAAGTAGAAAAACTCCCTCGGTAAAATTTTGTGCGCCAAAATTTTCTACCAGCGATATCAATGTTTCTTGGAAATAAATAGAATATTCCCTTGTTAAAGTTAAATATTTCCAAGGGAATTTGTAATCCGTTGGTAATTAAAAAAATCATATTACCTAGAGTTGATGTCCCTCAGAAAAGTTACAAAATGTCTCTCGATAAAAGAAATCACATTTCCCGTGCATTAACGCGCCAAAAGTTTTACTAACGGATTCAATTATCCCTCAGAAATTAGGATTTTTTTTAAAATTGTTGATCTAATTTTATGAAAATACAAAAAAACGCCTCACTAATTTGTTGTCTCTTTAGTTAAACGCATTGTATTTGGAATTTTAGTTTCCATTTTTTAGTCGCTATCATTTTTTTTCTTCGTTAGCAAGAAATAGTAGAGCTTGTTAAAGAAAGAAAACCATTCACGATTTAGCAAAAATTCCTTGCCTGCTGTATATTAAATTTATTAAGACACTTCTTGTTTAAAGCAACAAAATGTAATTGTAGCATATTTGCTTCATCAACTTTATACATTGGATTTCTTTTATCATAGTTGGAAGGTTATTTGCATACCTTTTGTTTCCCAAGATAGGTAGAATATGATTATATTGTTACGGAGAATATGTGATGTTCTACATTTCTTAGTCTTTGCTATTTGTTTTCTAGACCAGAAAGAACTTATTTTATATGCTAAATATGTTGGATTTCTTTAATGATTCTCGAGCACACTACAACAAATGTCACTTTTGATATCATGATATTGTATCAATTTTTTTCCCATATGGTTACATTTCCCAAAAAAAAACAATTCTACAATTAGTTTTCCAGGTAATAACATTCCTTTTTTTGTTTTAGTATTATTCAATTAGTAGAAAATTTTAAATACGATATTAGATTATCTAATGTAACATTTATAGAATGCTACGATAGGATCAGTAATTTGATGACAATAAACCATTTGCTTACAAAAAAGTTGTTACAAGTGGAAACATTTTTTTAATTGACAAGTGATGGCATTTTATTATTTTTTATTATAATTAATCTTTAATTAGTATAAAATTTTAAATGCTATTTAAAAAATTAATTAACACTGCACATTTTAAATGCTACAAAAAGAACATTAATTTAATAGTAATATAGAAATGCTAAAAAAAAGTTAAAAAAGGTTAGGTCAGCACCTTCAACTAATTTTGATACTTCATATTCTTATTTCTTTTATTACTGCATCAATCTCTAGTTAATTAATCTTTTATTATTATTTTTTTAGTTTTTCACTTGAATTTTTAAGATTTTGTTTAATTTCTTTAGGTTGATTAATTGAATTTTCGATTCTTAGGACAGGTTGAGGACCTATTGGATGCCAAAAATTGTTTTCTTGATTTCAATGGTGTACATGCTGGACAAGTTTTGGATTTTTTGAGCCATAGACAATCTCGTTGGTGATAAAATACTCTACTATGGTAGTTCAAAGCTATTGCAAAATTTGTTTGCTCTATAAATCTTACATGTTTTATTTTGGGCAGCTTATCAAGAATTGAAGTGAAACTTAAAAGCTTACTCCTATCATTCTCACATTGTGCTAGGAAACCCTCTGATAACTCGAGTACATGTCTTCCAATTGCTCATGACTTATGTTGAACTTCCTATGACTCTTGGGTAAAGTGTTAGATTTTCATCTTTTGTTTTGTGCTATTCATTTCTATATCATATAGATATTGCAATATTTACAAGTTATGTAATATATTTTGATTCTTTATAATTTATATCTATATGAAACAAGTAGCTAAAATATATTTCCAAATAGAGTTAAGGCATTTTGAATTTAAAATTTCCTAAACATCCTAAGAGCCGCCCTCTCTCCTTTGGAAATGTGCAATTGTTTCTGCAGTTTAATGCTCAAAACTACACAAGTATGTTGTTGTTTCTATAGTTTGATAACTGTAGAAACTATTGTTGTATCTACAATTTTGAGCATTAGAAACAACTGTTGTTTCCACACTTTTGCCCAACAAAACAACTTTTGTTTCGACAATTTAGAACGACAGAAAAGCCATTGTATCAGCATTTTAGAATGGCAAGAATTGCTACTGTTTCTGCACTTTTGCACAGTAAAAACAACTATTGTTTCTGCACTTTTGTACAATAGAAACAACTGTTGTTTCTACATTTTTGAATAGCAAAAACAACTACACAAATGTGCTTGCTATTTTTACATTTTTGGGAAAAAAAGATTAAACGTTTTCTATAATTTTGTACTAGAAAACAAAATAAGCATATTCATGTTATTGTTTATACAATTTGGAGCACAAAATTACAAGAACTGGCAACTGTTTCTGCAGTTTGTAACTTTAGAACAATAAGCACATTAAGCACATTTTACCCTGCTTGAAATGTTCTCTATGAAATGTTTATATTGATTTCTTAGTTGAAATGTTTATGAATTTTTTATCTTAGAATAGAAAGCGCATTTGCCCTGCTTGATTTCTTTGTCAACTGTTTCTACAGTTTACGAAATGTTTATCTTAATTTCTTTGTAAAGGTTTTTAGTAAGATGTCGCCAAATAAATCTTGGATGCAATTGTCAAGGTCAACAATGGCTTATTACAATGGAGTACAATCTTTTCTTGATTATGCGTATCGTCATATTCAAGAAGACGATATGAAAATATTATGTCCGTGTGTCAAATGTAGTAATAGGTAGAGAAGGGTTCGAAGTGAAGTACACAAACATCTTTTAGAGGAAGGGATAAGACGTGATTACACTACTTGGTATTGCCATGGGAAGAATGGTGATAGTGATAGTGATACTGATGGGGATGGTGATGAAAGGAATGAAAATTATGAGAATATTAAACAAAATGAGATGTATAACTTGATCCAAGAAGGCTTTTCTCAAGATCCTAATGAGGAGGCACAAAAGTTCTTTAATTTGGTGAAAGAGGTTGAACAATTAATAACTTTATGAAATGAGAGTTATCATGAGACTTTTAGGCTTAAATCAAGACTACTTAGAGAGTAATTGATGTTTTTTAGCGCACTTTAATGATAGTTTACATTACATTAATTTTAGTTTGAGTTTGATAAAGTTTATGTGATTCTTGAATAATTGTATGCCTAAAACATATGCTTAATTGTAAGTAATTGGAAACCTCAATTTTATGGAAACGATGTTGTTGCAATGGACTTATAAAGGATAAATGAGCATGGCTATAGAAGAATTGGAGCAAGTCTGGAATAGTGAAGATGTTGTAGCTATTGCTGCAGCAACCATTGCTGTAGCAACTCTCGAGCATTGATAGAAAAATTCGGGCAAGATATTTAGAATATTGCGATCTGCAGTTTCCTAATTTGAGGATGTACACCTTAAAAGTTTTCAATTACCCTAATTTGCGAATATAGAAGGAGGCATACATAAAAAGAAAAAGAGAGAGGTCGTCAAGCAAGATCAAAACAGAAAAGAGACAACAAAGATCATTGAAGATGTATTCGACGGCTAGAACTTGGTTGTTTATTTACCTTTTACAAATTATGAAAAAAATTTATTTGTGGTTGAGTGTTAAACTAGCTTGATGGTAGTTGACTAAATATAGATGTTGCTGCATATTTGCTATAGCATTTTGCTTTGATAGTATTCATTTAAAGTTATTATTTCAGCTTACCACTCATTTAATGATACAAGCTACAAAAGAGCCTATCCTAGTGGAATATATCAAAGCAATACTTGTTCTTGGATTGAGTTTAATTTGAGTCCTAAAAGGGTCATGCTTGATCTAAGATTAGTGATGAACTAGATATAGAAATTCACCTTGTAGGGTAAAGAGAACTTAAATGTATAATGATAAATCTTATGTTGCCATAGCTACTGGTCACTGTTAGGGTGCATTAAGATATAAGACATCAAACATTCTACTGCTGAGGATAAAACTAGACATGAATAAAACAGATAACACCATTGACAGAATTTAATCACTCAACTACTCTAATCATATTGATTTAGCATTTTGTGTTTAATGTGCAAGCTCTATTCACTACATTTTTAATTATTGAGATTTTATTTTACTAAGTTATTTGGTAGTCTTAGTTGTACTGATTTAATTTAGAACATAGATTGCATTATTGAAATTGCTGTAGCAAGTCTGATAGTATCAATCCCTGTGGAGACGATCTTGAATACGCATCATTTTATTGCTTGTTATGTACACTTGCACATTGACACCATAGCAATTGAAGTAAAATTAACAACAACAACCTTTATATCTAAATTGTGAGAAGTGCTTCAACTTATCATTTGTGATAAAATTGATGCACATTAAATGTATCAATGGTTGGAGCAATAAATCTTTCAACATGATGTTGGAGCTATTAAAAGATGTGTTTCTAATGTGTGAAGAGATGCTTACTTCCAACTATAAGGCAAAGAAAATTGTAGAAGACCTTGGTCTCCATTATGAGAAAATTTGCATGTAAAAATAATTGTGTCATTTATTACAAGGAAAATGCACAACTATCTCAATGTCCTGTTTGTGGAGTTTCTAGATGGAAGCCTAAAGGAAAGGGGGCTAAAGGATCTACCAAAAGGGTTCCATGGAAAATCTTACGTTACTTTCCTATAACACCAAGACTTTAAAGGTTATTCATGTCATCCAAAACTGCTACAGACATGAGATGGCACCTTGAAAATAGTGTGAAAGATGGGTTGTTAAGGTATCCAACAAATTGTGAGGGTTAAAAGACTTTTGATAAAACACACGAGTCATTTGCATCTGATCCGCGAAATGTAAGGTTAGGGTTAGCTACCGATGGGTTTAATCATTTCGGAAACATGAACATTGGGCACAGTACTTGGCCGATTCTTTTATTTTCATACAATCTTCCTCCTTGGATGTCTATAAAGGAACCATATATATTTATGGCATTATTTATCCTAGGACCAAAAGGCCCAGGAAATGATATTGATGTATATTTGAGGCCTTTAATTGATGAGTTGAAAATATTATGGGAAAGTAGTGCAGATACATATGATGTCTCAAAAAGCCAAAATTTTCAAATGGAAGCAACAGTTATGTGGACTGTTAATGACTTTCCTGCATATACTAATCTGTTCGGTTGGAGTACAAAAGGAATGTTAGCATGTCCATGTTGCACTACAGAGACCTCATCTCGTAGGTTAAAAAGTAGTTCCAAACTGTGCTATATTCGTAGATGATTTTTGCCTAAAGATCACTTGTGGCGGGATCAAAAGATGCAATTTGATCGAAAAATAGATAAAAAAGTTGCACCAAAGTGTAAAAAAGGTGATGAAGTTTTAAATGAACATAAAGGTTTGAGACCTATAACATTTGGAAAGGCTAGAAAAAAGCAAGTAATTGCTAGTTTTGGGAAGAAACATAATGGGAAGAAACATAACATCTTTTTCCAATTGCCATATTAGAAAACATTGTTTTTGCATCATTATTTAGATGCTATGCACATTGAGAAAAACATGTGTGGCAATGTGCTTGGCACTATTATGACATTGAAGGAAAAGGTAAAGACTCTTTAAATGCTTGGTTGGATTTGAAAGAAATTAGGATAAGGCGGGAACTTCACCTAATTGAGGTGGATGGAGAAATTATGTTACCCCTTAATTGTTATACTTTGACAACTGATGAGAAGAAAAGTGTCTTGCAGTGGTTGTCCGATATAAGTCCCGGATGGCTATTCTACTAATTTCTCACAATATGTTAATTTGAAGGATGGCAAAATTTCCAGTATGAAGACACATGACTGTCATGTATTTTTAGAAAGGTTGTTACCACTATTAGTTTGTGATATTTTGCCTAAACATGTATCAGACGCATTAATTGAGCTAAGTAATTTTTTTAGAGAGTTGTGTGCCAAAGTATTGAAAGAATATGTGTTAGATCGGCTTGAAAGTCAAATTTTTGTAACTCTTTGCAAGTTAGAAAAGATTTTCCCTCTAGCCTTTTTTGATATAATGATACATTTACCTATTCACTTGGCTTGAGAAGCAAAGGTTACTGGTCCAGTAAAATATAGGTGGATATACCCAATAGAAAGGTAATGTCCAATTTATTTATTTTTTATTGATTTTATATTAATAAAATAAGCTTGCAATATAATTTAAACATTTCTAGATTTTTACATAAGCTTAAGAGATATGTTCTTAACAAAGCTCGTCCTGAAGGTTCCATTGCAGAAGTTTCCTTGACTGATGAGTGCTTAACCTTTTGCTCTTGCTACCTTCACGGTGTGGAAACCAAATTTAATAGACAAGAGAGAAATTATGATGGAGGTCAGCTCTCCACAGATCATTATCCATTTTTTCTACACCGAGGCGATCATATGGGAATTTACATGTGAGGGAATTGAGTCATGCTCTTCACAATGCTGTGACACTTTATGTGATTCAAAATTATGATGGATGTCTCCTGTTTATTGAGCAAGATGAAGTCTTAGACTAATATTAATATTAATTTCATTATAAAACATTTTCAATTTTACTTAAAAAAGTTTATTTGCTTACAACAAATACAAAATTATGTTGTTGAATTTAGGTGTTAGAAATGTAGAAAACGTATATAGATAAGAATTTATTAGTTAGTTTAAAGAGAAGGTAAAGACTAATTTTTACATAATCATTGAAAGACTTGTGACTATCAGCATAACTTGTAATTGTGACATCTTATTATGTCATTCTATTTGTAGATCTTAAAACTTTATAATGAAGGGCAAGCTAATAGGCACATGCTTTCTTTTGCTCAAGGTCCTAGAAAAAGAGCAACATTTTGTTCGAGCTACAATATAAATAGATTTAGGTTTCACACAATACAATGTGATGAAACAAGAAAAACTCAAAACTATGGAGTTGTAGTGAGAAGTGATGATCCAAGTGTTGGAGTGCCTTATTATGGAGTGTTGAAAGAAGTTGATGAACTTTAATACAATGAAAGGAATAAAGTTGTATGATTTAACTGTGACTGGTTTGATATAATTCGACAAGGAATTGGATTTAAGAGAGATTGTCATGGTAAAATTAATTTTAACATGTCAAGAAAGCTCAGCACTCAAGAGCCATTTGTGTTAGCATCTCAAGCACAACAAGCTTACTATGTGAGAGGGATAAAAGCTCCCACATGGAGCACTGTAATTGAGACAAAGCCTTGAGACAGAGCCTCGTAATCTTTATGAGATGCCTAATAATGAAGGAGAACCATATCAGGAAGAAGAAATTCAAATGGCTGTGGAATGAATTAATATTTTTATTTTTTGTCCATTATAGATAAGTAAGTTAAAAAAACATTTATGGTATTAGCTGTTGTCCATTATAATTATTATTCTTTATTGTTTTATTTCTCTTGCTTGGAGCTAGTTATTAGTCACTTCTCTTTTTCTTTTTTTTTTCTCGTGAATATTATTGTTTATTATTGTTCTTGTTGGTAATGGCTTATATATTGAAAATGCAGATACTTGGTAATTATGGGAAAGAAAAGTAATGGATTAGTGACTGCCGACAACAATTTACATCAATATATGATCAACAATAACAATAATGATGATGCAAGAACTTCTCGGGCTGACAACATTGAGTAATGTTAAAAAAATGTATGTTTGTTAAAGGGTAAAAATGTTATCTTGTGCTATTATTGTAATTTATATTTGTAATTGTGTAACATATTATGAATTTCTAATTATTTTTTTAAGTATTTGATTTTGTGTATTTTTGTGTGTTTATTAAGTAATAAAAATTTCATACAATTTGAGGCTCCAAACAAATGTACGGATGTCAAATTTTAGATTCCGGAAGTCCGAGAAATTATCTCATTGTCGAGGACAATCCGAGACTTTTATTGTAAATTTTTAAGTTTTTACCACGTTAAACGTGGTAATTGTAAAATTATAAGTTTTTATCATGTTAGGTATGGTAATTTTTAGTGGAATATGTTGGATGTGCTTGAGTGGAATAAGTTAGGTTTATGTTTTATTAGTGGGACAAATGTAAGGTTAAGATATAATTAGATTTATTTATTTGTGTGGTGTAGATTTACTATGTATAAGTATAAATAGAAAGGGGGGGGGGGGGACACACCTCTTGGTCCTCTGCTGTGCAATTTGAATATGATGCCCCCATAGCCAATGAAACTTGAGACTTGTGCCACCCTCTCCATCTCAGAATCTCATTGGCTGCAAGTGGGTTTTTCGCATCAAGCATTATCCTAATGGCTCCGTTGATCGATATATGGCCCGTTTAGTGGCAAGGGGTTTCATCAACGCCCTAGCATTGATTTTCATGAAACATTTAGCCCTATAATCAAGCCAACCACTGTTCGGATTATCCTTTGTTTGGCACTTCAATTTGGATGGCATCTACAACAACTTGATATCAACAATGCCTTTTTAAATGGACATCTCACTGAAGAGGTATAAATGAAGAAGCCCCCTGGTTTTATTAATTCTAATTACCCTTACTTTGTTTGCAGGTTACATAAATCTCTCTATGGCCTAAAGCAAGCTCCATGAGCATGGTTCAATGCACTTTATCAATTTTTACTTCAAAATGGTTTTCACCAAAGCCGCTTTGATGCTTCTCTCTTCATCTATCATCATAATGACGTGTCTATATTTTTTTCTCACTTATGTGGATGATATCATTGTCACTGGAAATCGACAAGATATTATTAATTAGTTTATTCATGGACTTGTGGCAAAGTTCACGCTCAAGGACCTTGGGTTTCTACATCATCTTTTGGGCATTGAATTAATTCGGTCATATTTTAGTTTCTTTTTATCTCAACATCATTATATTCGGACTACTCTTGATCGTTTTGGTATGATCGATGTGAAGCTGGTAGCTACACCTCTCTCTGCCTCTCTTAGCTTGAAAGCGAAAATTATGCTACCGCTACAGATGCTACCACCTATCTTCAGCTTCTTGGTGCTTTGCTGTACATTATGTCACACGTCAGTTCATGCAGCATCTATCTCATACTCATTAGCAGGCTGTTAAGAAGGTTCTTCGTTACCTAAAGAAAACGATCTTTCATGGCCTCTCTCTGCACCCTTCCAAATCTAATGCCTTGGTTGCTTATAGTGATTCCGATTAGGGAGGCAATCTTGATGATCGCAGTTCTACCAGTGCCTATACAGTTTACTTTGGAGGTAATATAATCTCTTGGTCTTCAAAAACAAAAAGGTTTGTTGCTCGGTCATCTACTGAAGCAGAGTTTTGAGCTATCGCTACCACAGTGTCTGAATTATGTTGGCTGCGTAACCTTTTAACTGAGTTTGGAATTCACTTTCCTAAGCCTGTGCTACTTTGTGATAACTTTGGTGCGACTTTCGTATGTACTAATCCTATGTATCACTCAAAGATGAAGCATGTGGAAGTTGATTTCTACTTTGTTCGTGACAAAATAGCCAAAGACCATAGATTACACACATGTTAATTTTTTGGCTATTGATTTTCATATTTTAGACTTAATGGTATCTTTCTTGATTAAGAGAATGACTCTCTCTTTTCCTCTTATAAAAATTGTCATATTCTCATGAATCGAGGTAACTATGTCTGCATCAATTGTCATCAATATGATAAAACCATTACGATCAACTTACTAGCAACTCTAACAATCTAACAGCTAATAAATAATTCACCGCAAAATTCAAGTCCAACAATTGAATTTCACTCACAAATGTAAAGGAGATACGAATAGCTTACATTGATTTTGTCCAATAACAAAGCAGTCAGTCTAAAGTTTTTTGAGTTTAAAAAATCAACAAATTCAATCAAGTCAACCGTGTCGGCCTTGATACCTTCTTGTTCTGCACTGCACAAACCATAACGAACCTTCAACAATTCACTGCTTATGAACAGAACAGCATATATATAAAAGGGTATTTAAAATATATATAAAAAAAGCACGAAGCTAACATAGTGGATAACAAACGAGAGGGACCAGTGTAGTCGTAGTTGATAAGCAAAGTCGCCTTCAAGGGCTCACCTACAAGTAAAATTTACAAACAAAAATCAATAGCTGCTTACTCTATAGCTCTTGCATTGGCATGATCAGCAGCTTTTCAATATATAAATTATAAATCTAATATATTTAACGTTGTAATAACTAAACTAATGAAAAGCTTGAGGGGGTTCTGGGAGGGTACATTACCGGAAGAGCCAACACTGGTAGAAGCCCATTTTTCCCAAGTTTTGTGTACAAAACTCCAATCCATTAACATTGCAATTGCAACCAAGGTCGAAGGTTGTGTTTTTTAGATTGAGAGAGAAGCAGGAATCTGTCCACGCCATACCCCAAAAGGAGGGTATTTACCTAAATACATCCTCATAATTCAAAATTTCTCATGTATGCTTTTTTTTCAATGTGTAATTACAGAATTACCCCAATTCAAAATCTAATACTTCTGCTGTTGTAAGTTCGTGCTTCTTCTGCTGCTGGTTCTAACACCACAAATCCATTACTTTCATTGGAAATTCACCAAACTAAAGGCTAGAAATTGTTGGGGTTATATGCATTAGGATTTTAAAAAATAAATTGCCCACGTGATTTTGGTCATTATTGTAGTTAGCCGAGTTATTTGTTTCACTCGCATGCTTGATGATAATGTTTCTTCTTGATTCATGTAATAAAACTTCTTGAACTTGTGGAGTTGAAATTGAAGAGAGTGATTTCAAGGGAGCTTACTCTCCTTGTAATGGTTATAGGAGTTCGTAATTAAATATTCAGAGGGAATTGGATAAAACAAATATTATCCTTGTGACTAATCGGTTATGGCTATACTGATTTATCTATTAGATTTGTGTTTATTTTTATTTGTTGTTTGTAGTTGGACTTCATCCATGGGAATTATATATTAATTTTCTTTAGCTGTGTATGCATTCATTATGTCGCAATCTTGGTTTTCTCTATTATTTGCTATGAAACCTTCAATTTACAATTCTAATTATTTCTTACCCATATTAAATGGATTTCAAATAATATTTTAATGATTAAATGTCCATTTGGCTTTTTAATGGTCCATCAATATATTTTTTATAATGAACAAAATTTTCATTCTCTCTATTCGTTGACAAGCCATATTAAAGTAAATTCTTTTCCATACTGTCATTCACTTAAAATTCTGTATAGAAATTTGAATCCAAGGAGATATAGAAGTCAAAACATATTTATCTTTTATTTAGTTTTGTGTTGTAAGCATTATGTTTTATCATGAAATTATTTAAATCCAAGTAAATATAGAAGTCAAAACATATTTGATGCTTGTTGTAGTCATGTAATGAATTCTTTACTCAACTGTAATCATGTAATGAATACTTTACTCGGCTATAGTTGTGTAATGAATGTTTTACTCGACTGTAGTCATGTAATAAATGCTTTACTCGATTGGTGTGTCGTGTAATTTTTTTGATTGGTTTAGAATATATTAACATGCAACTTTTCACTCGTTTTATATTATAATAAAAATATTTTATATCTATGCAGATGGAATTGAAAATTAAGGAATTTAAATACTTCAAAGCAAAGATTTCTAATCGATTATCACTAAATGCAGTGGAAGAGATAAATGAATATTATCCTTGTGAGTATGTAATATCCCACAATAAAATCAGGGGATGCAATTGAGTATATCATATACATATATATATTTTTCAATAAGATTGGTGATTTTATTTTTGATGTATATGAATTTTATTAGTGGTGATTGTGAAGCATTTTTGTTGTAGTACTTGGAGGTCCTAGCCCATGGCCTTGACGTCAACACATAATGTCAATAGGATGATGTTACACAATTTTGAAAAGCATTTGCTGTCAAATTTATTTAGACACAGGCCGTTGAAACCAACTACATAGTGTCACACCCTTAAAAACTTTATTGTTGTGATTTTGTCATTTTTTGGATTAGTTATCATGAGATGTAATAGTTGCAATGGGGATGTTGTTCACATTTTATATCATTAGAGATGATTTTACATCAGTATTCATGTTTTTTTGTTTTTTGTTAAGTATATTATTGAGAAAGAAGATAGTTTTGTATAATGTCTGATGCGAATCCCACAATGAAACTTTGAAACCCACACTTAATTTGTAGTTTCAACTTCCCAAGAAAGTTCTAAACAGATTTATGACAAACAAAACCTTGACCCAATGCTTAAGAAAACATGAACCAAAGGTATAGAGAATGATATTGACGCCACACTCAAGAAATAGATGAGAAGGTGAGTGATAAGTCTAAATTTAGAACGCCACAAGAATGCAAATTCTTGATAAGTTCACTAGTTCTCAAAAGAACCAAAGAAAGAATAATCTTTCAAATTCAAATAACATTCATCCCCAATATTATTACATAGCAAGGTTGTTGAATTTAAATAGGCTAAAAGAAACCAAGATCCTAAAAATACAAATGGAAACATTGGAACAACCCTCCAAGTAGGTTTGTCAAAGGATGTTTCAAAAGTCTTCACCAACCCACCATAATTAATGCTATCTTTGACAAACTTAATGCTAGCCTACTATAATTAATGCTATCATTGAAAAACTTAATGTTAGCCCACCATCATTGATGGTAGACTTACCTTACACATTGACAAACTTGAAACAAAACAAACAAATGAAGTTGAAAAACAAAGGAGTCGTTGAAAATCCCAAGTCTGAACAAGCTGTAATGAATTAGTCATAAATCCTTCTAGAGAACTCCAAATCTAGCTCTGTAAAATTTATTGGAAACCTAACTTAATTATCTTTCCAACGGTATATAGATTGCACATTACTTCTGGCTCAATTAATACAGTTTTTATTTCGAATTTGACCTTTCTGCATTTGATACAAATTGTGTATTTGGCTACCCAATAACTTGAATAATGCCCACAATGTCTGGTCTTCTCTTCAAGCCCAATTCATGATGTCTTGCATCTTGAATTGCATTTTCAATCCATATTTTCTCAATTAATCCATTTAAAGCAGCTTGCATCTTTTTGGCTCTTGCTCTTGTAATTGGGCCTCCATGAATGTGTAAAGGATCACTTGAAGTTTTAATGGTATTCCCTTGATGGTTCTCATCATCCCCCCTCTCCTCAAAAGGATTCGTCCTCGAATCTTCACCTACATCGAAAGGAGAAAGATCAGAAACATTAAAAGTAGCACTCACATTATACTCACCAGGAAGATCCAATTTGTAGGCATTGTCATTGATCCGTGCAACCACTTGAAATGGACCATCTCCCCTTAGAAGCAACTTGGAACACCTTTGTGCTGGGAACCTCTCCTTTCTCATATGCACCCAAACCCAATCTCCAGGCTAAAAAACCACTTGCTTACGTCCTTTGTTGGCTTGAGTAGCATATTGTTCAGTTCTCTTTTCTATGTGTTGACGTGTTCTCTCATGGAATTGCTTGACAAATTCAGCTTTCTTTTTACCATCCATACTAGCATGCTTATCAATAGGTAGAGGTAATAAATCCAAAGGAGTTGATGGATTAAAACCATATGCAATCTCAAATGGTGAAAATTTAGTAGCTGAATGGAAAGTTCTATTGTAAGCAAATTCAACATGTGGCAAACATTCTTCCCAAGTTTTCAAGTTCTTTTGAATAATGGCACGCAACAAAGTAGACAGTGTTCTATTTACAACCTCAGTTTGTCCATCCGTTTGTGGATGACAAGTAGTAGAAAACAAAAGTTTAGTACCCAACTTACCCTACAAAGTTTTCCAAAAGTGGCTCAAGAACTTAGCATCTCGATCTGAAACTATGCTCCTTGGTACTCCATGCAACCTGACTATTTCCTTGAAAAAAAAAATTAGCTATGTTAATCCATAACTCCAATACTCGTAATTGCTCCCACCAAGATTTCGGGTAATATTGACCACAAGTATGTGTCGTGCCCATTGGTAACTCAAATGTAATAAGAATTACAATCATGAAATCATAATTAACTCAAGATTAAGATTACAGTAAAATCAATGCCTATGAGATTTAATAAGTCTGACAGTTATTACAAAGTTAATTAAATCTCATATGTGATCCTGTTCAATATAGCCATACTACATCAATAAATTCATACATGATTAAGACAAATCATTTAATGAATTCATTACAGTCTATACCTAAATAAAGTGCCCAACTTTATTTATCAACTACGAACTAAATTTATTTAATCATGAGATAACTTGTATTTATGTCTTCTGTGAATCCACATGGTGATCACATAAATACATATAATATGATTAAATGGACTTTGATCAAAATATTAATACAATTAAGTTATTTGAATAAAATACCTTATTAATTTTATTAATCAGAAAAAATATTTATTACAATTAAATAAACACATATGCTTTTCAAGAGCATATTTTCCCAACAATCTCCCACTAGCTCTCAAAGCATATTTGGCATCTCACGCATGCCCATGGATTCTAAGTGCAAGTTAAAAGGTTTCCCAGGTATGGCCTTAGTAAAAGGATCTGCCAAGTTTTGCTGTGACGCAATCTGAGTAACCTCCACATCACCTCTCTGTACTATATCCCTTATAAGATGATACTTCTTCTCAATATGTTTTTGTTTCTTGTGATTCCTTGGTTCCTTAGATTGAGCTACCGCACCACTATTATCGCAAAATAGTTTAAAGGGTACAGTTATAGCAGGTACCACCTCAAGATCTTATAGGAACTTACGGAACCATACAACTTCTTTTACAGTTATGGATGCAGCCACATATTCAGCTTCAGTTGTGGAGTCTGCAATACAAGATTGTTTCACACTCCTCCAACTAATAGCTCCACTTCCTAATGTAAATACATAGCCGGAAATTGATTTTCTGGAATCCTTATCTGACATAAAGTCAAAATCAGTATAACCCATTGGAATGAGTTCACCACAAGAATGCAATCATATAATTTTTAGTTCTTTTCAGATACTTCATTATATACTTGACCGTAGTCCAGTGTTCAGGTCCAGGATTAGATTGATATCTACTAACCATCCCTACGGCAAAACATATGTCTGGCCTAGTGCAAAGCATGGAATACATGAGACTTCCCACAGCTTCTGAATAGGGAACTCGTCTAATTTTCTCTATCTCTTCAGATGTTTTAGGTGATTGATCCTTAGAGAATGTAATTCCATGTCTGAATGGTAATAAACCAGTCTTGAAATTTTCCATGCTAAATCTAGCCAATATCTTATCGATATAGACCGCTTGAGACAAGGCTAAAGTTTTATTTTCCAGTCTCGTAGTAACTTGATACCAAGAATATAACTAGCCTCTCCCAGGTCTTTCATATCAAATTGTTTTGCTAACCAACTACTTATTGTAGTCAATACTCCTATATTGTTTCCAATTAGGAGAATATTGTCTATATAAAGAATTAAGAATGCTACAGATTTTTCTTGAATTTTCTTGTACACACATGGTTCATCAATGTTCTGAATGAATCCAAACGATTTAATCGCTTAATCAAATCTAATGTTCCATGACTGGGATACTTGCTTCAATCCATAAATTGATCTATGCAAATTACATACCATGTGTTTTTGGCCTTTTTGTATAAATCCATCTGGTTGCTGCATGTAAATATTTTCTTCAAGATACCCATTAAGAAAGGCAGTCTTGACATCCATTTGCCAAATTTCATAATCTAGCACTGCAGCAATGGAGAGCAAAATCCTGATGGATTTAAGCATAACAACTGGAGAAAATGTTTCCTCATAATCGAATCCCTCTTTCTGAGTAAACCCTTTGGCTACTAATCTTGCTTACCCTTTGGCTACTAATCTTGCTTTAAATGTTTCCACCCTTCCGTCTACTCCTCTTTTTCTCTTATAGATCCACTTGCACCCTATAGGTTTTACCCCATTTGGTGCCTCTACAAGTTCCCAGACTTTATTGGAATACATAGATTCCATTTCTTGATTCATGGCCTTTTTCTAAAATTCAACATCTCATAGATTCCATTTCTTGATTCATGGCCTTTTTCCAAAATTCAACATCTCTATCTATTAGAGCTTTGTTGTAACTAATGGGATCTTGTACATGTTCATCTGAGATAGCCGTATAGGTTTCTCCCAAAAGCATATATCTCGCAGGTAACCTAGTTACCCTCCCACTACGATGAGGTTCTAAAAGTGATGGTTGTTCAGGGATAATCCTGTGTTGATCATCTAGTTGTTGTTGTTCTTCATGTTCTGTAGCAGGCGTTGAAAGCTGAGCATCAACCTGATCACCTGATAGTTCTTCAAGTATTACCTTACTCTTAAGTTTAAAGTTATTCATATAGTCTTCCTCGAGGGAAGTGAAATGTGTGCTCACGATCACTTTCCTATCTTAAGGACTATAAAATAAACCTCCCCTTGTTCCTTTGGGATACCCCACAAACATACAAACGTTAGAACGTGAATCCATTTTGTCTGCCTTTAGTTTCAGCACATGTGCTGGTGATCCCCAAATACGGACATGTCGTAAACTTGGTTTGCGACCTGACCATAATTCTATTGGGGTTTTAAGCACTGACTTATATGGAACTAAGTTCAAGAGGTAAACTACAATTTCCAGTGCTAGTCCCCAAAAAGAGATTGGCAATGACGAATAACTAAGCATAGATCTCACCATATCCATAAGAGTTCTATTTCTTCTTTCAGCTACCCCATTTTGTTGTGGTGTTCTCGGGGCGATCAACTGAGATATAATCCCATTTTCAACCAGATACTTTTTGAAATCTCCTGAGAGAAAATCGCCACCTCGATCAGATCGAAGTTTCTTTATGTTCTTATCTAATTGCTTTTCTATCTCAGCCCTATACTCTTTGAATTTCTCAAGAGCTTCAGACTTGTGACGCATCAGATAAACATAACCGTATCTCGGGTAATCATCAGTGAAAGTGATGAAATACTCATAATCTCCTTGAGCTTGTACATTGATTGGTCCACATACATATGTATGTACCAATTCAAGTGGTATTGTTGCACGTACTCCTTTGGCCGAGAATGGCCTTTTGGTCATTTTTCCTTTTAAACAGGATTCACAGAGTGGCAATGATTCATTTTCTAATGACCCAAAAGCCCATCTTTGATCATTCTCTGTATCCTATTTTGGTTTATATGACCCAAGTGTAAACGCCAGAGGTAACATTGGTTGGAAAAAATATTTATTTTCTTAGATAAATGCGTATGTTCATCATTATTGATCACTCTGTCATGCATAGAATGGATCATTGGACTTAAATGATATAAATTATCTTCCAATGTACCAGAACAAATAAGTCTTTTATTATAAAAAAATAGGAACAGAGGAACCAAAATTTACAGTGCACCCTTGCTTTGACAAACAAGCTACTGAAATTAAATTCCTCTTTATGTCTGGAACATAAAGACAATTATTCAAAATTAAAGTATCATTATTAAAAGATAATAAAACAGGTCCCAGTCTTCACTACTGACACGAACTGTCCTGTCCCTAACTGCAGCTTGACGATTCCTTCACTTATTTTTCTGGTTTCCTGAAACCAATAAAGTGAATTACAAATATGATTAGTTGCTCCTGAATCTAACACCCAAGTGTCAATAGGATTCTGAACTAAACAACCCTCAATTACAAAAAGATTTACTATACCTGATTTCACAATCTTAGGGCAATCCTTTCTCCAGTAACCTTTTTGTCCACACTTAAAGCATTTTCCTTTCGGCTTGCCATCTTGCTTGGTAGACAGTTTCTTTTTCCCAGCTTTCTTCTTACCTTTGCCTTTCGGTTTAGGCCCAGAAGATGAACTTTTTTTAGTAATATTTATGCTTCCCAGAGATTTCTCAGCACGATAGATCTCTTCAACAGAATGGAGTTCGTTCATCAATTCAGTTAAGGTCATGTTTCTTTTGTTCATGTTATAATTGACCTTAAACTCCTTGAATGTTTCTGGCAGAGATTCTAGCACCATGTCAATCTTTGAGTTATCATCAATTTGTGCTCCCTGAATTTCAGCCTCATTCAAATAGTCCATCATTTTGAGGACATGATCACGAACTCTTGTGCCCTTCCCCATTTTACTGTTCATAATTCCTTTCAGCGCTGCTTGTCTTGCGGAGCGAGTACTCTGCCCAAACATCTGTTGGAGACTATCCATTATTTCAGTGGTAGTCTTCAAGTTCTAATGTTTGGTCTGCAGAATATTAGAAATCGAGGCTAAAATGTAGAATTTTGCCATTTCATTAGCCTTTTGTCATTTCTCATAAAGCCTCCTTTGATTTCTATGAGCATCATCGGCTGGAACTTGAGGGCATGGCTGGGTTAAGACATATTTATAATTTTCAGCAGTCAGGACAATGAATATATTTCTTTTCCAATCTCTATAGTTCTCTCCAGTGAGTTTGTTTTGACTCAGAATAATAGTAAGTGGGCTCAGGGAAGACATTTTCTGAAAAATAAAACATCCATGCATAAATAATTTGAAATAATATTCACAATAAATGACAGAAATGCATAAAACCATAAATGCATTTTATTTTATTGTAACGATAATCTAGATCCGCTTTTACAAGCTATCCGTTAGGGAAGTCATGTCTATACTTATTAGACCTAATTACCCATTGGATTATGTACTTTTATGTAGAGACATGATAAATAATTATCGTTATCCTTTTTTGGGCCTAAATTTGTTAACAGAGCTTCGTTGGGAAGGTTAATAACAAATTTTAGTTGAGTATATAATCATTGTTTCAATCTACGCATTTTTCATATCAATAGTCACCGTTGGGGTGAACAATCGATTGAAAAATATTTCAATTTGATCTCTGAAGAAGTTCATCAAATAAAATATTTAATATATATATACCCTCCGAAGGGAGCATCACCGTATCATGAAGTCATGGTATATATATAATTTTATTATTGAACTAACAATGGAGCCCGTGGGAAAATTATCTTGAATTTTCCCTCCCCGACTCAATATTTTAAAATTGGTTTTTCCTTTTAAAACATACATATTATTAATTGCATGCTTCATATAATATTATCTAGATGATATCCAATATTATTAAGCATACGTAAATTTCAAACAATATAATGAGATTCATTATTAATGAATGACATGTATTATTATGCATAGAGTGACACTACTTATTCTATATGACATGTTATCATCCAAAACATAACATATAGAAAAACAATTAAATAATCTTAATTCATGGCTTTCCTAATAATGAAAAATACATTTACCCTAAGCCTAATCTTGATTGGGCTTCTTGTCAATGTCCATCTTCCATAAGCTTATCTTTGTTAATGGACTAGGGGAAATTGGGCTTTTAAATTTATAATTGGTCCAATTTTAATTTTGAAAGGAAATAAATAAATAATTAAAAATTTATTAAAATAAAACTTTTGGACAAAAAATAAATTTAATGTATTCAATTTTGTCTATACATTTTAATCCATTCAGCCCTATTGAAATTGGGCCTAAAACTAGGATTTATCAAGCCCAAAACTGTTATTGGATTTAAACGCAAAAAATTAAAATTTTCTACCCGAAGGAAAAATTATGAAACCATAGGGACCTCCATGATAGAAACTATGAAGCCCTAAAATCATTTTTTTCTTTATTTCATCTTCCCCAACCACCATCTCCACAAACGGCCATTGTTCAAACCTTTCTCACTGGACAGCCGCCATCAATGCTGAGTTTACCGTCGCCGATACGCCGGAAACAAACCAACCCTGCGCGCGCTGCTTGCTGGAGCGCAAGCTGTTGCTGCGCATGCAGTGCACACCGCTTGCTGCGAGCAGCGCATGCTTGCGTGCACTGCCAGCATGCTGTTGTGCAAATTTTATTGAACTCGCAAGCGCACGAATCTGTTGTAGTATAGATTAATGGTGCGAGTGTCGATCCCACGAGGAGGTGGATTTTAATTGTGTATAGAATTAATTCTGTAAATGGGTGGTTGGATTGATGAAAATGAATTTGATTATCTTAAACTTGGAATTGAAATGGCGAGAATAAATTCTAAAATTGGAATTTAAATGGCAAGAATAAATTGAAGATAAATCTATTGAGATGACGTACCTGGGTATCTGGATCCGTATCAACATGCATCATGGGCTAAATATTCCTTATTAATACCAATTAAATCATGAGAGGGGAATCCACACCTCATGAACCACGCTCTAATAAATATGGTGCTAAGGGCTTATCGTGCAAAATAATAATAATCTTATACTAGGGTGCCGGTGAAACCAGGGCGGTACTAGACAAGATTAGTATTATTTGTCGACGAGAAGTCAAAACATCCACAAAAACTAGAGGGGAAGAGAAAATAAATTTACCAAATAGAGCCCATGACACATGTTGAGACTTCACCTTCAACCCAAGCTTGAAAGAAAATTAGCCACTCATAGTTGAACTAGGGGCAAAATGGAAATTTATTAAAATACGTAGAAAATACAAGATAGAGAGAGAATTACAGAAAATGAATCCCAAAAATGGATTTAGAGGTACCAAATTAGGGGGGGAGGCCCCCTTTTTATAGTTACATCGAGTAAATCATGGCCATCGGATTAAAAACAGTTTGGACGCTCAGGATTTCGCCACGTCATCAGCCACTATTTGAACAGTAAAGTCAACAGCCACTATTTACACAGTAAAGTCAACAGCCACTATTTATACAGTACAGTCAACAGTTACTATTTGCACAGTACAGTCAACAACCGTTATTTGTACAGTACAGTCAACAGCCGCTATTTGCACAGTACAGTCAACAGCCACTATTTGCACAGTAACGCCAACAGTACCCGTATATGTGAATAGTACCGTACATGTGAACAGTATCATTTTTTCTTTTATACTCCTCCTAAGGTTTTCGACCGTCTTGAGTTCAAAAATGATGTCCGTTTTGCCATTTGATCTCTCGTTTATTGTGAAATGACTATGATGCCCCCTAAAATACATAAAATACTTAATTAAAATAAAACACACATAATTAAAGTACAAGAAACTTAAACACATAAAAGTTACGGTTGTTAGCAATACTTGATATATAAAATAACGATTTTCTCCTTTATAAATATGCACTTTCTAACACTCAACACACCCCCCAACCAGCTTATTGCTAGTCCCTAGCAAATAAAGCGAAAACAAAATTCAAAAATGATTTTTTTTTTTAAACACTCTTGTTTATTCAATCAGATTAATGATAACGATCAAATGAAAGTATAAGCATTATCTCGAGTCTAAAGAAACATCACACCCACATCAACCATCCACATGAATTAGCCCAGTAGACTTTGTCGTAGCTACCTTCAAGAATGACATATCAAACCCCAAAATCTCACTGGAAGTAGTGACACTCTCACAAAGAAATTGAACCCAAAAATAGTCACTCCAATGAATGGTAATTGATAGAAAATAATAAAGAAGTTATCTCACATGCTCTCACCAAAAAGAAATATGCCCTTAGCTTAGAAATAATACGATTTCCAGTCAAATAAAAATGCTAGTCAACCCATTTTATTTATTATTATTATTATTTTTTTATGCATCACCACATCTTTTTAGCCCATATAACTAGCTTCTACTTCAGATTATAGTTCCCTAAAATCAAGAAGGACTTTTATTAGGACGTAACGTAGGCTAGGGACATGGCTAACAAAGATGGGAAATAGAAAAAAAAAAAGTGTATGTTTGAGAAAAATGCAGAGGTTTTTTTTTTTTTTTTTTTGGAAGTTGCAAGGTGGATTTCACCTATTATTATTTTTTTTTTGAAACAACATTTGTTTTTTTTTTTTTTTATGAAGCAACAAAAAATTTTTTTTTTTCTTACTTCTTTTTTTTTTTTTTTTTTGAACTAGGCATAACTTCACTATACAAAATGTTTATTTACATTTTTTCTCAAACATAAATAGGTGATGGATCTTGTAAGACATTGGGTGATACTCCAAATCGGAGTGGGTCAAGATGATAAGTTCACAAAGAAGAGTTTTTTTTTTTTTTTTTTTTTAAAGGCTCAAAAGGGTTAACTATGGATATTTATAAAAGGGATGGCTAGAAAGGCTCAAACGGATCAAAGACGGCCTTTCCATCATCTTTTAGGACTCTAAATAATCTTCCATATCTACTAATTAATTGGGCTTCCAAATGTAGTAACACACATTTTTTTCTTTTTCATTTTTTTTTCTTTTTTTTTTCATTTTTTTTTTAGGTTTAACTCAAAAGAAATCCAGAGATCGTGTATACAATAATAAACTACTAAGCTGTATAAAAAATGGGCAAAAGGGTTACTCTCCAAGAAAAATGATAGGCTCAAAAACTCACTTGGTATTTATTATGACATGTTCATTCCTTCAAGCAACTTATATTTATCTCCGACATCAACATGTAGAGTAGCAAACATAGCGTAACATCACTTCAGACTAAAGATAATACAAATACTAAAACTTGAAATTCATCATGTCATCCAATGTTAAAGCAAATCACACAATTTTTTTTTTTTTTTAACAACAGTCTACCCCCCAACCTATTCTAAACGTGAAAAATATGCATGCAGAAATGTGAAAATGATGCAGAACTAATTAGAAAATAATAGAAAACAATTTTTTTTTTTAACTTAAGAAGATGCGTCTCTAGAGGCACGACACTCCATATTCAGCCATCTTTGACTCAAAATTTTTGTTTGAAAATGTATATTTATAAAGGAGAAATTAAAGAAGAAGAAAAATAAACATCAAAACATAATAAAGAAATTTTTTTTTTATTATTATTATTATTTATTTTTTTTTAACAATGAAGATGCGTTTCTAGAGTCACTACACTCCATATTCAGCCATCTTCAACACAAAAAGTTAGCAACAGTTAGTTTCTACAACAAAAAATTAGTAAAAACTTAACCAAGATTCCACAATTGTCGACTATTCCCTCCCCCCAACCAGAACGAAACATTGTCCTCAATGTTTTAAAGGAAAGAAGTAGAGTTTAGAAGACATCACCTGGGTGGTTCAACACAGAAGAAAATATTTACAGGCGGAGAGTTAAATCTAATTTGTACTTCTTACTGTGGCTACTGTTACCGTCATCATTTGAACGCTCCAACATAAAGCTCCAGGGGTCTGGCTCCGGTCTATAAGCTTGTAACATATCAAGTAGCTCATTAGCAGTGTGAGCACAAATAAAAAGTTTTTTCGCACTGGAAGGAATAAAGTAGCTTTTTATTGCATGGTTAAGAAATGCGATAAAGCCATCATAAAAATTATTGACATTTAACAAACCGATGGGTTTCTGGTGAAGGTGCAGATGGGCCCAAGATGCTAGTGTGATAAGTGCCTCTAGTGTTGCAAGATCTCCTGGAAGGAAAATAAAAGCATTAGCATGATTAAGCATTTCAGTTATTCGTTCTTGCATACCTGAGACGAATAACTCTTCTCCAGTCGTTGAGTCAGACACACTGCCCAAAGGTTTTAGGACTCTAGGGATGATGCCTAACACTTGGCTTCCTCTGACAAAAGCAGCTTCTGAGACCAATTTTGATAACCCTCGGTTACCTCCTCCATACACTAAGTGTAATTTTCTCTCTGCTATACTTCGACCAAGATCTATGGCTGCATCAACGAACTCTTTATGTTTGCCATAGGTAAATCCAGAAAGCACACAAATGTTCTTGAATTGTCTACTAGGAGTAGCTGCCATTGGAATATTTCTCAAAAACAATTTGTGAGTGCTTATCAAAAAGTCTTATTTAAGAATCTTGGTGACAATGGATTACAACTGTGTATGAGGTGGCATGTCAGTGTCAAATAACGCGTAAAGCACATGGCTCGATAGTCAAAAAGCAAGTAGGAAAACAAACAGTAATAAAATTATTAAAGATAATAATGCAAATGATAAAACAACAGTGAAATAAAATAAACTAACAGTAAAGTAAAAGGATATTTTACAGGTAGTTGCGACTGTGGCTCACATCTTCCTCTGGTTGTCGAGGATAGGCTTCCCATCCAGTTTTCTTATAAACTGGCAAACAGGGTCGTTTATAGTCAGATTCCCGAGACTATATCGTGCATGCTCTTTCTAGAATAATGGCCATAACTGGAGAATCGCTCCTTGCACATATCCACTGGGATGCGTTTCAAGAGACAGAAGAATATCATCTAATGACTCCTTATTCAAGCCATCCCTAATGAATTGAATCTTATCTTCCCTGTTATCAGACACCATTCCTAAAGAACATCGGTTTTTATTGCAACTCATTCTGGTACACTTATGACAAGCAACAGAAATTCTTCGAGCTCGTCGTTTTCTTGCATAATTTCCTTTCCCACAACCAGGCATGTATGCAATAAATTTTGGAGGTAACTCACCTGCCAATCGTACTTTCGCCTCGATTAACCAACGGATGTCAGCAGGTATGTTATTCCTCATGAACAATCGCATGCGTTCGGACCGAGCTTTATAGATCGTAAGAAGGGCATTCTGAGGGAGTGAAGGGAATCGCTTGTGAAGCTTTGCTAGAATCTCGGTTCTGTCCATACTTTCGCCTCAGAATATCAGTTATTATGGGAAACTGAAGTAACCGACTTGATTGTCACGGAGTACCGTTATCCGCCACTTCACCGGGGTAACAAACTAAAGCACACAAAAAGAAAAACAAATTAAAACACACAAAGAAAATCAAAATCGTCCTCTTATTGAATTTACCTCAAGCTCCAACTGGATGTCGTAAACACTTTTCTCAATATCTCTGAGTTGGCGTTCTAAACCCTCAACATAGGCTACTAACTCTGGTGGTTGTAGAGCCCAAATGCGATGTGTTTTACAAGATTGAATCTGTCTTTTGAGATGAGTTTTGACACGTTGAAGTGGTTTAAGAATGTTCAGGAGGAACGGTCTAAGTAAGAGACTCATGATTAACAATGATAAGAGAAAACTTAATGGTAAAACAAACACACTTATGCAAAAATAATTTTCAATTAACAAAAGAATGATGAAAAGAAAGAAAGAAAAATCAAACCACCGAAAAGAAAAATAAATCAATTCAAATCTGGTGGGTCACTCAAATTTATTTCGGTGTCTTCTCCATGTGGTTGGTACTCTAGATATGGCTTTAATCTTTGACCATTAACTTTAAACGTGACACCGTTCTTTGGGTCCTTAATTTCAATTACCCCATGTAGAAAAACAGTATGAACAATAAATGGGCCAGACCAACGAGAGCGTAACTTACCTGGGAATAGGTGCAAGCGAGAGTTGAATAAAAGTACTTTCTGACCTGGAGCGAAAGATTTTCTCATAATATGCTTGTCATGGAAGACTTTCATTCGTTGCTTGTAAATCTTGGCATTTTCGTACGCGTCATTGCGAATTTCTTCAAGTTCTGCCAGTTGTAATCTTCTTTCTGAGCTGGGTTGATGCATGTCAAAATTGAATTTCTTGATGGCCCAATATGCACGATGCTCGAGTTTCACAGGTAGGTGGCAAGCTTTTCCATACACTAGCCTGTAGAGTGACATCCCAATCGGGGTCTTGAAAGCCGTTCTATATGCCCATAATGCATCATCAAGTCTTAATGACCAATCTTTTCTGTCCAGCCTCACCGTCTTTTCTAGTATGTGCTTTATTTCTCGATTGGAGATCTCCACTTGGCCACTAGTTTGCGGATGATACGGGGTCGCCACTTTATGAGTGATTGAATACTTCGTCAAAAGAGCTTTGAATGCTTTATTACAAAAGTGGGCACCACCATCACTGATTATCGCTCGAGGGAATCCAAAGCGCGAAATAATGTTGCTTTTCAAAAACCCTATCACCACCTTGTGATCATTGGTTCTGCATGGAATTGCTTCTACCCATTTCGATACATAGTCAACAGCAACCAATATAAATTGATGGCCAAAAGAAGAGGGAAAGGGTCCCATGAAGTCGATACCCTATACGTCAAAAATCTCAACCACTAAAATTAGATTTAGTGGCATCATGTTCCTTCGTGTAATGCTCCCCATTCGTTGACACCTATCACATGAAGAACAAAACGTGTAAGCGTCTCGAAATATAGTTGGCCAATAGAAACCACATTGTAAAACTTTAGTCGCTGTTTTCTTAGCACTGAAATGGCCTCCACAAGCTTGTTCATGGCAGAATGAAAGGATATTGTGAATTTCACTTTCTGTGACACATCGTCTGATAATTTGATCTGCACAATACTTGAACAAATACGGGTCATCCCAAAAGAAATTCTTTATTTCTGCAAAGAATTTAGCCTTGTCTTGCTTGGTCCAATGCTCTGGAAGTTTACCTGTAACAAGATAATTAACTATATCAGCATACCAAGGTAATACTTCCACACTCATTAATTGTTCATCTGGAAAGGACTCATTCAATGTTAATGGCTCTGTAATTGTGTCAAAATGAAGACGAGAGAGATGGTCTGCCACAATATTTTCTGTGCCTTTCTTATCTTTGAATTCCAAGTCAAATTCCTGCAAAAGTAACACCCAACGAATTAGTCTAGCTTTTGCATCTTTCTTTGTTAGAAGATATTTAAGAGCAGCATGATCTGTGAACACAATTATTTTACAACCAATGAGATAAGATCGAAATTTTTCCAATGCAAACACTACTGCTAGCATTTCTTTTTCAGTAGTTGAATAGTTCAACTGTGCATCATTTAATGTCATACTAGCATAGTAAATAACATGGGGAATCCGATCAACTCTTTGTCCTAATACCGCTCCTACTGCATAATCAGATGCATCACACATGAGCTCAAATGGTAAGCTCCAGTTTGGGGGCTGAATGATGGGTGATGTTGTCAACAATTGCTTTAATTTCTCAAAAGCCACAAGACATGAATCATTAAAGATAAAAGGTACATCCTTAGCAAGTAAATTGCATAAGGGTCTAGAAACTTTGCTAAAATCTTTAATGAAACGTCTATAAAAACCAGCATGCCCAAGGAAAGATCTTACTTCTCTGACTGTTTTGGGTGGAGAAAGATTAGAAATGAGATCCACCTTGGCTTTGTCAACCTCAATACCTTTGCTCGAAATGATGTGACCGAGAACAATACCTTGTTTTACCATAAAATGGCACTTCTCCCGATTTAAGACCAAGTTCTTTTCGATACATCTCTGCAGAACTAGTGTTAGATGACGTAAACATTGATCAAACGAGTCACCAAAGACAGAAAAATCATCCATAAAGACCTCAAGGAATCGTTCAACCATATCAGAAAAAATGCTCAACATGCATCGTTGAAATGTAGCAGGTGCATTACATAATCCAAATGGCATCCTCCTATATGCAAAAGTGCCAAAAGGACAAGTGAAAGTGGTTTTCTCTTGATCTTTTGGTGCTATGGGAATCTGATTGTATCCTGAATAGCCATCTAGAAAGCAATAAAATTCATGGCCTGCTAATCTATCAAGCATTTGATCGATGAATGGTAAAGGAAAATGGTCTTTACGTGTGACAGAATTTAACTTTCTATAATCAATGCATACACGCCATCCTGTAGTTACTCTAGTTGGTATCAATTCATTATCAGCATTCGTAACTACAGTGACTCCTGACTTTTTGGGGACAACTTGCACAGGACTGACCCATGAACTATCAGAAATGGGGTAAATGATACCTGCATCTAATAGCTTAAGGACTTCAGTTCTAACCACTTCTTTCATATTAGGATTTAACCGACGTTGTATTTCCCTAGTAGATTTAGCATTTTCATCAAGGTGAATGTAATGCATGCAGTCTACTGGATTTATACCTTTTATGTCTGCTATGGTCCATCCTAATGCTCCTTTGTGCTCTTTTAAAACATCCAACAACTTACCTTTTTGTTCGTCATTTAGGGATGATGAGATGATTACCGGCATAGTACTTTCTTCCCCCAAAAATGCATATTCCAAAGTGTTGGGCAATGGTTTGAGCTCGAGTTTCGGTGGTGATTCTGATGATGAGATGAGTTTCTTCTCTGATGGTGCTAACTGTTCAACTCTTGACTTCCATTTATTAGTGTCCATGGATGGTGCTGAGTCAAGTAAGGCGTTGACCTCATCGACCGATCTGTCAATATCAAAATCCAAACCAAAGTGAGTTAAACAAGTTTGTAAAGGATCATCACTAAGGTTTGAAACAAAAGTGTCATCAACTAATGCTTCAATTAAATCCACATCAACAATTCCATCATCTGCATTGTGAGGTTGTTTGGCAATGTTGAAGATGTTCAACTCCATAGTCATGTTGCCAAAAGACAACTGCATATTTCCAGTCCTGCATTGAATGTGAGCATCCGCAGTTGCCAAGAAAGGTCGGCCTAGAATAATGGGGATGTGCTTCCTTGAATCCTGTATTGGTTGAGTGTCAATTACAATGAAGTCAACAGGAAAATAAAACTTGTCTACCTGGATAAGCACGTCCTCCACAATACCACGAGGTATTTTCGTGGACCGATCTGCAAGCTGTAACACCACTGGAGTCGGGTGTAATTCTCCCAGTCCAAGTTTCACGAAAACAGAGTAAGGCAACAGATTTACACTAGCTCCTAAATCCAACAAAGCATTCTCAATTGTGTGGTTCCCTATGCTACATGAGATAGTTGGGGAACCTGGATCTTTGCATTTTAAAGGAATTTTATGTTGGAGTATAGAACTAACGTTTTCTGTTAAAAATGCCTTCTTTTGAACATGCATGTTTCTCTTTTTAGTACACAGGTCTTTAAGAAACTTGGCATAAGATGGAACTTGCTTTATAGCATCAAGTAATGGGATTTTAACACTTACCTGTTTGAAGATTTCGAGAATCTCACCTGTGGATTTTTCCTTTTTTCCTTTAGCTAACCTCTGAGGAAATGGAGCTTTCGGAACATATTCTCGTGGGTTGGTGTCTTCTTTCTCCTCCGGTGATGAGTCCTCAACATTCACAGGTACAATTTGATTGTCTTTTGGCATCTCCACTTTATTGTCGACTTCTTTTCCTTTTCGCAAGGTCATGACGGCTTTGACCTCTCCATGCTGCTGTGGTGAACTGGTACTTGCTTCATGTACTCCTTTAGGGTTAGATACTGGTTGACTTGGAAATTTACCTTTCTCAACGGTCATTGCCAAGGTTTGAACTGAAGAAGCAAGTTGTCCCACCATCTTTTCCAGGCTTGAAACTGATTGGGCTTGTGAGTTGAAGCCCGCTCTCAATTCATTTCGTAGTCCATCAATGGTGCGGTTCTGTTGCTCAATCGTGGAGTGAGTAACATTCCTGAGATTCTGGAATGAATCCTCCCATGGTCTGGGTTGAGAGTAGTTCTGGTTCTGGTTCTGATTGTATGGTCTAAATGGGGGCTGAGAGGCTTGAGGATTTTGAGCAATTTGTTGCATTGGTGGAGCTGGAGCTGCTGGTCCATTCTGTTGGAATCCTTGAGACCATGAAAAATTGGGGTGGTCTCTCCATCCAGGGTTATATGTGTTGGAGTATGGGTTGTAATTCGATGGTTTTCTCATTACTCCTATGGCATTGGCTTGATCTGAATATGAGTCAGGGTCATGTGGCTCTGTTGATTTAGCAGTTGATAACGATGCTATTTGTCGAGCAAGACCTTCAACCATCTCCTTGACTTCTTTGATTCCTGAAGTTGACTCACCAATTTGAACCTCATTTACTCCCTTAATCCTTCTAGTATTCCTGAGTGATCGACTCCGTTGTTGGGAATTATCTGCTTGTCGCTGGAAGAATTCCCAAATCTCTGATGCACTTTTTGACATTAGCTCTCCTCCACTTGTTGCCATTAGCCATTCTTGCACATTCGGCAATAAACCTTCCAAAAAGTATTGGCATTGGTGCCATTTTTTGTACCCATGATGTGGACACTTCAAGAGTAGTCCATTGAATCGCTCCCATGTTTCGAAAAACTGCTCGTCATCTCTCTGGGTAAACTCCGAGATTTCCCTGCGAATAGCATTGGTTTTATGCACTGGGAAATATTTATTTAAAAATTTTGTAACCATTTGTTCCCATAATGAAATGCTATTAGCAGGCAATGTATTAAGCAATGAACGAGCTCTATCCTTTAAAGAAAATGGGAATAATCTGAGTTTTACATCATCATCTGAAAAATTCTCATATTTAAATGTTTGACAAATTGCGTGAAAATCATTCAGATGATTATATGGGTCCTCATTTTCTAGGCCATAGAACGTGGGGAGACAATTTAGCACACTAGGTTTTAGTTCAAAGCTCCTAGCAGCTACATTTGGATACCTTATACATGATGTGCTCAAATTGGCTAAAGGACTAAAGTAATCCTTAAATGGCCTCTCCTGTGGTGCTTGTAAATCCATTTTATTTTTAATGCTTTTGTGTGTGCGAAGTGTTTTCTCTAATTCAAGGTCTATAGGTTCAAGATTATGTAATAATGACCTACGACCATGCATGCAAAATAAATAAAATAAAAATAAAGATGGGAACAAAACAAATAAAAATAAAGAAGAGGGAGAAATTACAATACTAACCTTATGGCGCTATTACAACCTTACTATAAAAATACACAAAAATACGTGAAATAAATTAACTAAAAAAATTACAAAGAAAAATAAATTGAAAATTAAATTACAGAATTTTAAAGAAAAGAAAAATAAAAGAAATACTAACCTTTAAATGTAGATTCACTTTTTTTTTTTTGAAAAATACAAGAAAACAATTAAATAAAAATATTCACAAAAATCAATTCTATGAATTAAAATTACTTACCTCCCCGGCAACGACGCCAAAAATTTGTTGTGCAAATTTTATTGAACTCGCAAGCGCACGAATCTGTTGTAGTATAGATTAATGGTGCGAGTGTCGATCCCACGAGGAGGTGGATTTTAATTGTGTATAGAATTAATTCTGTAAATGGGTGGTTGGATTGATGAAAATGAATTTGATTATCTTAAACTTGGAATTGAAATGGCGAGAATAAATTCTAAAATTGGAATTTAAATGGCAAGAATAAATTGAAGATAAATCTGTTGAGATGACGTACCTGGGTATCTGGATCCGTATCAACATGCATCATGGGCTAAATATTCCTTATTAATACCAATTAAATCATGAGAGGGGAATCCACACCTCATGAACCACGCTCTAATAAATATGGTGCTAAGGGCTTATCGTGCCAAATAATAATAATCTTATACTAGGGTGCCGGTGAAACCAGGGCGGTACTAGACAAGATTAGTATTATTTGTCGACGAGAAGTCAAAACATCCACAAAAACTAGAGGGGAAGAGAAAATAAATTTACCAAATAGAGCCCATGACACATGTTGAGACTTCACCTTCAACCCAAGCTTGAAAGAAAATTAGCCACTCATAGTTGAACTAGGGGCAAAATGGGAATTTATTAAAATACGTAGAAAATACAAGATAGAGAGAGAATTACAGAAAATGAATCCCAAAAATGGATTTAGAGGTACCAAATTAGGGGGGGAGGCCCCCTTTTTATAGTTACATCGAGTAAATCATGGCCATCGGATTAAAAACAGTTTGGACGCTCAGGATTTCGCCACGTCATCAGCCACTATTTGAACAGTAAAGTCAACAGCCACTATTTGCACAGTAAAGTCAACAGCCACTATTTGCACAGTACAGTCAACAGCCACTATTTATACAGTACAGTCAACAGCCGCTATTTGCACAGTACAGTCAACAGCCACTATTTGCACAGTAACGCCAACAGTACCCGTACATGTGAATAGTATCGTACATGTGAACAGTGTCATTTTTTCTTTTATACTCCTCCTAAGGTTTTCGACCGTCCTGAGTTCAAAAATGATGTCCGTTTTGCCATTTGATCTCTCGTTTATTGTGAAATGACTATGATGCCCCCTAAAATACATAAAATACTTAATTAAAATAAAACACACATAATTAAAGTACAAGAAACTTAAACACATAAAAGTTACGGTTGTTAGCAATACTTGATATATAAAATAACGATTTTCTCCTTTATAAATATGCACTTTCTAACACTCAACACATGCGCTTGCAGCGTACACCGCACATTGGCTGCAGCGAGTGCGCTAGTCGGTGGTCGCTGTCGAAATTTTCAGCCTCCGTCGCTTTGATCTGCCATCCGTGATTGATTTACAAATTTCCTAGGCCAATTTTAGCTTATAAAATTTCTATAACAGTAAAATAAATCAAGAGAGAAACATTGTGATAAAAAGCCACCCCTCTTGATACAAATCCAAACAAAAAATACAGCAGAAAATCTAACCATGAATTAAGACAAACCATAAACATGCTTTATTCATATATTAAACAAATAATATATATCTGAATAAATTGTGCCACTTTAATACATAAATATCAAGATTAATTTCATACGAAATTCTTATATATTAATATGAGATAGCTTTGATACCAATTGTTGGGGAAAAATCAGTTTTTTCAATTTTTATAAAACTTTTTTAAGATCACTCTCATATAATATATAAGAATTTGTAATCTAGAAATCGTGCCTTAAAAATCCGATTTAGCTTTTTTCGCTGAAGTGATTTAGGCTCCCAGATCACGATCTGTCACCACCATGCCTGTTAGATTACGATCTGTCACAACCACGCTTGTTAGATCACGAATTGTCACCAATGATCTTCTAAATTATGACTCAGGTTTGATCTGCACTTGACGTATGGGCGCCTTTATCACTACCACAGCAACTAGCACGAGAAAATTTTTCTTTCAACAATAGAGAGAAAAATATTCTTTCAACAATAGAGAGAACACATAGCAGCACACACAGTTATAACCATTTACAACATCATCTCCAAATTGTGTATGACTACCAAGACTTTCCTCTTTCTTACTAATAAATAAGTCATCCTATATCTCAACATCACAAATTAAGCCAATCAGTAATAATCAAATTTCAGAATCGAAAGCAAATTAAGCTCACGAGTTGTAAAATCATAATCTTCACAACTATTATTAAACAACATATAAGCAAACAATGAAGATTATTCAAAAAATCATGCTAAAACAGATGTTATAATTATAAAATAGAATACAAATAATGCAAATTATAATCAAACTTTATCTATCCCTACCTTTTCAAAAATAATTTTTACTTATATTAAAAAAATTAGTTCAATTCTCAGAGTTACATATATGTGTTTAGAAATTAATATATAGTGGTGGGGTTTTGATTTAATGATATATATGTTCGTGTGTGTGTGTGTTTATATCAATTAATTGCTTTATTTTCTTGTAGGTGTTGTGCGCGGAATGCGGAATCAAGCGCATCGAATAATCACAGAAAAATAAAGGACACAAGAATTACGTGGTTTGGCAATATGCCTACGTCCACGGGAGCAAGAGAAAAATAATTGTATGATTAACAATTATTTGAGTACAAATTTGAATAAAGAAATCTCACTTTCCCAGAACCTAAATACACCTAGTACTCACACACACACTCTCCAATTGCTCACGCTCTCAGAACTCTCAAAAGCTTAAAAATTTATAAGCTTAGCAAATTTAGGGGTGTTATGAAATGAAGAAATGACTTTAATTTATAGGCTTGAAGCTAGTACTATTCCACCTAATCCCTCTGCAATTTGTCAATCTTCATCTTTGTCAATTTGACAAGTTTTACTAACTTTTCCATTTTTCTTCATTTGGTGCAAGATTGTCAAATGCCAAATATTCAACAGCTTGCAATTTTGAATTTGGAAGTCACTTTATTGACTTCTCAATAGTAGGCAATGATTTCGACGAAAGTAGAATCCACGGGGACTTGTGCATTCAAAAAAAGGAGAGCTCAAGATTATAAGATGACATGAATTTGGTTAGTATTGAAGAATTATTTTAGGATCAAAATTTGAGAAAAACAATATATATGGTGGTGGAGTATTGATTTATGTGCACTCTACGGATGTGTATATACATGGGCTATTTTAGTTTGGAAAGAGGTCAAATTTCAAATTGAATTTTTCCATTTAGCAAAGTTCAGCAAAATGACTCAACCAAGAAGCAAAAGCAGAAAGAAACCCCCAGTTTAATAGGCTGCACGAATGAGCATAAATTAAATCGGTAGGAAATTGAAAACATACGTGATGATCAGAGACGCTAGAAGGTGATGATAGAACCGAACGGTAATGAGTTGCAGTCAACAACGAATCCGACCGGTGATTGATGCGAGATCAATGATGAGCGGTGAAATCAAGTGGCGGGCTTTTGTTCATGGGTGGGAGAAATGAGATGGAACGGCTGCTTTGATTAGGGATTTCTGTTTTTTTATTTATATTTTTCTGTAACACAAGGAGCATTTTCGAAAAATAAAAAATTAATGAGGACATTTTCATCATGGGGAATGGGATTATGATTCCCAGCCCCCCTGGATTCACAGCTGGGTATTCATTCTTTAATGTTGTATGGACCCCATGCATTCCATTCCCATTCCTAGAGAGTAAACAAATTTTTAATTTCGATTACTTCATTTCGATTCCCATTTTAGAAATATAAACACACCATAAGTCTGGTGTAAGTTTGGTGGAGCTTTCAACACCCTCCTAGCACTTTTAAATTTTCTTTCCTAAAATTTAATTTAAAAAATTTCACTTATTGTACAAAGTTTGAGCTATTTCTTAAAAAGTGCCCATTACTATATAAGAGAGGTGGAGCTTTCAACACCCCTTTAAAATTCTTAGAAAAGCACTTTTTAATTTTCTTTCCTAGAATTTAATTTAGAAAACTTAACCTATTGTAGAAAGTGGAGCCTTTGTATTTAATGTTGGAGAAAAATAAGTTTTTTCAATTTTTAGAAAACCATTTTAAGATGGCTCTCATATAATATATAAGAATTTGTAATCTAGAAATCGTATTTTGAAAATCCGATTTAACTTTTTCCGCTGAAGTGATTTAGGCTCCTACATCACGATCCGTCACCACCACGGCTGTTAGATCAAGATCTATCACCACCACGCTTGTTAGATCATGAACTGTCACCAATGATCTTCCAGGTTATGACCCAGGTTTGATCTGCACTTGACGTGTGGGCGCCTTAATCACTACCAAAGCAACTAGCACGAGAAAAATTTTCTTTCAACAATAGAGAGAAAAATATTTTTCTCTAATCTGTATAAGGTGGCTGCTCTCTCTTTCTTTTAGAGAAAATAAGATTTTTTATATCTCTCTTTAGTGAAAATCCTAAGCTCCAAATAATGAAAATCAAAACTCACGTTACTTGTTTTTTCTATAGGAGACCGACCTTGTAAAATAACATAAGGCCCCTTACACACAAACTAATTAAATGGAGCCTCTCACTGAATCATATATTTAGGCTTTTGACCCAAATAGCTAGTTATCTTGCTTATTAATCCAGTAGTGGTGCAACCAATTAAATGAGCTAACCCGGGGATCATTTGGGAATATACAATAGTGGCTATAACAATTAGGCTTGTAATTAAACTAGCCTCATTATTTAATTCCAAATCTACTCCACTAAAAGATTAGAATTGACCTCCATAATTGTATGCTCGAATAATAATTCGTCCCAAGTCACATTGATTTCTTTACTGCACAATCCTTTGTACCACATCATTAATTAAATCAACATCTTAACTGTCCAATCAATTTAATTACATCTTGTTCCTTGATACTTACTGATTTTCTCTAATGATCATTTTTAACATACTAAATATGTTTGACACACTCTGGCCAGAGAATTCTATTAAAAAGTGCCGAAAATCCATCAAGAGATGTGTTGTACAAATTCTATGTTGTTGATCCATAACTCTAATACTTATAATTGCTCCCACCAAGATACCGGGTAATCTTGACCACAAATATGTGTTGTGCCCATTGGTAACTCAAATGGAATAACAATTACAATCATGAAATCATAATTAACTCAAGATTAAGATTACAGTAAAATCAATGCCTATGAGATTTAATAAGTCTGACAGTTATTACAAAGTTAATTAAATCTCATATGTGATCCTGTTTAATGTAGTCGTACTACATAAATAAATTCATACATGATTAAGACAAATCATTTAATGAATTCATTACAATCTATATCTAAATAAAGTGCCTAACTTTATTTATCAACTGCGAACTAAATTTATTTAATCATAAGATAACTTGTATTTATGTCTTCTGTGAATCCACATGGTGATCACATAAATACATATAATATAATTTAATGGACTTTGATCAAAATATTAATGCAATTAAGATATTTGAATAAAATACCTCATTAATTTTATTAATCAGAAAATATATTTATTACAATTAAATAAACACATATGCTTTTAAAGAGCATATTTTCCAAACATTTAAATCCAAAGACCACGGTCTGAATCCTAAACTTTAATTAAACTCAGAGACTAGATATAACTGCTATAGACAATGACTATAGAAATAAAATCTTGCCATTACATGTTCTTTCATCTCAGTACTGGTGGACCAACGCTGGATTCAATGGGATTATTAGTTATTAGTGACAGGTTCCCTATTTTCTCCATTTGAGAACGATTTCAGATCTCTTTCATCATTATTTTACATTAATTTCACCAATTATATATTATAATTGATAATTCTCAAGTTTCGGCATGTGTACATTGTAAATTTTGATTTGATGCGCATGTATATAAACGTTGTACACAAATGTTTAGGTAAATTCTGAACTTATTTTCTTGAAAACAAATAAAAATATAAATCTATTTATGTGAGCTTGTTACTGATATTGGCAATGTAGGGTCAAGACATATTCTCTTATTATAATTATTAATAATATTTTATGCACAACTTTGTAAAAGTTCATACCAGGAACAGATGTTGATTCATTTTGTGTAATATATAAATGCAAGCATGCATACTTCGGTTAAAGGACTCTAAATATCATATTAATTCCCTCTACTTTGCAAACTCCTCCCATCATTTAGTGCGATTTTATAATAATTTTTTAAAATAAGAATTTATTAAAAAAATACATCGTATCATAACACGTGTATCCTTGATCACTAGATTTTTACTATTTTATTTAATAATTTCTTATGAGTTGAGTAATAATAATTAAAAATACTTCTTAATTTATTCGGTATCTGTTTGTGGGACTAAGATGTAAATTTTTTATCCCAATAGGGAGTAGTTTGATGTGTTTAAAACTTTACTAAAATTGGATATTGGAGCTATAATTGATAAATTGCTTGGTCCAAACGCCTATTCATGTTCCATTATAAATACCCACTCTCAATTACACTTATTGCTTTTTCTTTGTTTGTGTATCTATAACGCAAAAGCAAGTAGATGCTGTGATTGGAAGTGAAAGTGCGAATTGTTTTTTAATTTTTAATTTTTTTTCAAAACTTTATACAAGACGACATAGTTTTAAATTACTAAAAAGAAACACAAATATGAGAATTTTTTAAAAATTAAAATAAATTAATGCAGTGTTTTTTTTTTTTTTTACAAACTTATGAGTTATCACGTTGTAAATGGTCCGTATCCTACTAAAATTAATTAATCATCAAAAAACTTGGACCATATGCATCCTTTACTGTTTTTTTTTTTTCCTTTTAGGCAGGTATCCTTGCTCTTCTTTCTAAATCGAATTTGGAATGTAGCATATTGAATCGTTGGATCCAATTGTGAAGGGAAGTGGGCTCAATTGGCTCCTTGTTCAAATGCGCCTATTACTATAAATGTAATTTGCTGTCACTCTCAACTCTGTGCTGGATGCAAAAACATTTGTTACATTCATTGTTTTGGGATAAAATACCACGCTCATTTAATTTAAACTTTCATTTTTTTTTATCATATACCAATATACATTCATTCAATAAGTATCTAACACAATTTCACATGATTTATATATCTACATTTTCACAAATGTTTGAAGAATTGGACGATCACATTTGATCTTATCGTGTGCTGTCAGTAACCCACTCACAATTCACATGACATTTCTGCCATGGGCTACTTGCTTACCCCCTTTGTATCACGCACTCCCAAATCCCAACGGTTTGAAAGTTTGAACCTTTGTACAATGACACACGAGTCCATGTCTTAAACATGATGCGGTTTAATCCAAGTTTCATCAAGAATTTTTAAAAGTTTTAAAAGGTAAAATTGAAACGAGATAAAATGAGTCATGGTGCTTGGATTCCCCTTCCCCAAAAAAGAAAAAAAAAAAAAGGCCTTTTGTTTATACACGCTGATAGTGTACAACTAAGATTTGCTAATTTAATCATTAAAAAAAGAAAAAAGAAAAAAGAAAAAAAGAGAGATTCTATTAATTTAAAAAATCACGCATTTATTAATTTAAAAAAATAACGCATTTTTTATATATATTTCAATCACTAAAATGCGCGTGGTGTACAGCCTCACAATTACCCTATTTTGATACAATTAAAAAGACCATTTAGAATTTACTATTTTTAAGAAACAGGCAATTTTATTATTAAAAAAAAAGGAAACAGCCAATTCCACATCAGTGGATCAACCATCAACGCGCTCCTGGTGTAATAGAACTGATTTTTTTTTTTAATTTTAAAATGATGAAAGCATTTTACATTTCGATCAACCACTAGCATGCGCCTATGGAGAGAGAGTCTCCGATTTTTTACCATTTGGGAAAAAAAAAAAACAAATTATTTTCAATTTCAGTGAATTGCCAAAATGTGCCTTACGTGCAGCGTCCCACTATCACTCTGATTTTGCTCCATTTCGCGCCTCTTGTGACTGTACTCGCCATTGCCTCTCCGTTTCCCTTCTCATAAATATACCACTCCCTCCCTCCCTCCCTCTCTCCCTCTCTCTCTCTTCTTCATCCTTAATCTCTTTTCATTTGTTTCTATTCACTAAAAACCAAATATATGCACACACACACACACACAAAATCGCAAACACGAAGCACTCAGTGACTCACATGAACCGTTTGATTTCATCAGAACGATTTTGATTCGATCAAGTTCACTGATGACTTAAGATTCTAGACATTCAGTTCATTCGGTGGCGTTAGAAGTTCAAATTGATTCTGCAATGTCGGTTTGGTTTCAACTTTATTGTCATTATCTTTCTACTTCGAACTAGCCGAGTGTTTGCTTTTATTTTATTACTTAAATAATTTGTCTCTGTTTTTAATCTCTAATCTCTGAACCGTAATCTTCTTCTTCCTCTAGGTTTGTTGTCATTTTTTTCTTGTCATATTTGGTTGGATGATTTTGTAACGGTGTTATTATGCAGCTTTTTTAAATGACATACATTATATCTTACGGTGTTATATTTTTATTTTAATTTTAGCTATTATTCCTCTTTTGGTTTGTTAGATGGTAACTGTGAATTTCTCCTTCAAATCTTAAAACTGTAGCTATAAACATTTATGTTTATGACTATAAACATGTTTGTGATTCAATTTTGTTTCTGAAATAACAGTATGCCAGGCGTTTGTGTTTATTAACAATGCCTAGTTCTCTAACCATTTATTTTATCTTCTTGTCTTTCTAATGTTTGCCGTGATGCATTGTTATCGTCAATTGAACATGCTTATTTATAAAATAAGTAAACAAACAATATAAACAAGAAACAACAAAATTCATAAATAAGCATGTTCAATTGACGATAACAGTGCATCACAGCAAACATTAGAAAGACAAGAAGATAAAATAAATGGTTAGAGAACTAGGCATTGTTAATAAACACAAACATCAAACGCATGGCAGACTGTTATTTCAGAAACAAAATTGAACCACAAACATGCTCATAGTCATACACATTAATATTTATAGCTATAGTTCTAAGATCTGAAGGGAAAAATCACAGTTACCATCTAACAACCCAAAAGAGGAATAATAGCTAAAATTAAAATAAAAATACAACACCGTAAGATATAATGTATGTCATTTAAAAAAGCTGCATAATAACACCATCACAAAATCATCCAACCAAATATGACAAGAAAAAAATGATAACAAACCTAGAGGAAGAAGAAGATTACGGTTCAGAGATTAAAAAGAGAGACAAATTATTTAAGTAATAAAATAAAAGCAAACACACGGCTAGTTCGAAGTAGAAAGATGATGACAATAAAGTTGAAACCAAACCGAGCATTCATCATGCTTCTTGAAGGCCAAAACTGAGCTAACCTGCCATGAATCATAGGCCGCATTTATGATAAATTGCGGTGTTGTTATTTGCCGTGCCATGTATTGTGGGAAGAAACAATGTCATTTTAAAGTGAAGGAACCCGTCAGAACTAAGATGAAAGGATGAAGACAAGTTGAAACATCAAAATTGTGAAACGTACCAGTCCTGGGTTCAATCTTGAAGTGCAGGATGCTGGCAAGTGCTTAGCTGATCCCTATAAAAGAGAGAAAATAAGAATCAAGGATTGTAAACACAGTTAAATGAACTTTATCCTCAAGAAAAGGATTTTCTTCTCATTAACAATAACCAAAAAACAAAGGGGTATTTCAATTCACGATCAATGGGAAGAAGCGGAATGCTCAAGTTTAATGAACTCTAAGTGACAATAAGCTGTGCATATTTTACTACACACATAAGTAAGAAAGTTAAGAACATTAGTTTGTCTGTGTAAGCATGACAGAGAGTGAGAAACAAAGTGTGTACATGTGTTGCAACCACTTGAGCATAAAACTGCTCAATGTGACTTGCTCCAGAAACATCTTTCCTGTTGGAAAACACTCAAGAATTAGAGTCTAGAAAAGCAACACAATTGAAGCACCTGTTAAATAATGTTCGATGAAAGAACACGGTAGAAAATCCAAAATGAGCTTATGCGTTGATAAAATAACCAGCATCTGCAAAGCATTTTACTTTAGTACCCACAGGGAAGAGAGCTCGGAAGTTATCACAATGCAAAATTGAAGTCAATCCCCCAGCTGAGCAGCCAGAAAGAGCAACCTGTCATAAATTCTAATGAGTTATCAAAAATACCAATCTAATGACCATAACCAAAAAACAATAATAATAATAACAACAATAATGATGATAATAATAAATCATACATTTTGAGCATTTTTCATCCCTTTAGCCATTAGATCCTCCATGACAGCTTGAAAAACCCTTGCTCCTCTGAAGTGAAGGTTATTTGCCTAATCAAATCACTAACTAATTAAAAAATCACACAAAGAGAACCCAAATATATATTTTTACACACATAAAAGAAAAATCTAACTGAAGAATTTAGGTGAAAATTAACTTACTGGATTGACAGCCTCCACATCTCCAGTAAACGATGCCCCATCACAGTATCTAACCTTGATTCTATTCCAATTTTAGAAGTCTGGAAAAGGAAGTGGAGTTTATTTACTTGTATCAATCAAATCGAAGCTCAAGAGTGTGGAGACAAGAAGAAACCAATAAGTAAAACAAAAGGGTCATACCTGGGTTAAATTTTTGCTTGTTGCTCAGCATCCCAGAGAAAGCAACTAGCTTGACCATTTGCTTAGATGAACCTAAACGGGTTTTCTTACGTTCAAAACAAGTTGTGACATTGTTGCACCATCCTCCTCCCTAAGAATCCAAAGCCAGAGGCAAATTGAATCAAGAAAAAATGAACATGCATATATTAGAATGAAAAAATTTTGAAACTTTGTGTTGAATTGAATGGCAAACGTACATATCAGAGTTCTTATTTTCATAATTTATAAGATTGATCACTCTTCATCTGTAACTATTGAACTTGGAGCGAATAATATAACAAACACTTCTACATAGAAAAGGAAATTACCTCAATGTGAACCAACCAATTATTGATCCCATCACCAAACCCCTTATCAAAATGGTAAGCAGGCGGGCTACCATCCAAACAAACTGCAAAAAACATATCAAGCATTCAACAAAATATGATACACAATAAAAAAAAGCACAAAATGAAGAATCAATTTATATTTGACTAATCTTACCAACTCCTTTCGCTACAGCATTCTCAACATAAGTGATTCCTACATTAAAGCCTTCTGCTTTCAGTAATACGAGTGCACATACTAAAAGATTCAACCATTGGCCCATTCTTGCAGCAACCATTCTGAGGATATCCAAGAAAAAAGATAATAAACATTATATAGGGAAAAACACAAAACACAACTACCAATAAAAATATGGATAATAGAATAACAAGCTGGCACATAAACTATCATATCAGGGCTTCACAAACCAGAACATGGGAAACTAATTCCCGATCATTTATGTGACATATGCAAAGATATAGATCTATCAAATTATTTTGAGACACAAAAAATCAGTTTTATTCAGCAAATGAAGTATGCTAATAATACTTCAGATTATAGAGTCACTGAACAAATTGAATCCAATGATCCATAATGGTTGCAAATTTTAGACATTTGGATTGTAATACTAAAGGTTGTGCTTGTAGGCTCACCAAAATATCATGTAAACACTCACACTTGATCACTCAAAATTTGCCTATAAAAATGCAAGACCTTTCATGTTTGAGATTTATGCTAGATTCTGGGAGAAAAAAGAAAAGGAGAGAGAATTTGTGGTGGATTTTAGGGGTGAGCATTTTGGGTGTAAACCTAGAGTGAATTGTAGGGAAAAATTCTTTTTTTTTTTTTCAATTTCTTTGTATTGTACTTCACAAAGTTTATAAAATAAAATCAAATTTTCCTTTAGACATGAGTGGCTAAATTTTCCAACTTGAGGCGAAAGATGAAGTTCAAAAATTCAAATTATGAAATTAATTATTCTCTCAATTGAGTTTTAAATTTATTTTATTTGTTATATGTTTATAATTTATAATTTTTTGTTTACTAATTACTTTTATGTCATGTTAATTTATATATCTAGACCTCTTTGGATCTATATGAAATTTTGGCATAATGTCAACACTCTAATGTAGTTATGACACATTAGGTACGTAATCTCATATTTGTCTATACAAATGGTTAGTTAAGAATTAAATGGCATAATAATTAACTGGAAAAAAAATGCAAAATATGAACATGAGAGAATATTATGACCATAATTTGATAATTGAGAAAGGATCTAACCTCAACATTTTTTCTAGGTCTCTATTAATTTCTTTTTGTGCAATTAATTTCTGTTCAGTAACTGACTATTAGATTTATAGATTCCCTATGGTTTGACCCTAGACTCATCGAGTTATATTATAATTAGAAACTCTTATACTTGGGAGTAATCAACACTTTTGAGTCATGTCAAAACTCATTAAATAGTTAATTTAGTGGCGAAAATGAGTATAAACCTTCTTTGTTATTTGGTGAAATTAAATGAAATTCCCTTAATATTTTAAATAAGTCGAACTGGCTTGTTTTTATAACAGTGTAAAATATTTGCTATAGATTTTTAAAATTAAAAAGTACATTTACATCATTGAATCAAATTTACCATAAGAATTGTAACCTTGACCCTAATCTTGATCCCAATTTAGGGAAATGCCAACCCTAGCCCTTAAACATAATTCACATGAATGTATCAAACCCTAGAGTGGTGGTAAGGTTTATGGTTGCTTGGGTGCAGTAGTGAAAGGTTGGCACGGTGGCGCAACGTTTGAGGTTGTTAGGGCACAGTGATATAAACATTATGTTTGTAAACCATACAGAACATGCAAGGTTGTGTCGGTTAACTGGGATTAAATTTCTTCTATTGATTGTTTGTTATTTGACTTAGTTGGAATAAATCATAGTATTCGTGAATAAATTAGAGTAGTGGTGGCACATGTTTAGCAAGTTGTTATACATGTTACCATTTTAAGTAGTTGTATTTTACTAGTTTACTGGTATATTGTACATGTTTATTTAAGAGATGTACTATAGGGATTGAGTAATAAGAACTATGTTTATTCTCTTACTCAACTCATATTCTTCATATCATGATCCAACCTAGATTTGGCAAGATATTGTCGCATACACAATTTTGTTCCTGGGGCACTCATACACTCCAAAACGTGTCTTGCCAGTTAAGGTATGCATCACCCATTATAAACCCAGCATTTCTCTTGTGCTTTGCCGATATGGGATTCACCTAGGGTGTTACATACACCCCCTTAGGGACTCAGAGTCCTCGTTGAGGTTTGCCACACTATCGCTCAAGAGGACACACAGAGCCACTCTGATACCATATGTCATGACCCAACCCAGACCTGTCAAGATATTGGAAACTTTTTTGTTGGTAGGGTTTTGTCTGAAGAATTTCAAATGTGTTTTCTGTTGATATTACTTGATTTATTTGGCGCTAGTTACTAATAATTAGTTGTAACCCTTTTATTCTTTATCACATTGTTTGTGTAGGAAAAAAAAGTAAAAAAACAATAGATAAAATAGCAAATAATGTCTGCAACCATTGCTTGGGTAGCTCAAATATGGTGCCATGTTGTACATAAAAAGTATGTAAAATGAGTAATTTGATATTGTTATGCAATATAACCCAATTGTTGCATATAATATAATAGAATCAATGCCCTTTGTTTTCTGTCAACAGTAATAGAAAAAAGAGAATGGACTTTCTAGTGAGAGATTGACCGAAATGAAGCTTGATTAATGGCACAAGCAGACCCAGATGGCGAATATGCTTCTAAAGTGATGCTAATGACTAAGAAAATAATAAGTCAATTTAATTCTTATGCATTTCAGCTAATAACTTGCGGATTTAAAAATTCTATAATAACTTTACAATTGTGACTACTATGAATTGCCTTTATAATGATCTTTATGTATGTATATGTATATGTACGTATATACGTGTGTGTGCATATAATGATTTTCGTAATAACTGTTTGGTAATGTTTATAAGAAACACATAGGTCATTAGAATACTCGAACAAAACTAACTTCTTTGCATATAAAAAGGTTTAAAACTTTTCATGTAAAAACTAAAGTAAGTTTATTCATCCATTTGTATTAAAAAGCCCTATCAATCAACATCCACATTAGATTCAATGAGGTACAATGTTCTGACTTAAATATAATAGAATTTACTTTGAGCTAATAAGCTCCCTTAAGTATTAAAATAATGATAATAATAATATAGAATATTTAATTTTAAGTAATGAGACATAAGCAATGATGACGCAAGCAATGACATAAGTGATGATGTAAGACAAGTTTGTGGAGATAGTCAAGAATTCTAGAATTTAGTAAGGTATTTATGAAGGATAATCTTAACCATTGATAAAGAGTTATGGTGGCAAAATCCTAGTCATCCATTAGCCTTCAAAAATCTTATAAATACCCCCTTGCCCCTTTTATTTTCAATGCAACCTAAAAATTTTAACCTCTTCTATTCTAGGTCATAATATAAAGAGTAGAGAAATCCTTAATTTAGAAAGGTCTGGTGAAGTCAAGGTCAAGACGTAAGTAACACTTTAACTGCAATATAGGGACAAAAAATTCTTTTCAGACTTAACTTCAGTTATAACTAATAATTTATTTTGTGATGCAACCATGATGCGATTGGTTATACTTTAAATTTTATATGATCGTTTATGCCGCCTATATTATGATATTTTCTTATTTACTCCTTGTATGGTCGGCTATGCTGCCTAATCTGTGGTACTTTACTTAATTATGTTAGGGTCGGCTCTACTGCCTAGATTATAATCCTATTTTGTTTAATCTCTATTTGGACGGCACTGCCGCCTATATTGAAGATTGAAGATTGTTGTCCTTAAATAACATTGTGTGTTGAATCTGTTGTACCTCTAGCAAGTTCACATGTTATAATATAAGTTGCATCGAACACATGTGTTTCATGGATTTTTTTTATATAAAGACATTTTAGAAAAATGACTTTATGAAAAATGGTTTGTTGTACTATAAGGAGGTAAAGTTCCCAAGGAAGGCAAGCCCTCAAAGCTAAGTGAAAAGAAATCCTTTGGGGATGGCGATATGTAACGCCCAAAAGATCAACTACTTAAGCCCAAGGACATATTGTTTAAAGAGTAAAAGTGCTAGCTTTGTAGTGCAACATACTTCGGGCTTTAACAAAGTTGTTTTGTATTTCCCAAGTTTCTTTTAAAATTTAATATGGTCATTTATATGCATAATAATTTATACATACATTAAAGTGTTATCTTACTGGACATTAGTTCATAAAGTCCTTACATTGCAGGTAACGATGAATAGGACAAGTTGACGCCAAGTCCCAACTGAGGCAAGTTGCATATGGGCATATCAAACCTTGGGTTTTAAGATGGGCACAAGGTGCATATATATATATATATATATATATATATATATATATATCTCAGTTTTATAGAATAATAATGTTTTTGGAAAATATCTGCATGTCTTCTATATTTTGTAAGAAAGTTAATGCTTGCTATATAATTTTTTTTGAATTTGTATTTATATTAAACAAGTAATGATGTTTTTTTAAATATTTCCAAAATAATTTTTTTTTAAATGTTGAGTGTTACAAATTGATTTTAGAGCCCAATGTTTAAAGCGATTCTGTAGACCGTCCATATGCACAAGTCAAGGGGAATGATAAGGCTAAGCTTTTTAGTTAAAACTTGAAATTAAGATAATTGGGAAAATCTTACATTTGATTTGTTTGACATGTACAAACTACACTAAAAACTCGTTCAGATGTCAAGCGCTAGAGGTAACAGAAGTATAATGAAAGAAGAAACTTCAAGGGAGCAATATGTAATTGATCGACTTACAAACATTGTGGCACGACTCTTGGAAATGGAAGTTAAAATGGATGAACATGCTTAGGAAATAAACAACGGAGGGAGTGAATTTAGAAGATTAAGTCCACCCACATTCGAAGGAGATGTATATACTATCGTAACAAACCAATGGTTGCGAACCATGGAAAGAATTATAGAAGTAGCCTTAGTGCCAGAAGAAGAAAAAGTTACATGTGTCTCCTTTATACTATGAGGAGCGATGGAATACTAGTGGGACTCTATCAAACAAATTCATAAAGAAGCAATGATGCAATAGATGGAATTTAATGAACACTTTTATAACAAATACATTTTAGAGACTATTCGTTCAGCCAAAAGAAGAAACTTTGTCTATTTACAACAGGGAAGGATGTCTGTGCTAGAGTATATCTGAAACTTTGTTGAGCTCTCTCGATATACCTTACGTATGGTTACATCAAAAGGCATGAAAAAAGACCATTTTATACAAAGATTGCACAAAGATCTAGCAAAAGACTTGAAAGTCGTTGGAGTTCATGATACTTCCTTCAACGAACTCATCGATCAAGCCTTAGTAATTGAGCAAGCAGATGAAGAAAAAAAGGAAGAAAAACGAAAAAACAAAGGAAGTGTATACCACAGGAATTTTGTAGCTAACTACGAAAGACAATACTCAAATAATAATAAGAGAAAGGGAACACCAGTGATACAAGATCATAATAAAAAAAAGGCCCAAATAATCATCATAAGAAAGTTCTACAAAAGCCAAGGTGCAATCAGTGCGATAGAACTCACCTTGGGGAATGTCGAGCCAATACCAAAACATGTTTCAAATGTAGAAGGGGAGGACACTTTATCCAGGACTGCTCAAAGAATGGTACACAACAAGAAAATGCTAATGCTCGAGTATTTACACTCATCAAGACGGATGGATAAGGAAACCCCTTAGTAATATCATGTGAACTATCTATCTCCAAAACTCTTGCACATGTGCTAATAGACTCATGAGCCACACATTCATTTGCCTCACTAGCATTCATTAGAAAAATAAAGAAGGTCTCTAACATAATAAATAGACCTTTTAGTATCATGTTACCATCGAGTGAAGTATTGAACTCGGGACAATTAGTTAAGGCATGCAAGGTCAATATTAGTGGTAATAAACTATATGTTAACCTACTAATCCTAGAGACCTATGACTATGACGTAATCATTAACATGGATTGGCTATCAAAGCACTACGCCAAGATGGATTGTAAAAAAAGGAAGTAACTTTTTGATCACTACAAAATAAATCATTTACATTCAAAGGAGAATGTAAAGAGAAAAGAATGTTTGTCATCTCTGCCTTAAAAGCAGATAGACTATTAAATGGAGGATGCGAGGTGTATTTAGCAAGTGTGGTCATCAAAACAAAAGAGCAAAGACCAAAGTTGTAAGATATTCTAGTAGTGAATGAATTTCCTGAGGTCTTTCCTGAAGAACTCCCAAGATTGCCACTAAATCGAGAAATTGAATTCAAAATCGATTTATTACTAGAAACTAGCCCAATTTTAAAGGCACCCTGTAGGATAGCCTTATCAGAATTAAAGGAGTTAAAGAATCTATTGTAAGAGTTACTAGACAAAGGCTACATATGTCCAAGTCATTCACCATAGGGAGCAGCAGTACTATTCGTAAAAAAGAAGGATGGATTAATGCGAATGTGCATTGACTATCGAGAGCTAAATAAGGTGACCATCAAGAATAAGTACCCACTTCTGTATATTAATGACTTGTTTGATCAGCTATAAGGAGCATCAATATTTTCAAAGATTGATCTACGATCAAGATATGACCAGTTAAGAATTAGGGAAGCAAATATTCCTAAAACAGCATTTAGAACACGTTATGGACACTATGAGTTTGTCGTCATGCCATTTGGTCTAAGTAATGCCCCAGCAGCCTTCATGAACTTCATGAACAGGGTATTTAAAGGCTACCTAGACAAATTCATAGTGGTGTTGATCGATAATATTTTGTTCTACTCATAAACAAAAGAAGAGCATTGATAACTCTATGAAATGAGAGTTATCATGATACTTTTAGACTTAAATCAATAACGCTTAGAGAGTAAATGATGTGTTTTTATTGCATATTTGTTACATTTTGCATAAACATTTATTTTAGTTTAGTCTTAATAAGTTTTGCTTGATTTAAAGTAATTCGTGCTCAAATTGTGTGCATAATTATAGGTTTCCAGAAGCTTGTAATTCATGGAAGGAATGCTGATGCAATAGGCTTGCAAAAATAAAGAAAGAACATGGTTACAAAAGAATTGAAACAAATCTGGAATAGTGCAGTTGTTGTAGTTGTTGCTGTAGCAACCATTACTATAGCCATTGCTGTAGCAATCCTGGAACAATTCCGCGCGGGATACTTGCAGCATTGTGATCTGCAGTTTCCTAATCTGACTTATGCACCCCTAGGCTTTCGTTTACCCTAATATTCAGCTATAAAAGAAACACACATCATAAAGAATAATGAGCGCCATCACCCAAGGAGAAAAACACAAAAAAATAAAAGAAAACAAGATTCAAGAGAGAGATTAAGGGCTGCACAAGAGGAAAAATTGCATATCTCAATTGGGAGCTCAATCCTCCTTATCCTTCTCTAGTTTTTGAGTTTTCTATTTATTCATGGGGATGTCTTTCATGGCTGAAACTTTGTTCTTTAATTTTCTTTTGCAAACCATGAACTAAATTTATTTGTGGTTGAGTGATAAACAATCTTGATGGTTTATTGACTGAATATATGTGTTGCTGCATGTTTGCTGTAGCAGTTTGTTTTGATAGTATTTATTTTTATTCATTATTTCGGTTGATCACTCATTTAATGATACAAGTTAAGAGAGAGCCACAAAGTGGCCTATCTTAGTGGAACATATCAGAGCAATACTTGATTTTAGATTGAGTTTTCTGGATTTAGTTTAACTTATCCCATAAGGGTCATGCTTAATCTAAAATTAGTGATGAATTAGATATAGGGATTCACCTTGTAGGGTAAATATAACCTAAGCGTGTAATGCTATATCTTATGTTGGCATAACAATTGATCACTGTTAGGTTGCATATAGATATAAGATATCCAACATACGATGGCTGAGGATACATAAGGATTCTACCCAGTGTTGTAGCAAATGCTGCAGCAACCGAGCCAAACATTAGAAAAATAGTCAAAACCATTAAGAGAGTTTATTCACTCAACTACTCTATATTCCCATTGGTTTTATCCTTGAGTTTGATGTGATAATTTACTTTGTTGCATTTTATTTATTACATTTCTATTTTAATTAAGATATTAGTTTCATTAATTGTTTTATTTTAATTTAGCGCAAAATCTGCACTGTTAAAATTGCTATAGCAAGTCTGATAACATCAATCCCTATGGAGACGATCTTGAATACTCATCACTTTATTACTTGTTGTGTACACTTGCACATTGACACTAATAGCATTTGAATTTATACCCAACAAGCATGCTCAGCACCTAAGGATCACTCTTCAGACCTTAAAAGAGAAGCAACTTCATGCAAAATTCAAGAAATGTGAATTTTGGCTTGAAAGTGTTATATTAGGACACGTTGTGTCTAAAGATGGAATTTCAGTAGACCCCTTGAAGGTGAAAGCTGTGAGCTAATGGCCCAAGCAAACTAATACAAGAGAAGTCAAAAGCTTCTTGGGTTTGGCTGGATATTATCGAAAATTTGTAGAAGGGTTCTCCAAGATCGTAATGCCATTGACCCAATTGACAAAGAAAAATGTCAAGTTTGTGTGGATGCTAGAATGCGAGGAAAGCTTTAAAGAACTAAAACAACGATTGGTTGCTGCTCTAATATTAGCCATTCCTAACAACTTTGAGGAATATGTCATCTACAGCGATACCTCCAAAAGTGGCATAGGATGCATTCTCATACAAAATGAAAAAGTCATTGTATACGTTTCTAGACAATTAAAGGAGTACGAGAAAAATTATCCAACGCACGATTTGGAGTTGGTAGTGGTGGTGCACGCATTAAAAATATGGCGTCACTATTTAATAAGGGCGCATTATAAGATTTATGTTGATCACAAGAGCCTCAAATACTTCTTTACACAAAAAGAGTTGAATATGCCACAACGTTAGCTAGAATTTGTCAAGAACTACGACCATGACGTAAACTATCATCCTGGAAAAGTAAATGTAGTAGTAGCTACACTAAGTAGAAAGTCAAGCCTGTCAGCTTTAAGGATTCTACCTAAGCCATTACAAAATGGTATATGCAAGGTAGAGATCGAGCTAGTAGTAGGAAAATTTACCTACATGACACTTCGATCGACCTTGTTAGAAAAGATTAAGAAGGGGCAGGAAAGCGATTCCTACTTGAGTTAACTTCGTTTTCAATTAGAACAGATTTATTAATTAAAAAAAATTAGAAAAAAAAGGAATTAGAAACGAAGTTAGGATGGTGGCCACAATTTTCATATGTCATGTATGAGCTCACCTTTGTAATTAGGATGTATATGTAAGCCTTGACAATTTAAAATTATCAGAACAAATCTATGGAAGATGAATAAAATTAAATTTTTTTAGGATTCCCATGGTTTAGTAAAACGAAATTGAGTGTATATATATAGTATAAAAAAATTAATTTTAAGGAGGAATGTGTTTCAAATAAATTATCGAGAAACTACTCTACCATACGAGTAAAAGGACGTAAACTATTTTCCACAAAATTAAGGGACTCAATAAAATTATCCAGCTATTAAGTAAAATTATCCAGCTAAGAGGTCTTTTATGAGTCCTTCTTTTGTATCAGCACATAAAGGATACATTTTAATTAGGGATGACAAAATGTTAGGATTGGGGTCGAATATGTCTTTTGTCGGGTGGTTTGAGTTTGTTTCGGGTTGATCCTAAAAGTCAGATTTTATTTTTATATTTTTTAAAAATTTTAATTATATTTAAAATTTTATAGTTTATAATTGTTTATTTTTATTCGATTAAACTTTAAATTTTGGGCTTAAAGTATTTTTAAACTTTAAATATAAGTTATGAGTGGGTCAAATAAACATTAAAATATGTATTTTAATTAAAATGAAATATATTTTGAAGAATAAAAATAGTAATTTGTTAAATAAAATATTTATAGAATAAAATTGTGTTGGTTGGTTGATACAAAAATATATATGCAGGACCTTTGCAAGATTTACCATGCTAAGTATAAAACACATAAATAAAACAAATGAAACACGTTCTTCTTCTTCTATTACATAATATTTATTTTGACTAAAACTTATTGATGGCATTATGATTATATATAGTTTTTTCATTAACCGTTCTTTGCTAATTACAATTTTAATTAATAATAAGAAATTTGTTCATAACAACATCAGTGGTATAAACCTAATATTTTACTCGAAAACTCAAATTTTATATTTTCTAATTAATTATTTCACGTTAGTTAATTAAAATTCAACTTATATTTTTTAAAAAGTATATATAAGATTACTGATAATTACATCAGAATTCAAATATCAATTTTTTTGTATTATTCTAAAAAATACTCATATCTCGTAAAAAAGAAAATTATCTTCACTCGATTATTTAATAATTAAGAATATTGTAAGAGCAAATCTTCTTCTACTAGGATAAAGTCTTATTAGTTGTACTTAGTATTATTATTTAAGAACCCCATAGGCATAGAGTTCTCTTCGCATAAATCCCTCTAATGGGCATCACATACAGGAGATATATGGTAAAGTTAGAATGAACTAAAAAGGATTCCTGATGCAAATTGGGATGGCAAAACATCGGGTCGGGCTCGGGCTTGGCCAAACCCGACCCGACACGATCAATAAAAAACTAAAGCCCGACCCTAAAAAAACCCTACATATTTTTAGTTAGGGTCGGGTCGGGCCCGACCCGAATCGGGCCAAGGTAGCCCGACCCTACCAAAATTCAATTCTCAATGTAATTTTTCCAATTTTAATTTTCAAAATCTATAATGAAAAATACATAATAAAATTAAATTAAAAACACACAATGTAATTTTTCAACAATTCTAACCAAATCAATTCCATAACCCAACATAAAAAAAAAATCTTATACAATAATACAAATAAAAACTCATAATTCAATTCCAAAACCAAACTTTTTTTTTTTTTGTAAAGAGGGTCGGGTCGGGTCGGGCTGGCTTTAAGCCTGACCCTGACTCTAAATTCATTCGGGCTTTAAAATTGGAGCCCGACCCTGACCCGAAACCCAAAAATTCGGGCCAAAGCCCTAATAATTAGGGTCGGGCTAATCGGGCTAAAATTCGGGCCGGGCTAAATTGCCAAGCATAGATGCAAAGCAACTTTTGTCAAGTTTCTTTCACTTTCTCCGGGAAAATGTCTAGATCATTGAAAAACAAATAGTCTTCATCTTTATTGATTCTTAAAATATTATAATCTCATAGTTAACATATTTTCTTTCCAAAATTAATTGTCAAATAAATAGGGGCAAAAGTGACTTTTAATTCTCAAATAAATGAGGGAAAATGGACAGATTCCCTGCACAGACATACCATGCCAATTTTCAACTTACATCACGGAAGAAAGCCCACAGCTACTACAATGAACACGCACACAGAATAACACACACTCTTTCTCTCTCATCCGAACCGCTTTGTTGTGGAGCGCGAGCGCGTAAGCCGATAAGAGTGTGTTACAGCATAGCAAATGATTCGGGTCGGATTGATCCACAACCCGATGAATGGCCAAATAAATGAATATAATTATATTGAGGTCCCTAATTCTAAACAAAAACACATTTATATATATTGTTTTTCAGTATTTTCAGAAAAATCCAATCATCAGAATCAAGAGGTTTATAAAATCAATTATTTGAGTACTGTATTTATGTACCCCCGGCATCAAGGGAGTTTTTTTAAATTTTTTATTTAATTTAAATATACTATAATCTTTGAAAATATTAACAATATATGTAACACCCCAAATCTAACACGTGCGGAGCACGTAAAGAAGGAGGTTACTTACAAATTATAATCTTTACTCATAAGTTTCAAACTGAAATACCTCCAATTCTTATTCAAATAAATTCACATATCCAAACGTCTAATACTAAATAACTCTTTGCAACTGATAAAATTCTAGCCTTAAATACAAAAGCTAGCGGAATAACTTAAAAATTTAGCCAAACCATCTACCATCCTTAATTCAAATCCATCTTCTCACTCCTCACTGATCAATCCTGGCTTCTGGAAACTAAATCATAATAAACTATAATGAGTACAAAACCCAGTAAGTAAACTACTTTTTCTTATACGGAAATACATACACACTTATACATAATGCAATGGATGATATGACATGATCTTTAGAAATACCGTAAACAAATTCATCTCTTTCTGTCGCTTTCAAACTTTCTCATTTTCTTTCAATAAAATATGTATCCTGCAATGTGGCACTTTGTGCTGCGCGTGGCACTTTGTACCATGCGTGGCACTTTGTAGCGCTCAGGCCTTCAAGAGGTGGCCCCCGCATAGTCTCAAGAGGTGGCCCCCACACAACTTCAAGAGGTGACCCCCAATGCAAAATCTCATAAAACAAAAATCTGATTTGCTAAAATCATTTATAGAAAACTCAATTCATTTTCGTGCTCATTGTTGGGGAAAAATTAGGTTTTTAAATTTTATAAAACCTTTTTAAGGACCGCTCTCATATAATATATAAGAACACGTAATCTAGAAATCGTACCTTGAAAATCCGAGTTGGCTTTTTCCGCTGAAGTGATTTAGGCTCCTGGATCACGATCTGCCACCACCACTCCTGTTAGATCACGATCCGTCACCACCACGCTAGTTAGATCACGAACTATCCCCAATGATCTTCCAGGTTATGACTCAGGTTCGATCTGCACTTGACGTGTGAGCGCCTTTATCACTACCAAAGCAACTAGCACGAGAAAATTTTTCTCTCAACAATGGAGAGAAAAATCTTATTCTCCAATCTGTATAAAGTGGCTTCTTTTTTTTCTGTTGAGAAAATAAGCCTTTTATATCTCCCTTTAGTGAAAACCCTAGGCTCCAAATAATGCCCTATTTAAAACTCACGTTTCTTTTTCTTTTAATAAGGGACCCACCATGTAAAATAACATAAGGCCCCTTACACATAAGCTAATTAAATGGAGCCTCCCACTAAAAGATATAATTAGGCTTTTGACCCAAATAGCTAGTTATCTTGCTTATTAGTCCAGTAGTGGTGCAGTCAATTAAATGAGCTAACCCGGGGATCATTTGGGAACATACAATAGTGGCTACAATAATTAGGCCTGTAATTAAACTAGCCCAATTATTTAATTCCAAATCTACTCCACTAAAAGATTGGAACTGACTTCCATAATTGTATGCTCGAATAATAATTCGTCCCAAGCCACATTGATTTCTTTACTACACAATCCTTTGTACCACATCGTTAATTAAATTGATATCTCAACTGTCCAATCAATTTAATAACATCTTATTCCTTGATCCTTACTGGTTTTCTCTAATGATCATTTTCAACATACTAAATATGTTGACACACTCTGGCCAGAGAATTCTATGATCAAGTGCCGAAAACCTATCAAGAGATGTGTTGTACAAATTCTATATTGTTAATCTATAACTCCAAATCCTTCCCAAGCGATGTAGGATGTCCCAAACATCCACACATTTTCGGTTGGGAATCGCTCTGATACCAATTGTAACACCCCAAATCTAACACGTGCGGAGCACGTAAAGAAGGAGGTTACTCACAAATCATACTCTTTACTCATAAGTTTCAAACTGAAATACCTCCAATTCTTATTCAAATAAATCTAAAAATAAATTCTACTATATTTAGGAGAATTAGGGTATTACAATATACCTCCACTAATAATGTTATATTAATATTTCATAAGGAGGTAAAAAATATGAGTATATTTTGAAAAAACATATTCAGTTGAACTGAGAATACTCAAAATTAATTTTGAATTTAATGACAAAGTTGAGGAGTAAATTCAACAAGCCGAATTATGTAGTAAATCAATTATTAATTTACATAGTAGAATAAATATATTTAATTTTAAATATGAGCATTTTGTATTTCCATGTAATTTTTAGGCTTGTATGATAAAAAGTCTAGTAAATCAAAATCATATTTTTTAATATATTGATTTTTTGGGGTGCATATCTAATTCAGTTCCCGTGATTTGTAAGTTCAGCTTTATCCAAAAACATGACATTCAAATCATGACGGTGAGGACTTATGTGAAGCAAAACATGAACGGAATCTTATATTGAAATATTCTTAAACATTAGGGACTTCACTATTATTACTCAATATATAATTTTCTTTATTTGTAAAAAACGAATTAATGTCGGTTCTTGGGTTCCCTGCTTTATAAACTGAAACTGAGTCACTATGATGAATTGAACAAGAAGCTAGCTGCATCCTTTGATCCTTTCTCCTTGTCCTTTATCTCCCAAAAAATTGCCATTACTATTTCTTCCCAATGCACTAACCTGGGCTCCTTTTGCAAACTCTTTAAACTAGTCCCATTTGCAGATATTTTTTTTTCCTCATTTCAGGTAATAACCAGTGAATTCGTTATTTTGCCATTGTTGTTTCATAGGGGGTTGTTCATTGTTCTTGTTTGTTTGCTCTTTTTGGTTTTGGCATTGAAGCATGTACAAACGTTCTACTAACAAGCTGCTGCAAGCTGCAAACAAAAAAGATGGGATTTAACCTTTATTAAATGTACACTTTCTAGTGTTAAACATACTGTTCAATCAACTTATTGTTAGTCTGTAGCAATTAAACTGCTAACTACAATAATTGAAATTAGTGTGTAAGTTGATAATTGTTTCTTCTACTCTTCAAATACCTAAATAAGTTGACACAACTTAAAAGTAATATTTAACTCCCAAGTATAAGTGTGTCGTGTTGTATTATAACTCGGTGAGTCCGAGGTCGATCCACAGAAAAAAGATTTAATTTGTTTATTTTATTTTATCTAAAAATTGAAATTAAAACTTGAATATAAACAACTTAATTTAAATGAAACTATGGAATTGAACTAGTTAGGGTTATGGATCCACTCTTAGAAATAAATAAAACTTAATAAATTCTTTTTGCCAATTTTTTTAGATTTATTACCCAAAAGATTAATTATACAAATTATTATTATTTTCCCTTTAATTTTATGATGGATTAAGTATTTATTGTGCCAAAATTTAATTTATCTACAATAAGTCAAAATACTATTTCACCATGCCTTATATTAAGATCTTAAGAATTTATTGTGCCAAATTCATTTGTTTGTCTACAATAAATCAAATTTTTAAAATATAAAACATGTATAAAATTAAATAGAAAATAATTTAATTTATAAAATTAAAAATAGAATTTGATTAAATCATATTTATTTTCTAAGAGTTTCACCTTCCCCTAACTAATATTATTTAGTTAAGCATAATTAAAATAAAAAAGAAGTAGTAAAATTGAATTACTTATAATTAAAAGTAATAAAAACAACTAAAATTGGAAATAAAACTAATTTTATTTATAAAAATAATTATACAAAATATTAAAAACACACCTGGAAATCAAGATTACAAGGAGATGTAGAGAATTTGAGAAGAAGAGAGTTGTAGAGAGATGATTAAAAATATAAAAATGAGGCTCTATTTATAGAAAAATAAATTCATAATCCAGTGCTTTGCGGTCCATCATAAGCTTCATGCATGTGCTCCTCACAATCTTTAGATTAAGATCCAATGGCTGGTCAAACTTCAAAAGTCAACATCACACATGGCATCGTTTGACTCGTCCGATTTGCCCAAAGAACGGTTGAGATTTGGCGGGTTAATGGGTGGATCGGGTCGACCCGAATACAAAGATTCAGATCCTCCAACTTGCTTCACCAACCATTGCCATGTGGCACAATCATGGCCATTGAATCATGGACGGTTGAGATTTAGTCAAAATTGCCAGCTATCCCATGCACTCATATCTATTGTAAGCTCATTTCATCATCCAATCAGTGCTCGGTCAACAGGAAAAGTCAACTTTTTTTATACAAGCTCAATTTTAAGCTGATCTTGACTGATCTTAAGGTTTTCGGACCTCCAGAATCCAAATTTGACCTCCATTTATCTGTTTGGAGCCTCGAAGTACGTGAAATTAATATTTTTCCTAATAAACACATAAAAATACACAAAATTAAATATATTTAAAACATAATTAATAATTCCTAATATATTACATAAACACAAATATAAATTATAACATAAGCATAAAATAACATATTATCGCTTGATAATTAAATAATTTTTAATACTAATCACATTATACAGGATTATTTTCAACCAAACCGCGTCACTGTTCAAGCCAGGTCAAACCCTGTTACTGTTCATCCGCGTGGTCAAACCACGTAATGTTAACTGATAACATGGCACAATCCTGAGCGTCCGAAATGTTTTCGATCCGATGGCCATGATTTACTCAATTATCTATAAAAAGGGGGCTCTCCCCCCCTAATTTGATATCTCTGAATCTATTTTTGGGATCCATTTTATATAATTCCTTCTTCATCTTATATTTTCTACATATTTTAATAAATTCTCATTTTACCCGTAGTCAATTATGAGTAACTAATTTTCTTTTAAGCTTGGGTTGAAGGTGAAGTCTCAACATGTGTCATGAGCTGTATTTGGTAAATTTATTTTCTTTTCCCCTCTAATTTTTGTGGATCATTTGACTTTTCGTCGACAAATAATAATAATCTTGTCTAGATACCGCCTTGGTTACACCGGCTCTCTAGTACAAGGTTATTATTATTTGGCACAATAAGCCCTTAGCACCATATTGATTAGTGTGTGGTTCATGAGGTGTGGATTCTCCCCTCATGATTTAATTGGTATTAATAAGGAATATTTAGTCCATGATGCATGTTGATACGGATCCAGATACCCAAGTACGTCATTTTAATAAATTTCTATTCAATTTATTCTCGCCATTTAAATTCCAATTTTAGGATAATCCAAATTATTTTCACCACAAATCCAACCACCCATTTAGAAAATTAATTCTACACACAATTAAAATCCACCTCCTCATGGGATCGACACTCGTCACCATTAATCTATTCTACAATAGATTCGTGTACTTGCGAGTTCAATAAAATTTGCACAGCAGTGGAAAACTAAGGATACCGACTTAAGAAGTCACGGAGTACCGTTATCCGCCATTTATATAGGAAAATAAATCAAAACACGCCAAAATCAAATCTGTAAAATCAAATCAAACGTGAAAGCAAACAACAAAAAATAAACACAATATGTACAAAGGAAGATGAGCTTACATTCATTCTCTCATTGAGTTAACCTCAAGCTTCAATTGAAATTCATATATATCATTCTCTATTGCTTTGGGTTGTCTTTCTTGATCCTCAACAAAGGCCACTAATTCTGGTGGTTGTCGTTCCCAAATTGGATGTGATTTACAGCTTTGTATTAATCTTCTCAAGTGAAATCTTATTCGCAAAAGTCTTTTAAGATGTGTGAATAAAATCTTCCTTATTGAGGTGCTCATGATGTATAATGATGAAGAAAACACAATTATTAAACACACTTAAGTAAGAAACATCACAACGCTTATCATTCAAGACAGTCAAATGATTCAAACGGTAAAAAAATAGTGAAAAGTTAAAACACTCATTAAAAACTTAATCAAGATTTTGTGGGTCACCCAAATTTATTTCGGTGCTTGGTTCACGAGGTTGGTGTTCCAGATAGGGCTTTATTCTTTGTCTGTTAACTTTAAATGTAACACTGTTTTTTAGATTCTCAATTTCTACAGCCCCATGTGGATATACATTTTTCACAATAAATGGGTCACTCCACTTTGACTTGAACTTTCCTGGAAACAAATGAAGATGATAATTATAAAGCAACATTTTTTGACCAATTTCAAATGTTTTTTGAAAAATTCTTTTATCATGAAAATTTTTTGTTCTTGCCTTAATAATTCTTGAATTTTCATATGCATCATTTCTTAATTCCTCAAGTTCATTCAATTGTAATTTTCGCACATTACCAGCATCATCCAAATTTGAATTAAAAGGTTTAACAACCCAAAATGATTTATGCTCAAGTTCAACAGGTAAGTGACAAGGTTTACCATAAACTAGCCGATAAGGTGACATTCCTAAAAACGTTTTAATTGTAGTACGGTATGCCCAAAGTGCATCAATCAATCGAAGAGACCAATCTTTGTGGTTTGGGTTAACTGTTTTTTCTAAAATTTGTTTTATCTCCTTATTTGCTAATTCAACTTGACCATTTGTTTGAGGATGATAAGGGATAGTAATTTTATGTGTAATTCCATATTTTTTCATTAAAGACTCAAATGACTTATTACAAAAATGTCTGCCTCCATCACTAATAATGGCTTGAGGGATTCCAAATCGACTTAAAATGTTTTCTCTTAAAAATTTAACGATAGTTTTACTATCATTATTTTGACAAGACATTGTTTTAATCCATTTTGAGACATAATCAACTGCAACTAATATGTACACAAATCCAAAATATGGTGGAAATGGACCCATGAAATCAATTCCCCAACACTCAAATATTTCAATCTCAAGTATGGGATTTAAGGGCATCATGGTTCTTTTACTAATTGATCCTAAGTTTTGACAGTTTTCACAAGTTTTGCAAAATTCATATGTGTCTTTGAATATGGTAGGCCAATAAAATCCACATTGCAAACTTTTAGCCGTAGTTTTTCTTGAAGAAAAGTGTCCACCGCATGCTTCAGAATGACAAAAATTAATGACACTACTTACCTCATTATCAGGAATGCATCATCGAAAAATCTGTTCAGGGCAATATTTGAACAAGTAAGGATTATCCCAATGAAATTTCTTTACTTTAACCAAACATTTCTTCTTCTCTTGAGTATTCCCTTGCGAAGGCATTTTACATGTAACAAGGAAATTAACAATGTTAGCATACCATGGTATTGAAGTAACAAATAATAAAAATTCATCAGGAAATGAATCATTAATGGGTATCAGTGCAGATTTCATATGTGAGTCTTGATAAATGATCAGCAACGACATTTTTGACACTCTTTTTTATCTTTGATGGTGAGGTCAAATTCTTGAAGTAACAAAATCCAATGAATTAGTCTTGGTTTGGCATCTTGCTTAGTCGTCAAATATCTCACAGCAGCGTGATCAGTAAAAACAACAATTTTAGAACCAACCAAATATGAGCGAAATTTATTTAATGCATACACCACAACAAGTAATTCTTTTTCAGTTGTCGAATAATTCATTTGAGTACTATTCATTTGAGCACTCGCATAATGAATCACAAACGACTTACGATCTTTTTTTTGTCCTAAAACAACACCAACAGCAAGGTCACTTGCATCACACATTAATTCAAAAGGCAAATTAGGGGATTGTATAATAGGTGCAGATGTCAAAAGGCAAATTATTTTCTCAAAAGATTTTTGGCAATCATCAGTCCATTCAAATGGTACATCTTTTAATAAGAGGTTACAAAGTGGTTTAGATATGACATTAAAGTTTTTTATAAACCTCCTATAAAATCCTACATGCCCTAAAAAAGATCGAACATCTCTAACTGTTTTTGGTTGTGGAAATTTATATATGACTTCAATTTTTTCTTTGTCAACTTCAATTCCTTTAACAGATACAATATGACCCAAAACAATTCCAGAAGTAACCATGTAATGACATTTTTCCCAATTTAAAACGAGTTCTTTTTCAACATATCTTTTTAAAATTTTTTCAAAATTATCAAGGTAATCATCAAAAGAATTCCCAAACACTGTCAAATCATCTATAAAGACCTCTAAACAATGTTTGATCATATCAATGAAAATACTTAGCATGCATCTTTGAAATGTTGCAGGAGTATTACAAAGTCCAAATGACATTCTTTTAAATGCAAATGTTCTAAAGGGATATGTAAATGTGGTTTTTTCTTGGTCTTCAAGTGCTATAGGAATTTGATAATAACCTGAATATCCATCTAAAAAGCAGTAGTAGGGATGTCCAGCTACTCTTTTTAAGATTTGGTCAAGAAATGGTAATGAAAAATGATCTTTTCTAGTGAATTTATTTAATTTCCTATAATCAATGAACATACGCCAACTGGACGTAATTCTTGTTGGAATTAATTCATCTTTTTCATTTCTAACTACAGTGATTCTAGATTTTTTAGGCACTAATTGTGTAGAACTTACCCACTTACTATCAGAGATAGGGTAGATAACTCCCGCATCAAGTAACTTAAGAACTTCTGTTTTTACTACTTCTTTCATGTGTGGGTTTAGTCTTCTTTGAGGTTGTTGACATGTTTTAGCATTTTCTTGCAAATTGATTCTATGTGTGCAAATTAAAGGATTAATACCTTTAATGTCATTTAAAGTCCATCCAATTGCGTTTTTATGCTTTTTAAGAACACATAGTAACTTACCTTATTGGTCGCTTGATAAAGTCGAAGAAATTACAACAGGATAAGTTTGTCTTCTCCAAGATAAGCATACTTCAATCCCTCTGGCAAAGGTTTCAATTCCAATTTAGGTGCTTCTTGTTGTTCAGTCTTTTCAATGATTCCAAACTGCTCAAATTTTGGTTTCCCATCATCACTTTGCAAAGTCTGACAAGAATCAAATAACAAATTTATATTAGAAGTATCATGTTCAAGTTGTTTACTTGATTCAATCGAATTAACCAAACAAATATCACCAAGTTTAGAAAAACTCCCTTTTTGAATATTTTGTTCATCAATTTTCTTTTTATTCTCATTTTCCTCATTAGGTTGCCTACACATATTGAAAACATTCAATTCCAAAGTCATATTTCCAAATGAAAAATTCATTAAGCCCTTCCTACAATTAATCAAAGCATTAACAGTTGCTAAAAATGGTCAACCCAAAATTACAGGAATTGATTTATAATTATTCACAACAGGTTCAGTTTCTAAAATAATAAAATCCACGGGGTATATGAATTTAGCAACTTGTACTAAAACATCTTCCACTATTCCTTTTGGTATTTTAACTGATCTATCGACAAGCAAAAGTGTAGTTGAAGTTGATTTTAACTCACCAAGATTAAGTTAAAGATAAACTGAATGTGGAAGCAAATTAACACTAACACCAAGGTCTAACAAAGTATGCTCAATTTTGTGGTCTCCAATAATATAAGAAATAGTAGGACAACCAAGATCTTTATACTTCAACTTATTATTAGTAGACAGAATGGTACTTGCCTGTTCAGCCATAAAAGCACTTTTTTTTACCTTCTATTTACTCTTAACAGTGCATAAGTCGTTTAAAAATTTGGCATATGAAGGTACCTGCTTGATTGCATCTAACAAAGGAATGTTAACTTTCACTTGCTTAAAGATTTCATAAATTTCATAAGAGTGATTTGATTTCCTTGGTTTATTCAATGCATGCGGAAATGGTGGTTCAGATGAAACAATAGTTATTTCTTCCCTAGGTGTAAGTTTATCTAGTTCTTCCTTACCCTTTGATTTTTAGTTTCATAAGGTTCAGGAATAGGCTGATCAATAACCTTACCACTACGAAGAGTTATAACTGACTTAACTTGGTCCATGGGTGCATTTTGAATTTTAGGATTTGGTTGTGGTTGAGCTGGAAATTTTCCTTTTTCTTGAATTGTGAGTGCAAAAGCAATTTTAGCAAGAGTATCTTTCAAATCAGAAAAGTTTTGTGCATTTTGATTGTTAATACCATCTTGTTTCCTAATGAATAAATGCATTGTATCTTCTAAATTTTTCCATGGTGGTGGAACATATAGTACAAAAGGCTGAGTATTTTGAAAATTTTGTGGAGGTGCTGCTTGTAAAGATTGTGCATTATTATTATTCCTCCAACTAAAATTTGGATGATTTCTCCAACCAGGATTATAAGTTTGTGAATATGGGTTTGGCTTGTTAAAAGTGTTGATGGCATTAGCTTGATCATGCAAACATTCTTTGCGTGTAGGCAGAGTGGGACAATCTTGAGTGAAATGATCATTAGAACTACAAACATTACATGTAATTTCTTGAACAGATTTTACTTGATCACTTGTTTTATTTTCCAAAGCTTCAACTTTCCTAACTAGGGATGCAAATTTTGCTTGTAAATCATGATCTTCCCTAAGGTTGTAGATTCCTCCACTAGATGGAGATGGTTGTGGTTTATTAGTCAATTCAAAAGTTCCAACAATATCCCAATGTTGTACATTTTTAGCTAGTTGGTCAAGTTATTCTAGTGCATCTTCAGGAGTTTTATCTTTAAATTCACCATTACACATTATTTCTACAACTTGTCTAGTTTGTGGTATTAAGCTCTTGTAGAAACAAGTGACCAATCGCTAAGTTTCAAAACCATGGTGTGGACATATGTTAAGCAATTCTTTAAACCTATCCCAACATTGGTATAATGTTTCTTCATTTTTTTAAGTAAAAGAAGTAATTTGCCTTTTAAAAGAATTTGTCCTATGAGGTGGAAAGAATTTTTCAAAAACTGTTCTTGCATGTTATTCCAAGTTCTTATTGATCCAAATCTAAGGTTTTGTAGCCAAGTTTTAGCTTTATCTTTTAATGAAAAAGGAAAAAAACTTTAATCTAATTATGTTCATGCTACAATTTTGGTCTGTGTATGTATTACAAACTTCCTCGAAATCTCTTAGATGCAAATATGAATTTTCAGATTCTAAACCATGAAATGTTGGTAAAAGTTGGATGATACCTGGTTTGAAGTTAAATCGAGATGCTTCTGGAGGAAATACTATACACAACAGTGCTCTAGTTCTTGTTGGATTCACGTAGTCTCTCAAAGTTCTCGGTTGATTCTGATCATGTTGAGATTGGTTGTCTCCCTGATTAATTGGAGGATTAAGTTGACCTAAATTATTTTCATCTTGGATCTCGTCTATGATTGGTGGTGGTGATTGAGATCTATGAATTAACCTGCCACTTGAAGTTCGAGACTAATGTCTCATACAATAATTATATCACAAAGATAACAAACAAATTAGTAACACAAAAACTAAATGAAAATTACAAAAAGAAAAAAATGAAAATTAAATATGCAAATAATATAAGTGTACAAAAGAAAATTAATAACTTAAAATTAAATAACTACTTTGGTGGTTGAACCAACCAATTAAATTAACAAAAAAAATAATGCATAAAATAAGTGCGAAATAAAAAAAACGGGTGGTTGAACCCACCATATAAAATAAAAAAATATAAAATAAAAAAATGCGAAATAAAAAACTGAAAATTAAATACTGAATAAAAAAAATTAGTAGTTAGTTTGTTAAGTGTTAGTAGTTAGTTTGTTTGGTCCAAATTAAGTCCAAATTGAGTCTAAATAAATCCAAGTCTAATTATTGTGAGAAATTTTGTCTAGGGATCTTATTGCAAATTATTTATAATTTTATAGCCACACCATAATTTTTAGAAGTTTAGAATTGAGCCATGTGGGATGAAAGTGAAGATTCTAAAAGATTTTAGGGTTAGAACGTAATTATGAGAAGAATGAGCAAGAAACAAGAATTGTTGGGGTGAAACTAGAACTATGAATGATGTGGGGGTAGAAGAGAATGTAAGAAAAGGAAAAATGGGCAAACGAAAATTTACACAAAAAGTAAAAAAATAAAAGAAAAAATAAAACAAAATAAATACCTCTCCCCGGCAACGGCACCAAAAACTTGACACGACTTAAAAATATTTGATTTACTCTTAAGTATAAGAGTGCCTAGTTATAATATATCTCGGTGAGTCCGAGGTCGATCCACAGAGGAAAGATTTAATTTGTTTATTTTATTTTATCTAAAATTTGAAAATAAACTTAAATATAAATACCTTAATTTAAATAAAACTATGAAATTGAATTAATTAGGGCTGTGGATTCACTCTTAGTTGTAAATAAAACTTAATAAATTCTTTTTTCCATTTGTTTTAGATTTATTACCCAAAAGATTAATTATATAAATTATTATTATTTTCCCTTTAATTTTATGATGGTTTAAGTATGCATTGTGCCAAAATTTTTAATGTCTACAACAAGTCAAAATATCATTTTACCATACCTTATATTAAGATAAAAAGAATTTATTGTGCCAAATTCCCTTGTTTGTCTATAATAATCAAAATTTCATAATATAAAATATGTATAAAATTAAATAGAAAATAACTTAATTTATAAAATTAAAAATAGAATTTGATTAAATCATATTTATTTCCTAAGAGTTTCACATTCCCCTAACTATTAATATTTAGCTAAACATTTTTTTAATAAATGAAATTACTAAAATTGAAAAACACATAATTAAAAATGGAATTTGAAAATTGAAATAAAACTAATTTTATTGATTGAAAATAAATTACAAAGAGAGATGAGAAGAAGAATTTGGGGGAAAAGAAGAGAAGAGAATGTGTGGAGAGGTGTGTTCACCCCCCTCTATTTATACTAATGCATGGTAAATCCTCACCACACAAATAAATAAATCTAATTATATCTTAACCTTACATTTGTCCCACTAATAAAACTTAAATCTAACTTATCTACTCAAGAATATCAAACACATTCCACTAACAATTACCATACTTAACATGATAAAAATTTATAATTTTACAATTACCATATTTACCGTGGTAAACACGTAAAAAATTACAACAAAAGTCTTGGATCCTCATCGACAATGACATAATTTCTCGGACTTCCGGAATCCAAATTCGACATATATACATTTGTTCGGAGCCTCAAATTGCATGAAATTATTATTTTTACCTAATAAACACACAAAAATACACAAAATCAAAATATTTAGAAAAATAATTAGAAATTCACAATACGGTACACAATTACAAATATAAATTACATTAATAAAAAAATAACATTTTTATCCCTTAATAAACATGCAATTTTTAACACTAATCACACCCCCAACTAGCTTATTACTAGCTCTAGCAATTAAAGCGTTAAGATTTACAAAATTCACATGCAAGTTAATAGTTGTTCATCTATCCTCTAAACTCCGAAATAAACTCTCCCAATTTTTTTCTTAACTGTTGGTCGTCCACTCATTATCTAGAGTATCATAAACCTTTTTTTGTACTCAAGTAATTAACACAATACTTATGGGGTTTCATTAAAAGAAAACAACATTTTCGTTCTAAAACTCATTAGAAATTCTATCTTCAGGCAGTAAATTATTCAAGCTTTTTTTTTTGAAAATTTCATTTTTAACCCATTTAGCGAGCTTTAGGTCAGTGACTCCCAGACCAGTTGACCTTAGGGCACTAGGTGTTGAAACACCCCTACGGACTTAATTACTTGGGTTTTTAATAAATAAGGAAACAATATATCTATAACCCATGTAGCGAGCTTTAGGCCAGTAACTCCTAGACCAGTTGACCTTAGGGCATTAGGTGTTAAAATACCCCTACGGACTTAATTACTCGGGTTCTAGATATAACAAAATTAAACTCATTCAATTTTTTTTCTTTTTCTCTTTTTTTTTGCAATATACACTTTCTACCACCTTAGAAATTATCCCTAATAAATTAAAAGAATAAAATGTTGCAAAAATTTTAACTTACAACCCACTAGTATGTGTCATAGTGTGTGTGTGAAGAATGATTTAATAATACCTGTTAAATGAGTAAACAACAAAATAACTTTATAAGTAAATGGAGGAGAGTTCACAAATTTGAGTAATTCTACCTACTTTTCATGGTTTTGAGTCTAAAATTTCATACCTAGATTTGAGAGAATTTGAAGAAGTTTGTAACATATATACTGATCAAAATTGTAGCATGAACATAGTCAGACTTAAATTTTTCCCTTTTTCATTAAAGGAAAAAATTAAAGAAAAGGGAAAAACTAAAACATTGCCACAAAACCTTTCAGGATCCATTAGAACTTGGGATGAAATGTACGCATAATTTTTAAAAAAATTCTTTCCCCTCCACAAAATGAATTCTTTCAAAAGGCAAGTCACCACTTTCATTGAAAAACCAAGAGAGATCTTTTACCAATGTCGGATAGGTGTAAGGAGTTACTTAACATTTGCCCATAACATGTTGAAATGATGTGTAACGGTTAGTTTAGAGACAAATTATCTTGACTATACAATAGAGAATGCACAAGACGAGGACATAGTTGGTTCTTATGAGTCATTAAGTAAACCTTAATCATATCCATCTGGTAGAGGCATGTATAACCTTAAAGAAGACTTGCATCTTTAGCCAGAAAAGTCGAAGTATTCGAGGTGAAAAAGATTGATCATGTAAAATCTATTCAAGATATTTCATGTAATGTTTGTAGTTCTACTAACCATTCTGTAGGACTGTCTGATTTTGCCTGCTCAAAAAGAAAGGTTGCATGAACAAGCAAATTTCATAGACAATTTCAAATCACCGAATCCTAATCCACACACACATAACTACAACTTTGGTTAAAGAAACCACCCAAATTTTAACTGAAGAAATAATAATCATACACAACTATCACAACCACCTCCTCCAAGTCAGAACTTTCAAAAATCTAACAATTACTCACCTTATGTCCCACCACCAAGAAAAAATCTTGAAGATACATTGCATTCATTCATAGAAAAATAACAGTCCATCAGTAACCAAACTATACAAACCTTGACCAATTTGATAGATATTATCTCCAAATTAATATCGACCCTCACCATTCAGGATAAAGGTAAGTTTTTTTTCCCAATCAAAATGGAATTCTAAAAGTCAACAACATTCTTAAATGGATAGCACAGGAAACCAAAACATAAGCTAGGTTAAATCGGTTGTAACTTTCATGGTGTTAAAGTTGTAAAAAAAACAGATTGTTGATCTCGTGAAATTAATAAAGACTTAACAACCAACTCTCCTTCTATAACCCCATTTCCTTAAGCGTTTATCAAACCAAAATAATCAAATTACAGTCCAGGGATTTATGAAGTTTTCAACAAGTAAAGGTCAACATTCTTTTGCTAGATGTCATTAAATAGGTATCGTCTTATGCTAAATTTCTGAGGATCTATGCAATGTAAAAAGGAATTATAAAGTGCAAAAGAAAGCTTTTCCAGCATAACATGTTAGTTCCATTCCTCAACCAATACGCTTTGAAATACAAGGATCTGGTTGTCTAACTATTTCATGCATTATTGGGGGCCAATCAAACATGCTTTGCTTGATCTTGGTGATAATGTCAAGTGGCTTCCTTATTCAGTGCACCAAAAACTTAATCTTGGTGAGTTAAAACTGACTTCCACTACTCTTTTGCTTACTAATTGGTCAATTAAGGTACCGAAAGATTTAATAACTAGTCCGAGTTGATAAATTCTTATATCTTATAGATTTTTTTTTGTTTTGGAAACTGAATTAATTACTAATGAATGCAAAAAAATTTCTGTCACATTAGGGCAACCATTTCTAGCCACTACTTATGCTTCGATTAATTGCAAAAATAGAGCGATGAAATTATCTTTTAGAAATATGGCATTGGAAATCAATGTGTTCAATATGTATAAACAACCTCGAGACACAGAAGATGAAGATAAAGAGAATGAGAAAATTGAACTCATTGAATCAATTATTGAAGAACTCATTCAGGATGAGATTTCTACAAACTCTATGGCAAGACGCGTTTTGGGGTGTATGGGCGCCCCAAGAACAAAACCGTGCGGGCCTTGTTAAGGCCCAAAGCAGATAATATTTTGCTAGGCCTGGGTTGGGTCATGACATTAAAATCTTAAAATCAAGCATGGAAGAAATAGAATGTAAATTGCATAAGAGTTTTCTTTCTCTTTCTCAAAATACTCTAAAAAAAATTTACAAAGCTCATGTGGAAGGATTATGTCTGTTAATGATCCATAGGATTCTAGCTGATATTCATTGGTTAATTGAAGCATAGGTTTGATTAGTTGGCGAGTTTTCTGATATATTTGCTTCTTGCATGCTTGGTTTTAGAAAAAGCACATTTAAGAAAAAAAAAGAGAGCTAAACCACTTGGCTCTAAATGTCATAAATGTGCAAGACTTTCTTGCAAAGCATGTTGTAAAATTTTAGGAATTATTTCTAATTATTGTGAAGATAAAAATAAATACATGAAGAATGATCGGAGTAAAGAATTATTAGATGATATCTTGCAATCATTAGAGATTCATCCAAGTTGATATGTGCAATGTGAGATTCATAATTTATGGACTCAATTCCTAAAACAAAGTGTAAAATTTAGTTTCAGGAATCTGACTTTAAAAAACCTTTTTTGCCAATTTATAAGAAAATCAAATGGGAAGTCTGTCCCCGACCCATAGAGGGCATTCAATCTATTTAATGAAAGTAAAACCAAAGGAATATGTGAATTTTGTTTTTATTTTTCTATTATTATTTTGCTCTAACTTTGTTGACTTATTGATCTAAGGTTTCCTTCAGCATTTGACTAATTATCGTTTCTACCTTTTTGTCATTATGTTTGACAATTGCTAGCCTCTGCATTTATTATCATTGATGCATTGCCTTTCTTGGATTTATAAATAGTTTGTTATATATATGTATGTATGTATGTATGTATGTATGTATGTATCTTGCATGATCCAAATTCTTTTAAAAAAAAAAGAATCATAATGGCAGTAGTTCCAGTTTGAAAGCTTAAAAATATTTGTGTATTTTGTGGATCAACTTCTAAACATACTCCAAACTTTGTTAAAGCGATCGAAGACCGTGGAAGGGTACTGTATAAGTGAAAAATACATTTAATAAATGGAGGTGGTGATTTTGGACTTATGGGATTTTCTTGCAAGCTACAAATACTAGAGGGAGTTAAGTTTTGGGTATAACCCCAAAATCTTTGGCTAAAGCGAACATCATTGGAAAAACAAATAGTGATGTGCTCATTGTCATAGGTGTGCATGAATGCCTCATTGCGATGATTTAGCATGTTGATGCTTTTATTGCCCTTCTAGGTGGACTTGGGATCTTCAAAGAAATATTTTCCATTGTAACCTGGGCACAATTGAACATCTACAAAAAACCTATTGGGCTGTTAGATGCAAATTATTACTACGCTCTCTTGATGATGTTTCTTAATGATACTGCGAGACATAATTTTCTTTCCCCTTCATCATAAAGATCCTTGTTTGATGAGATTAAGGATAAAACTATCACAAGCACATGCGATGAGTCATATTTAGATCCTGCTCAAGTTCCCGTCGGACCCGTTACAAGAGCTCAAGTAAAAAAATTTAAAGAAGCGCTTAATGGATTGATTCAAGCAACTTGGGCTCAATCAAATTCGTGGAGGCCCGTTAAAAGAATTGCACATGATAAATGCATGATTTAGGCTCTTGAAGTTTCCAAATTATTACTTCCATGAAATATGGAGTTGGTTTGCACATTATGGTGGGAAAATATATTATTTTCCTTTTTCAGATACTTTCCCATTTCTTGATGAGGCTATTAGGGAAACAAATCAATGATTTCTATTTTAATCGCCTAGTTTCCATTTAATTGATGTAAGGCATTTAAGCCAATTAGAATCCTGATTTAATTTAGATTTTTTCATATTTACTTAGATTAGGATTCTGATTTAGTTTAAATTCTTTCTTATTTACTTAGATTAGAATTCTACTTTGATTTAGATTCTTTCCTATTAGGGAAGATTCAGAATCTGATTTGATTTTTGGTTTAAGATTTATTTCCAAAAATTCTTGTAACCAACCCTATATAATGTACTCGAATCCAATAAACGAGGGAGAAGTGTTTTGATGCAATTGGTGAGAAAGTTAATTCTCTTTTGTTCTTTACAAACTCTTTGAACTTATCAGATTTCCGTGGCATTCAAGCTCTTAACTTATCAATCAGACCATCCATAGTTGATTGTGGCATCTTCATATACCAAGGTTTGTACTTTCAATAAGCATTAGGTCGAGTTTCTAATCAATTTATGATTTAAATTCGATCTTGGGAACTAAAGTGATTAGTGTCGCGTCAGTTCTTGATGGGGTTTGTATCATTTGGTATCAGATCCTAGGCACCAAGGTCAGATCCATCTATCTTGTTGTTTTTCTTTCTTGTTTGAATTTTTCATGCTTGTTATAGTATCTATAAAAAAAATCATGAATAGTGTCGTGTAAACAGTGTTGCGTGAACAGTAGTGAACAACACCTTGTGAACAATATTTACGTGAACAATATTTTTAAGGTTTCTTTTTCAAAATCAATTTTGCATCCTTGTGGTTTAATTCTCCTTAAATCCATAAGTTTTACCTATACCTTTTCCTAAAAAAAAAACAGATAGAGAGAATCCCTAATCCCTTCTTAAAATCTTTCATTTTTTTTCCATTATTTGTGTCTTGGAAATCTAAAAAGGGTTTTACCCCATAGGTGAAAATTTTACCCAAAATCAAAACTCGACTTTACGTACACATTGCCTTCTTACTGTTGAAATTTAAGTCTCCTTAGTGTAATCTTTGTGAATTGCTACAGAAATCCTGATATTGGTTCGATTAGTTTGATAAGAACCGAGTGAGAATTACTAAGAGTGGAAAAAGACAAGAGAGGGTGAGCGTATTAGAGGGTAAAAGCCAATTAATTTGAGTGAAACACAAGTGGAATTGAGTGAGTCATTTTCTTAGGTGAAACACGTAAGGGAGTGAAGTAAGATCCTTTCCACATTATTTCTAACTTTCTTTTGCAGATGTTAGCTATGTCTCACATCCTAGAACGAAATACAATTGACGGGGATCAATCCACAACTACTCAGAATTTACAAATTCAAGCATTGATGGGAGAGATAAGGAGGATGAGGAGGGCTGAATTAGAGCTCATATGCGAGCATTTGGATCAAGTGGAGAACACACGTGTAGGGCAGTCACAACCCGTTCCCCAAGCACATAGAAGAGAAAGAGCTCCAGCCAGAGGAGAGATTGATGACTATTATAAGGATAAGTATGATGAAAGGGAGGACTCAATGGGTAGCTATAGGAGAGATGAACAAGGTAGGAGAGCTAGGAATAGAGATGATGGATTAAGTGGCATAAAGGTGAAGATTCTATCTATTCAAAGAAAATCCGACCTAGAAGCAACCTTAAATGGGAGAAGAAAATGGAGTTCATATTTTACTGCTACGATTATTTAGAGGCAAAAAAAGTAAAATTGGTTGTGATTGCATTTTCTGACTATGCTATTACCCTTTGGGGTCAACTTGTTATAAGTAGGAAGTGAAATAGGGAATGTCCAGTTGAGACATGAGATGAAATAAAATCATTGATGAGAATGCGTCTTGTACCTAACTAATATTATCGAGACTTGTACAAAAAATTACAACGTCTTACGCAGGGTAGCCGAAGCATGGAGGATTATTATAAAGAATTGGAGATTGACATAATTAGAGCAAATGTGGAGGAGGATAGAGAAGCTACCATAGCACGATTCTTAAATGGTCTAAATCGGGAGATTGCAGATAAGGCTGAGTTGCAACATTATGAGGAGATTGAGGAGATAGTCTACAAAGCCATCAAGATTGAACAGCAACTCAAGAGGAGGGGTAACACTCGTGCAACCCTAAGCTTGAGTTCTTCTCTTTGGAAGCCGAGCTATGTGAAATGAGATGAGAGACCACAAGCATCTACTACACCTAAGCTAAGATCCATGCCCTCGAAGTATGATTGACAAGGTTACATCGTGACTCCAACTATAAGGAATCATGACATTAAGTTTTTTAAATGTCAAGGCAAGGGGTATATTGCAAGTGAATGTGCGAATAAAAGAGTTATGGTATTGCGGGACAATGGTGAGATTGTAACTGGAGATGAAACAGAAGAAAATGAGATGCCACCATTAAAGGACATCGAAGATATAGAGTATATAGCCCCTGAGGAATTGACTTCAGTAGCGAGGAGAGCTTTGAGTGTATAAGTAAAAGAAGACGAAACAGTGCAACATGAAAACATTTTCATACTAGGTGCTATGTTCAAGACAAAATATGTAGTATAATTATTGATCGAGGAAGTTGTACTAATGTTGCTAGTACTATCATGGTAGAGAAGTTAGGGCTTCCTACACTTCAACACCCATGGCCATATAAACTACTATGGTTAAATGACAGTGGTGAGGTGAAAGTGAACAAGCAGGTACTGGTGACTTTTTGGATTGGCAAGTATGAAGATAAGGTGCTTTGTGATAGAGTACCAATGCAGGTTTGACACTTGTTACTTAGGCGGCCTTGGCAATTCAACAGATGTGTGAAGCATGATGGCTTTAGCAATAAATATTCAGTTGTATTTAATCAGCGTAACATCACTCTTGTTCCATTGACACCAAAGTAGGTTTATGGAGACCAAGTGAGCCTACAGAGAGAGAGTGAGCAAAAGAAAAATAGAGAAAAAGAGAGTGAAATTCAAAAAAAGGTCGAGGAAATTGTGAGAGAAAACCCAAAGAAAAATACGGCCATTGAGCGAAAATCAGATGGAAAATAAAAGAATTTCTACGCGAGAACAAGTGAGATAAAAAAAGCATTGTTTTCACATCAATCGATGATTGTGCTTTTGTACAAAGAGGCATTTTTGAAAACTAACGAATTTGACCCTACTTTGCCTAGTTTTATTACTTCTCTTTTGCAAGAGTATGAGGATGTATTTTCTGAGGAAGCGCCATATAGTTTACCTCTAATCTGATGGATTGAGCATCAGAGTGATTTTGTGCCCGGTACAGCCATTGTAAATAGACCAGCCTATAGGAGCAATCTAGAGGAGACTAAGAAACTTTAAAGGCAGGTTAATAAATTAATGGAAAAATGGCACGTGAGAGAAAGCATGAGTCCATGTGCAGTTCCCGTTTTATTAGTTCCTAAAAAGGATGAGACATGGAGGATGTGTGTTGAATGTTGAGCCATTAACAATATAACCGTAAAGTATCAACATCTTATTCCTAGGATGATGACATGCTTGATGAATTACATGGGTTTTATGTATTTTTCAAAATTGATTTGAAAAGTGGATATCATCATATTAGAATGAAAGAATGAAATGAATGGAAAATTGAATTTAAAACAAAATATGATTTTTATGAATGGTTAGTCATGCCTTTTGGTCTAACTAATGCCCCGAGCACTTTTATGAGACTTATGAATCATGTCTTTCGAGCTTTTATTGGCAAGTTTGTTGTTGTTTATTTTGATGATATCCTCATTTATAGAAAAAAAACATAAATGATCCTGTAGTACATTTGAAATCCATTTTGGATGTGATTAGAAATGAAAAGTTATTTGCTAATCTGAAGACGTGTACTTTTTGCATTGACAAACTTATGTTTCTAGGATTTGTTGTGAGTTCACAGGGTATACAGGTTGATGAGGAAAAGGTACGTGCAATCCAAGAATGGCTGAGTCCCACAAGTGTAAGTAATGTAAGAAGCTTTCATGGGCTTGCTAGTTTTTATCGATGATTTATGAAAGACTTTAGCACATTAGTCGCACCGCTTACTGAAGTAATAAAAAAAGATGTTGGACTCAAGTGGGGAGAAGCGCAAGAGAAGGCATTTCAAATAATCAAGCACAAGGGGACCAATGCTCATTTATTATGTTTGCCTAACTTTAATAAAACATTTAAAATTGAATGCAATGCCTCATGTATTAGTATTGGCGTAGTCCTAATGCAGGAGGGACGACCAATTGCTTACTTTAATGAAAAGTTGAGTGGGGCAGCCTTAAACTACCTTACTTACAATAAAGAGTTGTTTACGTTGGTTCGAGCGTTAGAAACGTGGCAGCACTACCTATGGCCTAGGGAGTTCGTGATTCACACCGATCATGAGTCCTTAAAACACCTTAAAGGCTAACACAAGCTGAACAAGAGACATGCTCGATGGGTAGAATTCATTAAGACATTTCCATATGCCATTCGTTACAAGCAAGGTAAGAAAAACCTTATTGCAGATGCGCTTTCCCACAAGTAGTCTTAATATCAACACTTAATGCTAAACTACTTGGGTTTGAACATATTAAGGAATTGTATGCTGATGACCTTAATTTTAGTGTTGCATACCAAGCTTGTGAAAAGACCGCAGTCGGTAAATACTTTAGGCATGATGTCTACTTATTTTGGGAGAATAAACTATGTGTGCCTAACTATTCTTTAAGAGATTTGTTAGTGAGAGAATCCCATAGAGGAGGGTTAATGGGGCATTTTGGAGTTGTAAAGACTCTAGCAATTTTACAGGAACACTTCTATTGGCCACATATGAAACGAGATATTGAAAGACTTTGTGGTAAATGTGTCACTTGTAGGCAAGCCAAATCAAAAGTGCAACTTTATGGCTTATACACCCCTTTGCCAATATCTAGTGCACCTTGGACTGATGTTTCGATTGATTTTGTACTAGGTTTACCTAGGTTTAGATAGGGAAAAGACTCAATTTTTGTGGTTGTAGATAGATTTTCAAAGATGACACATTTTATTCCATGCCACAAAACGAATAATGCTTCTAATATTGCTGACCTATTTGAAATACTAACTAGGCAACCCAAGAGGGGGGGTGAATTGAGATTTTAAAAATTAAGCAAAGTAAACCACACAACAATCCAATCTAATGCCTTAATAAATTCGAAAATAATAAATTCAATGAAAGCACAATAATAAATGAGCAAGGGAAGAGAAAGCAAACTCAAGGATTTTTACGTAGTTCGGCTATCCCCGCCTACGTCCACGCCTCCAAGCACACCCCGCTTGAGGATTTCACTATCCAAGCCTCCCAAGGCTTCAAATGTTTACAATTGACTTCCAAGGTGTCAATGAACCTTTACAACAAGAGATTATATCCCCAATCTCTTCACCCCAAGTGTTTCCCACACTTGTACACTCACACTTTGATGAGAAATGATAAATACAACAATGAATCTCTCTTTAAGAGTGAATATACAAATTATAGCTCAATGATGATTCAACAAAAATGATTTACGAAATGGAAGCTCAATATATGTTGTGTGCACTTGTTTATGCTTGATTGGATTGCCAAAAATGAATTGGTTTTGAGTTTATATAGTTTGAGCTCAAAAACTAGCCGTTATGCACATTTTTTGTCGTAACCGGATTGCCGGATATGAACATCCGGTTAGCCGCTTGATGTTACCGTTACAAGCACAAATTTGAAATTCTGAACATCCGGTATGCCGGTTTTTCACATCCGGATTGCCGCTTATGGTCAGAGGCTTTGCTGCACAACAACCGGATTGCCGTTTGTCAGGATCCGGTTAGCCGCTTTCGATTCGGATACATTCTGCCCAAATTCGGCTTGCCGGATTTTCACATCCGGTTAGCCGCTTGCTACAGTGATGGCTACAGTGAACTATTTTCCAAAATTACAGTTTGACCCTAAAACGTTATAAAACTGTATTATGACCCAAAATGTTATGAAACTTTGCAAATAGGTCCAATTTCAGAATTACTTAAGAATAGTTATCTTTCCAAAACTTTCTGAAATTATGATATGGCCCCAAAGATTTTATTGTTTCGCACAAAGGTCCTTTTCAACATAATACCCATATTTTCAAAGTTCTCAAAACCTTTCACTTTAGTCCAAAATATTCATAAATTATAGTATGGCCCAAAACATTTAAATAGTTTCAAATAGGTCCAAATCCGAAATTCAAAAACAATATCAAAGGCTTTAAAAACACATTCATTTTAGTCCAAAACACTTTGATTTCATAGCCTCATTTTCTTATTATAAAAACACAATTCATAAATCTTTGTTTAATCAATACATGTGGTTTGTTATCATCAAAATCAATATCTATAGCTATATAAGCTAACAATCTCCCCCTTTTGATGATGACAAAATACATTACAAAGATTTAATCTAGTTATAAAAAAGCTCACCCTTAATCAATGCAAGGTTAAAAATTTATTTAAAACAGACTCCCCCTGCATACATGCATACTCTCCCTGGATACATGCATATTTTTATAACATCATTTTTCCATTAAATATAAAACATTTATAATGTAAAAGTAATGATTTATTTAAAATGTATAAAACATAATTTGAGCTTTAAAAGATTAAGCATTCTTAATCTTGTTTGTTATCATCAAAATCAACATTATGAAAACATATATGTTAACAATCTCCCCCTTTTTGATGATGACAAACATTTCATGCATTTAAAGAATGATTCCACAAATTGCTCCCCCTAAATACAATTTTCTCTTACAATTTGCCAATTAGCTAAATTAACAGATTTAAATGATTTAAATACATGAATTTTTTTCTCCCCCTTCATCATTAAAAAGAAAACTGAACTGGCAGAGAAAAAGAGGAGTAAAGTTTTATAAACTTAAAAACATGATTTAAAAACATGTATTCTTCTCCCCCTTCATCATCAAAAAGAAAACTTAAAGGAAAAGAATAAGAGTAGCAAATTTATTACTCATGTTTGTCCGAGTAGAAATTTCAACACATTTTCCCCCTTTGGACAACAAAAAAGTTCAAAATGCATATTATCCAAAATCATATTATATGCTCCCCCTAAATATATGGCCAATTTAAAATTTTAACCGAAATGATTTTATCCAAAAACATATCATATTTATCTCCCCCTTCATCGTAAAAAAGAAAAGATAGATAGATGCAATAGAAACAAAATCATCAAAAATAATTCGATAAAGATATTACCCATTTTGTGCGAGAAAATTTTTTGGCTGAATCTTCCCTTAAAAATGAACAAATTCTCAAATACACAACATGGTTAAAAAAATATAAGCTTCAACAATTATAACAAACCAACAATTTTATCAATTCATCAAGCAATACACATATAATCATTAATCATCAAAATCAATATGAATTCCCCCAACACTTGTAACAATTAAATTCGAGGATTCCATAATCATATATCAACCATTAAAAGAATGCTCAAAATGCATGTTATTTCCCCCAATTTACATCATTAAAAAGATTTATTACTTTGTCTCCCCTTTTGGACAATAAAAATGTTCAAAAAGCATATTATCCAAAATAGAACAAGTAATAAGCTAAGCAAGGGAATGCAAAAGTCAAAAGAGCATAATGTCAACAATTCAAGCTCTATAATTACTAATCACATTTTAGAAATCAAGACAACTAAACTCATCAAAGATCTAATGTGACAAAATTAAAAATTCATATGCTTAAGAATCTCAAAAAAGATGTATTTCTCCCTTACATCTCATATCTCCCTCTTGTTCATCAAAAAGTCAAGATAAGCACATTAGTTCCAAAATTATCCAAATCCATATAATTCAAAATAGACATATAATCCAAAATCATAGCAAACATCCATATAATCCCAAAAAAAATAGTAAATGTTGGTGTGTTCAAATACAAGTATAAAAGACTACTTGTGAGTTTTATGATGAAAATGGATTTTAAAGATGATTTTAGACACAAGAATGGATGGGGATAATTTATATGAATCAATTTGGATTGAAAACGAATGAGAATGATGGATTTTGGAATGAAAAAGAATGAAGGAATAAACCATTTTTAGAGAGAGAATGGGATCCAGATTGCCGAATGAGGAAATAAAATGAACAGTTTAAGAAACCCTCGAATCCGGCTTGCCGGATGTCACTAACCGGCTAGCCGGTTATTGATCAGAAACATAAAAGCCGTAAACGGCTTGCCGGATGTGTGATCCGGTAGTCCGGTTATGCTCCAGTGAGCACCAAAATGAATTCGGCTTACCGATTTTAAATGTCCGGTTATCCGGATTTGGTTCAGACAACACCAAAATGAAAAACGGCTTTCCGGTTGATTAGAAGTGGTATACCGGTTAAGCTTTGGAAAATATTTTTAAAATTTTGTAAGCTCTTAGACTTGTATTATACACACCAATTTATTTTTGGCTTAGAAATTGATTGATTTTAAATCATTTTGTAATTTAAAACTTTTCAATAAGCCAATTAATACATGAGACATAAATGCATACACGACCAAACATATGAAATCGTATCAAACAATGATGTCGATTTTATAAATAAATAATGATATAACACAATTAACGATACAAGAATTCACACATATAATTCATTCATCATGTATATATTTTACACAATCATGAAACATATAAGCATTCAAAGATTAATAATTCAAGCATATCACTCGTTTATCAAGCTTAGACGTTACATAATCATCAAAATCAAACAAATCTATCATGATGAGTTGACATGCTACCATCATATATATTTATCCATGCATCATGATAAAGCACTCAATGTTAAACACAATGATAATCATGTAAACATACAAGCATACTTTTGCAAATTCATTTTTCATGATTCATTCAAAAAATTAATATGGCAAGAATTGTTACCAAAACAATTAAATCATCTTGCCTCATCTTTTTCTCTTAGATCATACTAAAGTGATTATCTTCACAAGCTTTCATCAAGGAACTTCTCCACCATTCCTTGATTCTAGTACCTACAAAGAAAATATTCACGTTGTGCCCTTTGGTACCCAAATACTCTTGGGTCCTTGAGTGTTAGTAATGGTTCCTTTCGGAACCCAAACACATTTCACACCATAATATGCATTTCTCTTCACTGCACATCTATTTTTCATATGACCATCTTGATTACAATAATGACATACAATTTGATTGTTAATAGATGTATTCTTCACAAAATAGCTCTTGTAAAATTTTTGTTTCAAATTTGGTTTATAACCAATGCCACTTTTGTCAAATACACATTTTTGTGAGTTTAGCAAATTGTCCAACATCTTTTGCCCATTTGTGAATTTTAGCACAATTTCATTTAATTCATTGCTCTTCTTTCTAAGCACTTCATTTTCTTTTATTAATTCATCACCATGTGACTTCTCATGCTCATATGAAGTACTTTGTTTACATGTAAATGATGCAATTCTATCATGTAACATTTCATTATCTAATTCCAATTTTTTGATCTTTTCATTTAATGAAACATTGGATTTTTGCAAGGCATCTTTTTCATTTTTCAAGTTATCTACATGTGATTCTATATGCTTGTGTGAAGTGCTAAATTTCTCATTTGATAATGCAACTTCATCATGCACTGTTTTATTTTCTAATTCTAATTTCTTTATCTTCTCATTCAATGAATCAATGCATTTTTGCATGGTATCCTTGTCATTTGTAAGTTCTAGCATTTTCTTCTTAAGGCATGCATTCTTTTTACCAAGTTTCATCCACTCATCATGCAATTCTTTAAAAGCATCATGTAATTCATCATAAGTAGGAAGATCATTTACCTCATCAGGCTCATCATCCGATTCATCTCCAATTGCCATAAGTGCCAAATTCGACACTTCATGAAATTCTTCCTCGTTTGTAGTCTCCTCATACACAATTTCAAGTTTTCTCCAAATTTCATAAGCATTAGAACAATTTGAAACTCTATGAAATTCCTTTTTATCTAAAGCACAAAATAAAGCATTCATAGCCTTGGAATTTAAAGACATATTTTTCTTATCTAACTCACTTAAAACATTCTTCCTAGGAATGAATGAACCATCACAAACTATTTCCCATATTTCATAATCTAAGGCTTGTAAAAACACCCTCGTCCTAGTTTTCCAATAAGGATAGTCATTACCATCAAAGAATGGAGGACTAGTGGTGGATTGGCCTTCCATAAAAGTTGAACTAATTTGGGTTGCTATTGATCTTTAACTCTAGACGATTAAGTCTACACAAGAGCACCTCGCTCTGATACCAAATGAAATACTAAGTAGGCAACCCAAGAGAGGGGGTGAATTGGGATTTTAAAAATTAAGCAAAGTAAACCACACAACAATCCAATCTAATGCCTTAATAAATTCGAAAATAATAAATTCAATGAAAGCACAATAATAAATGAGCAAGGGAAGAGAAAGCAAACTCAAGGATTTTTACGTGGTTCGGCTATCCCCGCCTACGTCCACGCCTCCAAGCACACCCCGCTTGAGGATTTCACTATCCAAGCCTCCCAAGGCTTCAAATGTTTACAATTGACTTCCAAGGTGTCAATGAACCTTTACAACAAGAGATTATATCCCCAATCTCTTCACCCCAAGTGTTTCCCACACTTGTACACTCACACTTTGATGAGAAATGATAAATACAACAATGAATCTCTCTTTAAGAGTGAATATACAAATTATAGCTCAATGATGATTCAACAAAAATGATTTACGAAATGGAAGCTCAATATATGTTGTGTGCACTTGTTTATGCTTGCTTGGATTGCCAAAAATGAATTGGTTTTGAGTTTATATAGTTTGAGCTCAAAAACTAGCCGTTATGCACATTTTTTGTCGTAACCGGATTGCCGGATATGGACATCCGGTTAGCCGCTTGATGTTACCGTTACAAGCACAAATTTGAAATTCTGAACATCCGGTATGCCGGTTTTTCACATCCGGATTGCCGCTTATGGTCAGAGGCTTTGCTGCACAACAACCGGATTGCCGTTTGTCAGGATCCGGTTAGCCGCTTTCGATTCGAATACATTCTGCCCAAATTCGGCTTGCTGGATTTTCACATCCGGTTAGCCGCTTGCTACAGTGAATTATTTTCCAAAATTACAGTTTGACCCCAAAACTTTATAAAACTATATTATGACCCAAAACGTTATGAAACTTTGCAAATAGGTCCAATTTCAGAATTACTTAAGAATAGTTATCTTTCCAAAACTTTCTGAAATTATGATATGGCCCCAAAGATTTTATTGTTTCGCACAAAGGTCCTTTTCAACATAATACCCATATTTTCAAAGTTCTCAAAACCTTTCACTTTAGTCCAAAATATTCATAAATTATAGTATGACCCAAAACATTTAAATAGTTTCAAATAGGTCCAAATCCGAAATTCAAAAACAATATCAAAGGCTTTAAAAACACATTCATTTTAGTCCAAAACACTTTGATTTCATAGCCTCATTTTCTTATTATAAAAACACAATTCATAAATCTTTGTTTAATCAATACATGTGGTTTGTTATCATCAAAATCAATATCTATAGCTATATAAGCTAACAATCTCCCCCTTTTTGATGATGACAAAATACATTACAAAGATTTAATCTAGTTATAAAAAAAGCTCACCCTTAATCAATGCAAGGTTAAAAAATTTATTTAAAACAGACTCCCCCTGCATACATGCATACTCTCCCTGGATACATGCATATTTTTATAACATCATTTTTCCATTAAATATAAAACATTTATAATGTAAAAGTAATGATTTATTTAAAATGTATAAAACATAATTTGATCTTTAAAAGATTAATCATTCTTAATCTTGTTTGTTATCATCAAAATCAACATTATGAAAACATATATGTTAACACTATTCTCTAGGGAGATTGTGAGGTTACATGGTATACCTAAGACAATTGTTTCTGATAGGGATGCTAAGTTTTTAAGTTACTTTTGGAAAACCTTATGGGCTAAGTTGTTGTTTTTAACTACTTGTCACCCTCAAACTGATGGTCAAACAGAAGTTGTGAATAGAACTTTATCTACTCTGTTGCGAGCTATCATTAAAAAGAACATCAAAACTTAGGAAGATTGTTTACCACATGTTGAGTTTGCTTATAATCATTTCGTTCATTCTGCTACTAAGTATTCACCGTTTGAAATTGTTTATAGTTTTAATCCTTTAACCCCATTGGATTTAACGCCATTACCTATTTCTGAGCATGTGTAACTTAGATGGCAAGAAAAAGGCTGAAATTGTTAAACAGATACACAAGAAGGCGAAGTTCAACATTGAGCGGAGAACTGAGCAATATGTTAAACAAGCCAACAAAGGGCGACATGAACCAATCTTTGAACTTGGTGATTAGGTATGGTTACACATGCGCAAGGAACGATTTCTGGAACAAAGGAAATCTAAGTTATTACCTTGAGAGAATAACCCATTCTAAGTTTTGGAACAGATCAATGACAATGCATACAAATTGGATTTGCCTGGTAAGTACAATGTAAGTGCTACTTTTAATGTTTCTGATTTGAGTCCTTTTGATGTAGGTGATTATTTGAAGACAAATCCTCTTCAAAATGAGGGGAATGATGGGATTAAGGATAAAACTATCACAAGCATATGGGATGAGGCATATTCAGATCCTACTCAAGTTCCCGTCGGACCAGTTATAAGAGCTCGAGCAAAGAAATTCAAAGCATCACTTAATGGATTGATTCAAGCAACTTGGGCTCAATTAAATTCGTGGAGGCCCATTGAAGGAATCACACATGATAAATGCATGATTCAGGCTCTTGAAGTTTCCAAATAGTCACTTCCATGAAATAGGGAGTTGGCTTGCACATTATAACAGGAAAATATATTATTTTATTTTTTCAAATACTTTCCCGTTTCTTGAGGAGGCTATTAGGGAAACAAATCAATTATTTCTATTTTAATCGCGTCGTTTCCATTTAATTGATGTAAGACATTTAAGCCAATTAGGATCCTAATTTAGATTCAGATTCTTTCCTATTTACATATATTAGGATTCTGATTTGGTTTAGATTTTTTATTATTTAGTTAGATTAGGATTCTAATGTGATTTAGGTTCTTTCCTATTAGGGAAGATTCATAGTCTGATTTGATTTTTGGTTTAGGATTTGTTTCAAAAAATTCTTGTAACCAACCCTATATAATGTACTCGAATCCAATAAACATGGGAGAAGTTTTTTTATACAATTAGTGAGAGAGTTAATTCTCTTTTATTCTTTACAAACTCTTTGAACTTATCAGATTTCTGTGGCGTCTTCCATTACCAAGGTTCGTGCTTTCAATAAGTATTGGGTCGATGTTCCAATCAATTCCTGGTTTGGATTCGATCTTGGGAACTAAATTGATTAAGGTCGCGTTAGTTTTTGACAGGGTTCGTATCATTGTCCATGCCAAAACCACTACTAAATGAATTGATTGACTACAAGAATATCAGCCTGAAACCAACCACTCCTATCAATTAGATTGGTTAGATATTGATAGTTGCTAAGAAGCGCAAAATAGTGGACTTGAATCTTCATCTGTAACCTTTTTCTATTTTTTTTATATACTAGTTGTATTTACTTGCAGGTGTTTATTTTCCTTTTACGTTTACCAGGTACAATCTTCTAGACTTTATCGCTGTTTGCTTTAGACATTGAGGATAATGTCTTGATTTACTTAAGGGGAAGGGGGGATAGTTGACATAACTTGTTTTTATATTTGACATACCTTTTTTTTTATTTTTTTATTTACAAAAAATTACAAAAAAATCATGCGTTTGTTTCCTTTTAAAAAATTTCAAAAGATATTTTTGTGTTTGTCTTACTTCTTTTTAAAAAAATAAAAAGAATAACTAGTTTTATTTCAAGATAGCACAGTAAAGAGTTTTCTTGCTTTACTCATGAGACGCAAAGATAACACAGTAAGGAGTTTCTTGTTTTACTCATGAGCACATCATTTTTAATAAAAGCTATTTTTGTTCTTTTCTCTTCAAATTAATTTAATTAGTGAGCTCTTCATTTTAATAGCTTTTACTCATCCATTTTTTTTCATGATATTATATGATGGATGTCACTAAACCATTTCAGCACACGCAAACCATAACATGCACTTATGGGTTGTAAGTTGAAATAGCTAATATTTAGTTGTCTTAGTTTGTTGGAGTTGATGTCTAAGATAATGGAAAATGTGTGTTTTATCCTTTAAAGAATAAGTAAAAAATCAAATGTCTTCAATTTAGCTTAATCTGAAACCTAAGTAAATAAGCCTGTAGAGGTGTTTTAACACTCAGTGCCATAAGTCCAACTGAGCTGCCACTAGCCCAAAGCTCACTACATGGGTTGAAGATTTATTGCTTGTAATGTATTCAATGTCAATAAATCTGAAATCCGAGTAAAAAAGCCCATAAGATTGTTGCAACATCTAGTGCCCTAGGGCCAATTAGTCTGGGAGTCACTAGCTTAAAGTTCGCTACACGAGTTAAAGATATATTGTTTGTTTATCTATAGATTATTTAGAAGCCCAAGTAACAAAGTTCGTAGAGGTGTTTTAATATTTAGTTCCCTAAAGCCAATCGGTCTGGGAGTCACTGCCTAAAGCTCACCACACGGGTTGATGATATATGATTTGATTATTTGTAAATAATCTACTGTTTAATAATTGAACCTTAATAAACTTTTAGAACAAAAATATTATGCTTTTTCGATGAAACCCTTTATGTTTTGTGTTTATTTACAAGTGAGCACAAAGGAAGGTTTATTGATATCCAGTCAAATGAGTTATTTCTGTATTTCATCTTTAAAAAAATTGATTAGTATTAAAAATTGATTAGTATTAAAAATTGTTGAATTATCAAGCGATAATATGTTATTTTATGCTTATGTTATAATTTATATTTGTGTTTATGTGATATATTAAGAATTATTAATTATGTTTTAAATATATTTAATTTTGTGTATTTTTATGTGTTTATTAGGAAAAATATTAATTTCACGTACTTTGAGGCTCCAAACAGATAAATGGAGGTCCAATTTGGATTCCGGAGGTCCGAAAACCTTAAGATCAGTCAAGATCGGCTTAAAATTGGGCTTGTATAAAAAAAGTTGACTTTTCCTGTTGACCGAGCACTGATTGGATGATGAAATGAGCTTACAATAGATATGAGTGCATGGGATAGCTGGCAATTTTGACTAAATCTCAACCGTCCATGATTCAATGGCCATGATTGTGGCACGTGGCAATGGTTGGTGAAGCAAGTTGGAGGATCCGAATCTTTGTATTCGGGTCGACCCGATCCACCCATTAACCCGCTAAATCTCAACCGTTCTTTGGGCAAATCGGACGAGTCAAACGATGCCACATGTGATGTTGACTTTTGAAGTTTGACCAGCCATTGGATCTTGATCTAAAGGTTGTGAGGAGCACATGCATGAAGCTTATGATAGACCGCAAAGCACTGGATTATGAATTTATTTTTCTATAAATAGAGCCTCGTTTTTATATTTTTAATCATCTCTCTACAACTCTCTTCTTCTCAAATTCTCTCCATCTCCTTGTAATCTTGATTTCCAGGTGTGTTTTTAATATTTTGTATAATTATTTTTATAAATAAAATTAATTTTATTTCCAATTTTAGTTGTTTTTATTACTTTTAATTATAAGTAATTTAATTTTACTACTTCTTTTTATTTTAATTATGCTTAATTAAATAATATTAGTTAGGGGAAGGTGAAACTCTTAGAAAATAAATATGATTTAATCAAATTCTATTTTTAATTTTATAAATTAAATTATTTTCTATTTAATTTTATACATGCTTTATATTTTGAAAATTTGATTTATTGTAGACAAACAAATGAATTTGGCACAATAAATTCTTAAGATCTTAATATAAGGCATGGTGAAATGTTATTTTGACTTATTGTAGACAAATTAAATTTTGGCACAATAAATACTTAATCCATCATAAAATTAAAGGGAAAATAATAATAATTTGTATAATTAATCTTTTGGGTAATAAATCTAAAAAAAGTTGACAAAAAGAATTTATTAAGTTTTATTTATTTCTAAGAGTGGATCCATAACCCTAACTAGTTCAATTTCATAGTTTCATTTAAATTAAGTTGTTTATATTCAAGTTTTAATTTCAATTTTTAGATAAAATAAAATAAACAAATTAAATCTTTTCTCTGTGAATCGACCTTGGACTCACCGAGTTATAATACAACACGATACTCTTATACTTGGGAGTTAAATATTACTTTTAAGTTGCGTCAAGTTTTTGGCGTCGTTGCCGGGGAAAAGTTTTTATTTTGCTTTATTTTTCCGTTTTTATTTTTCTCTTTGTGTAAATTTTCGTTTGCCCCCTTTTCTTTTTCTTAAATTCTCTTTTGACCCTGTATCTTTCATAATTCTCGTTTCACCCCAACAATTCTTGTTTCTAGCCCAATCTTCTGGTAATTATGTTCTGACCCCAATATCTTTCAGTCATTTCACTTTCATCCCAAATTGCTTAATTCTGAACTTCTAAAAATTACAGTGTGGCCATAAAATTAAAAATAATTTGCAATAAAATAATCAAGACTTGGACTTACATCTTGGACATACTTTGGACATATTTGGATTTATTTTGGACTTAATTTGGACCAAACTAACTTTAACTACTAACTCTAATTACTAACTTTTAACTTACTAACTGCTAACTCCTAATTTTTTTTAATTTCAGTTATTTAATTTTTTGCATTTATTTAATTTCGTATTTATTTATTTTCACTTTATTGGTGGGTTCAACCACCAAACTAACTACTAACTCTTAATTTTTATTTTCAGTTATTTAATTTTCAGTATTTATTTAATTTTGTATTTTTTTGCTTTATTTTTTTTAATTGGTGGGTTTAACTACCATTTTTTTTATTATTTTGCATTTATTTATTTATTTATTTTACTTTATTGGTGGGTTCAACCACCAAAATTGTTATTTAATTTTCTTTTGTACACTTATATTATTTGCATATTTAATTGTTTTATTTTGTTATTAATTTGTGTAAATATTATCTTTATAACATAACTATTGCATGAGACGTTGGTCTCGATCTTCAAGTGGCAGGTTAATTTGTATATCTCAATGTCCACCACTAATCATGGATGAGAATCAAGGCGAAAACGTTTTGGGCGAACTTAATCCTCAAATTGATCAGGGAGACAATCAATCTCAACATGGGCATGATCATAATCAACCAAGAACTCTGAGAGACTATATGAATCCAACCAGAACCGGAGCACCGTTGTGTATAGTATTTCCTCTAGAAGCATCTCGATTCAACTTTAAACCAAGTATTATCCAACTTTTACCAACATTTCATGGTTTAGAATCTGAGAATCCGTACTTGCATCTAAGAGATTTTGAGGAAGTTTGTAATACATACACGGACCAAAATTGTAGCATGAACATAATTAGATTAAAGCTTTTTCCTTTTTCATTAAAAGATAAAGTTAAAACTTGGCTACAAAACCTTAGATCTGGATCAGTAAGAACTTGGAATAACATGCAAGAACAGTTTTTGAAAAAATTCTTTCCACCTCATAGAATAAATTCTTTTAAAAGGCAAATCACTTCTTTCACTCAAAAAAATGGAAAAACATTATACCAATGTTGGGATAGGTTTAAAGAGTTGCTTAACATATGCCCACATCATGGTTTTGAAACTTGGTGATTGGTCACTTACTTCTACAAGGGCTTAATACCCCAAAGTAGACAGGTTGTTGAAATGATGTGTAATGGTGAATTTAGGGATAAAAATCCTGAGGATGCACTAGATTATCTCGACCAATTAGCTGAAAATGCACATCATTGGGATATGATTGGAACTTTTGAATTGACAAATAAACAACAACCATCTCTATCTAATGGAGGAATCCATAACCTTAGGGAAGATCATGATTTACAAGCAAAATTTGCATCCCTAGTTAGGAAAGTTGAAGCTTTGGAGTATAAAAAGAGTGATCAAGTAAAATATGTTCAAGAAATTGCATGTAACATATGTAGTTCGAATGATTATTTCACCCAAGAGTGTCCCACTTTGCTTGCACTTAAAGAATGTCTAAATGATCAAGCTAATGTCATTAACACTTTCAATAAACCAAACCCATATTCACAGACTTATAATCCTGGCTGGCGAAATCATCTGAATTTCAGTTGGAGGAATAATAATAATGCACAATCTTCACAAGCACCACCTCCACAAAATTTTCAAAATCCTCAGCCTTATACACCATATGTTCCACCACCCTGGAAAAATCTGGAAGACACAATGCATTCATTCATCAGAAAGCAAGATGTTATTAACAATCAAAATGCACAAACTTTTTCTGATTTGAAAGACACTCTTGCTAAAATTGTTTCTGCACTCACCATTCAAGAAAAAGGAAAATTTCCAGCCCAACCATAACCAAATCCTAAAATTCAACAAAATCCACCCACAGACCAAGTCAAGTCAGTTATAACTGTTTGTAGTGGTAAGGTTGTTGATAGATCTATGCCTGAACCTTATGAAAATGATGAAAATTCAAAGGGTAAGGAAGGACTAAATGAACTTACACCTAGTGAAGAAATAACTAGTGTTCCACCTGAACCACCATTTCCGCATGCATTGAATAAACCAAGGAAATCAAACCACTCTTCTGAAATTTATGAAATCTTTAAGCAAGTGAAAGTTAACATTCCTCTATTAGATGCAATCAAGCTGGTACCTTCATATGCCAAATTTTTAAAGGACTTGTGCACTGCTAAGAGAAAATTGAAGGTAAGAAAGAGTGCTTTCATGGCCGAACAGGTAAGTACAATTCTGTCTACTAATAATAAGTTGAAATATAAAGATCCTAGTTGTCCTACCATTTCTTGTATTATTGGTAACCATAGAATTGAGCATGCTTTACTAGATCTTGGTGCTAGTGTTAATTTGCTTCCATATTCAGTTTATCTTCAACTTAATCTTGGTGAGATAAAATCAACTTCAACTACACTTTTGCTTGCCAATAAATCAGTTAAAGTACCAAAAGGAATAGTGGAAGATGTTTTAGTACAAGTTGATAAATTCATTTATCCTGTGGATTTTATTGTCTTGGAAACTGAACCTATTGTGAATAATCACAAACCAATTCCTGTAATTTTAGGTCGACGATTTTTAGCAACTGCTAATGCTTTGATTAATTGTAGGAATGGTTTAATGAATTTATCCTTTGGGAATATGACTTTGGAATTGAATGTTTTCAACATGTGCAGGCAACCTAATGAAGAAAATGAGAATGAAGATGATACTGATGAACAAAAGGAATTGTTTGAATCTTGTATCGAGGAAAATATTCAAAAAGGGGATTTTTCTGAACTTTCTAATGTTTGTTTAGTTAATTCAATTGAGTCAAATAAGCAACTTGAACTTGATATTTCTAATATAAATTCGTTGCTTGATTCTGTGCAGACTTCACAAAATTATGATGATGAGCCAAAATTTGAGGAGTTTGGAAGTATTGAAAAGATAGAACGACAAGAAGCACCTAAAATGGAATTGAAACCTTTCCCTGAAGGATTGAAATATGCTTTTCTTGGAGAAGAACAAACTTATCCTATATCCTGTTGTGATTTCTTCTACTTTAACAAGTGACCAAGAAGGTAAGTTACTAACTGTTCTTAAAAAGTATAAAAATGCAATTGGATGGACTTTAAATGATATTAAAGGCATTAATCCCTTAATCTGCACACATAGAATTAATTTAAAAGAAAATGCTAAAACATGTCAACAACCTCAAAGAAGATTAAACCCACATATGAAAGAGGTAGTCAAAACAGAAGTCCTTAAATTGCTTGATGTGGGAATTATCTACCCTATTTCTGATAGTAAGTGGGTAAGTCCTACACAAGTAGTGCCTAAAAAATCTGGAATCACTGTTGTTAAAAATGAGAAAGGTGAATTAATTCCAACACAAATTACATCTAGTTGGCGCATGTGCATTGATTATAGAAAATTAAATAAAGCCACTAGAAAAGATCATTTTCCATTACCATTCATTTACCAAATCTTAGAAAGAGTAGCAGGACATCCCTACTACTGTTTTTTAGATGGATATTCAGGTTATTATCAAATTCCTATAGCACTTGAGGACTAAGAAAAGACCACATTTACATGTCCTTTTGGAACATTTGCATTTAAAAGAATGTCATTTGGGCTTTGTAATGCTCCTGCAACATTTCAAAGATGTATGTTAAGTATTTTTTGTGATATGGTTGAACATTGTTTAGAGGTCTTTATGGATGATTTAACTGTGTTTGGGAATTCTTTTGATGATTGCCTTGATAATTTGGAGAAAGTTTTAAAAAGATGTGTTGAAAAAGAACTCGTGTTGAATTGGGAAAAATGTCACTACATGGTTACTTCTGGAATTGTTTTGGGTCATGTTGTTTCTATTAAAGGAATTGAAGTTGACAAAGCAAAAATCGAAGTCATATCTAAATTGCCACAACCAAAAACAATTAGAGATGTGCGATCCTTTTTAGGACATACAGGATTTTATAGGAGGTTTATAAAAAAAATTTAGTGCCATATCTAAACCACTTTGTAACCTTTTATGAAAAGATGCACCGTTTGAATGGAATGATGATTGCCAAAAATCTTTTGAAAGAATAATTTGTCTTTTAACATCTGCACCTATTATGCAATCTCCTGATTGGTCTTTGCCATTTGAATTAATGTGTGATGTGAGTGATTTTGCTGTTGGTGCTGTTTTAGGACAAAAAAGGGATGGTAAGTCTTTTGTGATTTATTATGCGAGTAAGACTTTGGATAGTGCTCAAATGAATTATTCTACAACTGAAAAAGAATTATTTGCTGTGGTATTTGCATTAAACAAATTCCGTTCATATTTGCTTGGCTCTAAATCTGTTGTGTTTACTGACCCGCTGCTGTGAGATATTTGATGAGTAAATAGATGCCAAACCGAGACTAATTCGTTGGATTTTGTTACTACAAGAATTTGACCTTACCATTAAAGATAAAAAGGGGTGTTGAAAATGTTGTTGCAGATCATCTATCAAGACTCACATCCGAATTCTGCAATGATATAACACCCATAAATGATTTTTTCCCTGATAAATTTTTATTTTCTGTTACTTCAATGCCATGGTATGCTAACATTGTTAATTTTCTTGTTACAGGTAAAATGCCTTTGCAATGGAATGCTCAAGAGAAGAAGAAATTTTTTGTTGAAATAAAGAAATTTTATTGGGGTGGCCCTTATTTGTTCAAATATTGCCTAGATCAAATTTTTCGACGATGTATTCCTGATAATGAGGTAAGTAGTGTCATTAATTTTTGTCATTCTGAAGCATGTGGTGGTCACTTTTCTTTAAGAAAAACTACTGCTAAAATTTTGCAGTGTGGATTTTATTGGCCTACCATGTTCAAAGACACATATGAATTCTGCAAAAGTTGTGAAAAATGTCAAAAATTGGGATCAATTACAAAAAGAAACATGATGCCCTTAAATCCCATACTTGAAATTGAAATATTTGACTGTTGGGGAATTGATTTCATGGGTCCATTTCCATCATCTTTTGGATTTGTGTATATATTAGTTGCAGTTGATTATGTCTCAAAATGGATTGAAGCAATTTCTTGTCGAAATAATGATAGTAAAACCGTGGTTAAATTTTTAAGAGAAAATATTTTAAGTCGATTTGGAATCCCTCGAGCTATTATCAGTGATGGAGGTAAGCATTTTTGTAATAAGTCATTTGAGTCTTTAATGAAGAAATATGGAATTACACATAAAATTTCTACCCTTTATCATCCTCAAACAAATGGTCAAGTTGAATTAGCAAATAGGGAGATAAAACAAATTTTGGAAAAAACGGTTAACCCAAACCGAAAAGATTGGTCTCTTAGACTTAATGATGCACTTTGGGCTTACTGTACTGTATTTAAAACATCATTAGGAATGTCACCCTATCGGTTAGTTTATGGTAAACCTTGTCATTTACCTGTTGAACTTGAACATAAATCACTTTAGGCTATTAAATCTTTTAATTCAAATTTGGATGATGCTGGTAATGTGCAAAAATTGCAATTAAATGAACTTGAGGAATTAAGGAATGATGCATATGAAAATTCAAGAATTATTAAGGCAAGAACAAAAGCATTTCATGATAAAAGAATTTTTTGAAAAAACATTTGAGATTGGTCAAAAAGTGTTGCTTTATAATTCTCGTCTTCATTTATTTTCAAGGAAGTTAAAGTCAAAATGGAGTGGCCCATTTGTTGTAAAAAATGTATATTCATATGGGGCCATAGAAATTGAGAATCCAAAGAACGGTGTCACATTTAAAGTTAATGGTCAACGATTAAAACCATATCTGGAACATCACCCACGTGAAGAGGACACCGAAATTAATTTGGGTGACCCACCAGTTCTTGATTAAGTCTTTAATGATTGATTTTGTTTACTATTATTTTGCCGTTTCATTGTTTGATTTTTTTAGATTGATGCACTGTACATATTTTTTTTAACATTAGTTTTCCTTTGTAAGCGTATTTGTTTGACAGTTGTACATTCTCTCATCAATTTTCATTTTACATCATGAGCACCTCAATGAGAAAATTCCTGTTCGCACATCTTAAAAGATTTCTTCGTGTGAAATTTCACTTAAAAGGCCTGATACAAAGCTGTAAATCACATCCACTTTGGGATCTGCAACCACCAGAATTCGTGTCCTATGTTGAGGATCTAGAGGGACAACTCAGAACAGTAGAGAGTGGCATATATGAATTTCAATTGGAGCTTGAGGTTAACTCAATGAGAGGACAAATGTAAGTTCATTTTCCTTTTATATTGTGTGTTTCTTTTTGCTCGCTTTAATGTTTGATTTGATTTTACAGATTTGATTTTGGTGTGTTTTGATTTATTTTCCCGTATAAATGGCGAATAACGGTACTCCGTGACTTCTTAAGTCGGTATCTTCAGTTTTCCATAATAACTGAAACCCTAAAATCAAACATGGAAGAAATACAACATAAACTCCATAAGCATTTTCCCTCTCTCCCTCAGAATGCCCTTAAGAAAATTTACAAAGCTCGTTGTGAACGACTGCGTTTGTTAATGATCAATGGCATTCCTTCTGACATTCGTTGGTTAATTGAAGCAAAGGTCCGATTAGTAGGTGAGTTTTCTGATCCATTTGTTTCTTACATGCCTAGTTTTGGTAAAAGTACGTTTGCTAAGAAAAGGAGAGCTAAACGACTTGGCTCAAAATGTCATAACTGTGTAAGACTTGGTTGCAAACGACCGGATTGTAAATCTTTAGGAATGGTTTCTGATACTCGTGAAGATAAAATTAAATTCGTTAAAGATGGCATGAGTAAAGAATCGTTGGATGATATCTTACGATCTCTTGAGACGCATCGAAGCGGATTTGTGCAACATGAGATTTATAATTTGTGGATACTATTCCAAAAACAAAGTGCACAGTTAAGTCTTGGGAATCTGACTCAAAAAGACATTGTTTACCAGTTTATAAGAAAATTGGATGGGAAGCCGATCCTCGACCCATAGAGGGCGTTCAAGTCGTTACTGGACGTAAAACCAGAGGAAGATGTGAGCCACAATCACAACTACCAGTAAATATCCTTTTACTTCACTGTTATTTTACTTTACTGTTATTTTATCATTTGCATTATTGCATTTAGCGGTGTGATTTTATATTTAATAAATATTTTTTTCTTTTACTGTTTGCTTTTTCTAATCATTATTTTCTTTTTATTATTTGTTTTTGAATTATTGAGCCACGAGCTTTACTCGTCATTTGACAAATTTGCCAACCCATTTACAGCTGTTTCTCACTATTTATGTCACTAAGATCTTTAAATATGAGCTCGTTTTTCAAACACTTACAACTTGTTTTTGAAAAATTAGTCCAATGGCAGCATCTTCGAATAAATAATTCAAAAATATTTGTGTGCTTTCTGGGTTTCACTATGGAAAGTACAAAGAGTTCGTTCAGGCAGCTGTAGATCTTGGTCGTGTCATAGCAGAGAGGAAACTACATCTTGTATATAGAGGAGGTGAACGAGGGTTATCAAGACTTGTCTCAGAAGCTGTTTTTACTAGAGGAAGCCAAGTACTCTTCATTATTCCAAAAGCCATGAAACCGCTAGTGTGCATGTCTGGCCCACCAATTGGAGAAGAATTAGTAGTATCGAGTATGCAAGAGAGAATATCAGAAATAATGAATCATGCTGATGCTTTTATTTTCTTGCCAGGAGATCTTGCAACTTTTGAGGCACTAATTACATTTGCATCTTGGGCCCACTTAAACATTCATCAAAAACCCATCGGTTTGTTAAATGTTAATAATTTTTATGACGGCTTGCTAACTTTTATTAACCATGCAATAAAGAATAATTTTGTTCCATATTCTATAAAAAAAACTCTTTATCTCTGCTTCTACTGCTAATGAGTTACTTGATCTTTTACAAGCTTATACACCAGAGCCAGATCCAAAGACTTTTGCACTGAATTGGTCGACTGATGATGGTAGCGGTAACAATAGCAGTAATAAGAAGTGCGATTTAGATTTAACTCTCTGTCTGTAAATATTTTATGTTGTAGTGTTCATGTGCTGTCTTCTAAACTCTTTCTCTTTCCTTTTAAAACATTGAGGACAATGTCTTTTTCAGGTTGGGGCGAGGGAATAGTTGATAATTGTGGAATGTCTTAGTCCTGGTGATGTGTTTACAAAAAACAAAAAAAAAACAAAATTTTTCCTGTAAAGACTAACTTAGGAAAAATTTGAGTCGAAGATGGCAGAATATAGAGAATGAAGTACCTCTAGAAACGCATCTTCTTAGTATTAAGGGTGTTGTTAAAAAAGAAATTGACTTTTTCTTCATCTTTGTTATCCGCTTTTAAGCTTCTGCATCAAGTTCAGGTGAGATCTCTTCTTCTTCTTCTTTTATTATTCTCTTTTATTATTATTATTTTTTTTGCATATTTGTAAAATTATAAAATTTTAAGATAATGTTTAGATTACGTTATGGGGTGGGGATAATTGACGTATGTTTTTTTAAATATGTGTGTTGTTTTTCTCTTTTCTCTTTTCTTTTCTTGGTTAAAAAAAAAAAACATTTTTTGTTTTTGTCTAGGATGGCCGTGTAAAGAGTCACGACTTTTGAGACGCATCCTAATAGTCTTGTTGTATTATATTTTGATTTTGAGATTCATAGTAAATTGTTTTTGTTCCCTTTTCTTTGAATTACTCGAATTTGTGGACTCTCTACTTGGTTATTAAGTTATTTAATTGTTTACTCATTTAACAGTATTATTGAATCATTCTTCACACACACATTATGACACATACTAGTGGGTTGTAAGTTAAAATTTTACAGCATTTAGTTCTTTTGCTTTATTAGGAATAGTATCTAAGGTAGTAGAAAGTGTATATTGCAAAACAAAGAAAAAACAAAAAAAACCAAAAAACAAAAAACAAGTTTTTATATTTAAAAACCCGAGTAATTAAGTTCGTAGGGGTGTTTCAACACCTAGTGCCCTAAGGTCAACTGGTCTGGGAGTCACTGTCCTAAAGCTCGCTACATGGGTAATAGATATATTGTTTATTTATTAGAAACCCGAGTAATTAAGTCCGTAGGGGTGTTTCAACACTTAGTGCCCTAAGGCCAACTGGTCTGGGAGTCACTGACCTAAAGCTCGCTACACGGGCTAGAAATGTAATATTTTAAAAATATGTGTGAATAATCTATTGCCTAAAGATATAATTTCTAATAAATTTTGGAACGAAAATGTTGTTTTTCTTTTAATGAAGCCCCATAAGTATTGTGTTAATTACTTGAGCACAAAAGAAGGTTTGATGATATTCTGGATAATGAGTGAACATCAATGTGGTAAAGAAATTTGGGAGAGTTCATTTATTTGGTAATTTAGAGGATAGATGAACAATTATTAACTTGCATGTGAATTTTATAAATCTTAATTTAATATAACACTTTAATTGCTAAAGGGATAGCAATAAGCTGGTTGGGGGGTGTGATTAGTATTAAAAATTATTGAATTATCAAGCGATAATATGTTATTTTATGCTTATGTTATAATTTATATTTGTGTTTATGTAATATATTAGGAATTATTAATTATGTTTTAAATATATTTAATTTTGTGTATTTTTATGTGTTTATTAGGAAATATTAATTTCACGTACTTCGAGGCTCCAAACAGATAAATGGAGGTCAAATTTAGATTCTAGAAGTCCGAAAACCTTAAGATCAGTCGAGATCGGCTTAAAATTGGGCTTGTATAAAAAAAGTTGACTTTTCCTATTGATCGAGCACTGATTGGATGATGAAATGAGCTTACAATAGATATGAGTTCATGGGATAGCTGGCAATTTTGATTAAATCTCAACCGTCCATGATTCAATGGTCATGATTGTGCCACATGGCAATGGTTGGTGAAGCAAGTTGGAGGATCCGAATCTTTGTATTCGGGTCGACCCGATCCACCCATTAACCCGCCAAATCTCAACCGCTCTTTGGGCAAATCGGACGAGTCAAACGATGCCACGTGTGATGTTGACTTTTGAAGTTTGACAAGCCATTGGATCTTGATTTAAAGGTTGTGAGGAGCACATGCATGAAGCTTATGATGGACCGCAAAGCACTGGATTATGAATTTATTTTTCTATAAATAGAGCCTCATTTTTATGTTTTTAATCATCTCTCTACAACTCTCTTCTTCTCAAATTCTCTTCATCTCCTTGTAATCTTGATTTTCAAGTGTGTTTTTAATATTTTGTATAATTATTTTTATAAATAAAATTAGTTTTATTTCCAATTTTAGTTGTTTTTATTACTTTTAATTATAAGTAATTCAATTTTACTACTTCTTTTTATTTTAATTATGCTTAATTAAATAATATTAGTTAGGGGAAGGTGAAACTTTTAGAAAATAAATATGATTTAATCAAATTCTATTTTTAATTTTATAAATTAAATTATTTTCTATTTAATTTTATACATGCTTTATATTTTGAAAATTTGATTTATTGTAGACAAACAAATGAATTTGGCACAATAAATTCTTAAGATCTTAATATAAGGCATGGTGAAATGGTATTTTGACTTATTGTAGACAAATTAAATTTTGGCACAATAAATACTTAATCCATCATAAAATTAAAGGGAAAATAATAATAATTTGTATAATTAATCTTTTGAGTAATAAATCTAAAAAAAATTGGCAAAAAGAATTTATTAAGTTTTATTTATTTCTAAGAGTGGATCCATAACCCTAACTAGTTCAATTCCATAGTTTTATTTAAATTAAGTTGTTTATATTCAAGTTTTAATTTCAATTTTTAGATAAAATAAAATAAACAAATTAAATCTTTTCTCTGTGGATCGACCTCGGACTCACCGAGTTATAATAAAACACGACACTCTTATACTTGGGAGTTAAATATTACTTTTAAGTTGTGTCGTAATGCATGTACCGTACGCGAGATTTTTGGTCCACTTATATGCTGCCACATCATCGATCAACAATGCATAAAAATTTTAGTCCAACAGGATCGTGACACCTCATCAGTCAATGCCACATCATCGGTCAATGCCACGTCATCGATCCGTCTATGTGAACAGTGTCGTGAACAATAACGTAGACAGTGCCGTATATGTGAATAGTACCGTACATGTGAATAATGCCATTTTTCCTTTTATGCTCCTCCTAAGGTTTTCGACCGTCCTGAGTTCAAAAGTGATGTCCGTTTTGCCATCTGATCTCTCGTTCATTGTGAAATGACTATGATGCCCCTAAAATACATGAAATACTTAATTAAAATAAAATACACGTAATTGAATCACAAGAAGGTTAAATACATAAAAGTAAGGGTGTTAGTAAAACTTGAAGTGTAAAATAACGATTTTCTCCTTTATAAATATATATTTTCTAACACTCAACACACCCCCAACCAGCTTATTGCTAGTCCCTAGCAAATAAAGCGAAAATAAAATTTAAATCCAATATATATATATATATATATATATATATTTTAACACTCATGTTTATTCAATTAGACTAATGATAGTAATCAAATAAAAGTATAAGCATTATCTCCAGTCTAAAGAAACATCACACCCACATCAACCATCCACATGAATCAGCCCAGTAGACTTTGCCATAGCTACTTTCAAGAATAACATGTCAAACCCCAAAATCTCAATGGAAGTAGTGACACTCTCACAAAGAAATTAAACCCAGTAAAAATAGTCACTCAAATGAATGGTAATTGAGAGAAAATAATAAAGAAGTGATATCACATGCTCTCACCAAGATGAAAGAAATATGCCCTCAGCTTAGAAATGATACGATCTCAAGTCAAATAAAAATGCTAGTCAACCCAATTTATTTATTTTTATTTATTTTATATTTTTTTATGCACCACTACATCTTTTTAGCCCATATAACTAGCTTCTACTTCAGACTATAGTTCCCTAAAATCAAGAAGGACTTTTATTAGGACGTAACGTAGGTTAGGGACATGGCTAACAAAGGAGGCGAAATAAGGAAAACAAAGTATATGTTTGAGAAAAATGTAGAGTTTTTTTTTTGAAGTTGCAAGGTGATTTCACCTATTATTGTTATTTTTATTTTTGAAATAATAGTTTTTTTTTGCTTTTGTTGGGCATAACTTCACTATACAAAATATTTATTTACATTTTTCTCAAACATAAATAGGTGATGGAACTTGTAAGATATTGGGTAATACTCCAAATCAGAGTGGGTCAAGATGATAAGTTTGATAAAGAAATTTTTTTTTTAAAGGCTCAAAAGGGTTAACTATGGATATTTGATAAAAGGGATGACTAGAAAGGTTCAAACGGATCAAAGATGGCATTTCCATCGTCTTTTAGGGCTCTAAATAATCTTCCATATCTACTAGTTAGATGGGCGTCTATATGCAGCAACACACATTTTTTTCTTCTTTTTTTTTATTTTACAATTTTTTTTAAGGGTTAACTTAAAAGAAATCTAGAGATCGTGTATACAATAATAAACTGCTAAGCTGTATAAAGAATGGGCAAAAGGGTTACTCTCTAAGAAAAATGATAGGCTCAAAAACTCACTTGGTACTTATTATGAAATGTTTATTCCTTCAAGCAACTCATATTTGTCTCCAACATCAACATGTAGAGTAGCAAACATAGTGTAACATCACTTAAGACCAAAGATAATACAAATACTAAAATTTGAAATTAATCATGTCATCCAATGTTAAAACAAATCACACAATTTTTTTTAAACAACATCCTACCCCCCAACCTCTTCTAAACATGAAAGAAAAATATGCATTCAGAAATGTGAAAATGATGCAGAAAAATTAATGCATTCAGAAATGTGAAAATGATGCAGAAAAATTAATTAGAAAAGTTACACTTAAAATGATAGAAAAAGAAAATGATTTTTTTCTTATTTTTTTAACTAAGAAGATGTGTTTCTAGAGGTACTATACTCTATATTCAACCATCTTCGACTCAAAAAATTTGAAAGTGTATATTTATAAAGGAGAAATTAGAAAGAAGAAGAAAAATGAAAAAAAATTAATAAAGAAAAAGAAAATATCTGGAATTTTTTTTTAACGAAGAAGGTGCGTTTTTAGAGTAACTACACTCTATATTCAGCCATCTTAAACACAAAAAGTTAGCAATAGTTAGTTTCTACAACAAAAAAAAATAATAAAAACTTAACCAAGATTTCACAATTGTCGACTATTCCCTCCCCCCAACCAGAATGAAACATTGTCCTTAATGTTGTAAAGGAAAGAAGTAGAGTTTAGAAGACATCACCTGGGTGGTGCAACACAGAAGAAAATATTTACAGGCGGAGAGTTAAATCTAATTTGTACTTCTTACTGCAGCTACTATTACCGTCATCATTTGGATGCTCCAACACAAAGGTCCATGGGTTTGGCTTTGGTTTATAAGCTTGTAACATATCAAGTAGCTCATTAGCAGTGTAAGCACAAATAAAAAGGTTTTTCTCGTTGGAAGGAACGAAATAGTTTTTTATTGCATGGTTAAGAAATGCGATAAAGCCATCATAAAAATTATTGACATTGAACAAACCGATAGGTTTCTGGTGAATGTGCAGATGGGCCCAAGATACTAGTGTGATAAGTGCCTCTAATGTTGCAAGATCTCCTAGAAGAAAAATAAAAGCATCAGCATGATTAAGCATTTCAGTTATTCTTTCTTGCATACCTGAGACGACAACTCTTCTCCAGTCGGTGAGCCAGACAAACTGCCCAAAGGTTTTAGGACTCTTGGGATGATGCCTAACACTTGGTTTCCTCTGAAAATAGCAGCTTCTGAAACCAATTTTGATAACCCTCGGTTACCTCCTCCATACACCAAGTGTAATTTTCTCTCTGCTATGCTTCGACCAAGATCTACGGCTGCCTCAACGAACTCTTTATATTTGCCATAGTTAAATCCAGAAAGCACTCAAATATTCTTGAATTGTCTATTGGGAGTAGTTGCCATTGGAATATTTCTCAAAAATAATTTGAGTGCTTACCAAAAAGCCATATTTAAGAATCTTGGTGACAGTGGGTCACAACTGTGTATGAGGTGGCATGTCAGTGTCAAATAACGAGTAAAGCACATGGATCGTGAGTCAAAAAGGAAACAATAAAAAGAAAAAGAAATAATGATAAAATAAAATTATTAAAGACAATAATAGAAAAGATAAAGTAACAGTGAAATAAAATAACAGTGAAGTAAAAGGATATTTATAGGTAGTTGCGACTGTGACTCACATCTTCCTCTGGTTTTACGTCCAGAAACGACTTAAACGCCCTCTATGGGTCGAGGATAGGCTTCCCATCCAGTTTTCTTATAAACTGGTAAACAAGGTCGTTTATAGTTAGATTCCCGAGACTATATCGTGCATGCTCTTTCTGGAATAATGGCCATAATTGGAGAATCGCTCCTTGCACATATCCACTGGGATGTGTTTCAAGAGACAAAAGGATATCATTCAATGACTCTTTATTCAAGTCATCCCTAATGAATTGAATCTTAGCTTTCCTGTTATCGGACACCATTTCTAAAGAACATGGGTTTTTATCGCAACTCATCCTGGCACATTTATGACAAGCTACAAAAATTCTTCGAGCTCTTCGTTTTCTTGCATAATTTCCTTTACCACAACCAGGCATGTATACTATAAATTTTGGAGGTAACTCGCCTGCCAATTGTACTTTAGCCTCGATTAACCAACGGATGTCAGCAGGTATGTTATTCCTCATGAGCAATCGCATGCGTTCGGACCGAGCTTTATAGATTGTAAGGAGAGTATTCTGAGGAAGTGAAGGGAATATCAATTATTATGGGAAAACTGAAGTAACCGACTTGATTGTCACGGAGTACCGTTATCCGCCACTTCAATGGGGTAACAAACAGAAAAACAAATTAAAACACACAAAGAAAATTAAAATCGTCCTCTTATTGAATTTACCTCAAGCTCTAACTGGATGTCGTAAACACTTCTCTCAATGTCTCTAAGTTGGCTTTCTAAATCCTCAACATAGGATACTAACTCTGGTGGTTGCAGAGCCCAAATACGATGTGTTTTACAAAATTGAATCAGCCTTTTGAGATGAGATTTTACACGTTGAAGTGGTTTAAGAATGTGCAGGAGGAACGGTTTAAGTATGGTACTCATGATTAACAATGATAAGAGAAAACTTAATGGTTAAACAAACACATTTCTGCAAAAATAATTTCAATTAGCAAAAGAATAATAAAAAGAAAAAAATCAAATCACCAAAAAGAAAGAAAAACTTAATTCAAATCTGGTGGGTCACTCAAATTTATTTCGGTGTCCTCTCCATGTGGTTGGTACTCTAGATATGGCTTTAATCTTTGACTATTAACTTTAAACGTGACACCGTTCTTTGGGTCCTTAATTTCAATTGCCCCATGTGGAAAAACAGTATGAACAATAAAGGGGCCAGACCAACGAGAGCGTAACTTACCTAGGAATAGGTGCAAGCGAGAATTGAATAAAAGCACTTTATGACCTGGAGTGAAAGATTTTCTCATAATTTGCTTGTCATGAAAGACTTTCATTCGCTGCTTGTAAATCTTGGCATTTTCGTATGCGTCATTACGAATTTCTTCAAGTTCTGTCAGCTGTAATCTTTTTTCTGAGCTAGCTTGCTGCATGTCAAAGTTGAATTTTTTGATGGCCCAATATGCACGATGCTCGAGTTCCACAGGTAGGTGGCAACCTTTTCCATACACTAGCCTATAGGGTGACATCCCAATCAGGGTCTTGAAAGCCGTTCTATATGCCCATAATGCATCATTGAGTCTTAATGACCAATCTTTTCTATCTGGCCTCACCGTCTTTTCTAATATGTGCTTCATTTCTCGATTGAAGATCTCAACTTGGCTACTGGTTTGCAGATGATATGGGGTCGCCACTTTGTGAGTGATTGAATACTTTGTCAAAAGAGCTTTGAATGCTTTATTACAAAAGTGGGCACCACCATCACTGATTATTGCTCAAGGAAATCCAAAGCGTGAAACAATATTGCTTTTCAAAAATGCTATCACCACCTTGTAATCATTGGTTCTACATGAAATTGCTTATACCCATTTCGATACGTAGTCAACAACAATCAATATGTATTGATGACCAAAAGAAGGGGGAAAAGGTCCCATGAAGTCGATACCCCATACGTAAAAAATCTCAACCACTAAAATTAAATTTAGTGGCATCATGTTCCTTCGTGTAATGCTCCCCATTCGTTGACACCTATCACATGAAGAACAGAAAGTGTAAGCATCTCGAAATATAGTTGGCCAATAGAAACCACATTGTAAAACTTTAGTCGTTGTTTTCTTAGCGCTGAAATTGCCTCCACAAGCTTGTTCATGGCAGAATGAAAGGATATTTTGAATTTCACTTTCTGGGACAAATCGTCTAACAATTTGATCTGCACAATACTTGAACAAATACAGGTCATCCCAAAAGAAATTCTTTATTTCTGTAAAAAATTTGGCTTTGTCTTGCTTGGTCCAATGCCCTGGAAGTTGACCTGTAACAAGATAATTAACTATATCAGCATACCAAGGTAATACTTCCACACTCATTAATTGTTCATCTGGAAATGACTCATTCAATGTTAATGGCTCTGTAATTGTGTCAAAATAGAGACGAGAGAGATGGTCTGCCACAACATTTTCTGTGCCTTTCTTATCTTTGAATTCCAAGTCAAATTCCTGCAAAAGTAACACCCAACGAATTAGTCTAGCTTTTGCATCTTTCTTTGTGAGAAGATATTTAAGAGCAGCATGATCCGTGAATACAATTATTTTACAACTAATGAGATAAGATCAAAATTTTTCTAATGCAAACACTACTGCTAGCATTTCTTTTTTAGTAGTTGAATAGTTCAACTGTGCATCATTCAATGTCATACTAGCATAGTAAATAACATGGGGAATTCGATCAACTCTTTGTCCTAATACTGCTCATACTGCATAATCAGATGCATCACACATGAGTTCAAATGGTAAGTTCTAGTTTGGGGGCTGAATGATGGGTGATGATGTCAACAACCACTTTAATTTTTCAAATGTCACAAGACATAAATCATTAAAGACAAAAGGTACATCCTTAGCAAGTAGATTGCATAAGGGTCTAGAAACTTTGCTAAAATCTTTAATGAAACGTCTATAAAAACCAGCATGCCCAAGGAAAGATCTTACTTCTCTGACTGTTTTGGGTGGAGGAAGATTAGAAATGAGATCCACCTTGGCTTTGTCAACCTCAATGCCTTTGCTCGAAATGATGTGACCGAGAACAATACCTTATTTTATCATAAAATGACACTTCTCCCAATTTAAGACTAATTTCTTCTCGATACATCTATGCAGAACTAGTGTTAGATGATGTAAACATTGATCAAATGAGTCACCAAAAACAGAAAAGTCATCCATAAAGACTTCAAGGAATCGTTCAACCATATTAGAAAAAATGCTTAACATGCATCGTTGAAATGTAGCAGGTGCATTACATAATCCAAATGACATCCTCCTATATGCGAAAGTGCCAAAAAGGCAAGTGAAAGTGGTTTTCTCTTGATCTTTTGGTACTATGGGAATCTGATTATATCCTGAGTAGCCATCTAGAAAGCAATAAAATTAATGGCCTGCTAATCTATCAAGCATTTGATCGATAAATGGTAAAGGAAAATGGTCTTTACGTGTGACAGAATTCAGCTTTCTATAATCAATGCATACATGCCATCCTGTAGTCACTCTAGTGGGAATCAATTCATTATCGGCATTCGTAACTACTGTGACTCTTGACTTTTTAGGGACAACTTGCACAGGACTGACCCATGAACTATCAGAAATAGGGTAAATGATACCTGCATCTAATAGCTTAAGAACTTCAGTTCTAACAACTTCTTTCATATTAGGATTTAACCGACGTTGCATTTCCCTAGTAGGTTTAGCATTTTCATCAAGGTGAATGTAATGCATGCAGTCTACTGGGTTTATACCTTTTATGTCCGCTATGGTCCATCCTAATGCTCCTTTGTGCTCTTTTAAAACATTCAACAACTTACCTTTTTGTTCATCGTTTAGGGATGATGAGATGATTACCGGCAGAGTGCTTTCTTCTCCCAAAAACGCATATTTCAAAGTGTTGGGTAATGATTTTAGCTCAAGTTTCGGTGGTGATCTAATGATGGGATGAGTTTCTTCTCTAATGGTGCTAGTTGCTCAACTCTTGACTTTCATTTATTGGTATCCATGGATGATGCTGAGTCAAGTAGGGCATTGACCTCATCAACTAATCTGTCAATATCAAAATCCAAATCAAAGTGAGTTAAACATGCTTGTAAAGGGTCATCACTAAGGTTTGAAAAAAAAGTATTATCAACTAATGTGTCTATTAAACAATTCTATTATCTGCATTGTGAGGTTGTTTGACAATGTTGAAGATGTTTAGCTTCATAGTCATGTTGTCGAATGACAACTGCATATTTCTAGTCCTGCATTGAATGTGACCATCCGCAATTGCCAAGAAAGGTCGGCCTAGAATAATGGGGTTGTGCTTCCTTGAATCCTGTATTGGTTGAGTGTCAATTACAATGAAATCAACAAAAAAAAAAAGAACTTGTCTACCTAGATAAGCACATCCTCCACAATGCTACGAGGTATTTTTATGGACCGATCTGCAAGTTGTAACACCACTGGAGTTGGGTGTAATTCTCCCAGTTTAAGTTTCACGAATACAGAGCAAGCAACAAATTTACACTAGCTCCTAAATCCAACAAAGCATTCTCAATTGTGTGGTTCCCTATACTACATGAGATAGTGGGGGAGCATTGGTCTTTGCATTTTAAAGGAATTTTTTGTTGGAGTATAGAACTAATATTTTCTGTTAAAAATGCCTTCTTTTGAACATGAATGTTTCTCTTTTTAGTACAAAGGTCTTTAAGAAACTTGGCATAAGATGGAACTTACTTTATAACAGCAAGTAAAGGGATGTTAACACTTACCTGTTTGAAGATTTCAAAAATCTCACCTATAGATTTTCCCTTCTTTATTTTATCTTTCCCTTCTTTATTTTATCTAACCTCTGAGGAAATGGAGATTTGGGAACATATTCTCATGGGTTGGTTTCTTCTTTCTCCTCCGATGGTGAGTCCTCAACATTCACAAGTACAATTTGATTTTCTTTTGTCACTGGCATCTCCACTTTGTTGTCGGCTTCTTTTCCTTTTCGCAAAGTCATGACTGCTTTGACTTCTCCATGTTGCTGTGGTGAACTGGTACTTGCTTCATGTACTCCTTTAGGATTAGGCACTGGTTGACTTGGAAACTTGCCTTTCTCAACAGTCATTGCCAAGGTTTAAACTGAAGAAGCAAGTTGTCATACCATCTTCTCGAGGCTTGAAATTGATTGGGCTTGTGAGTTGAAACTTGCTCTCAATTCATTTCGTAGTCCATCAATGGTGCGATTCTGTTGCTCAATCGTAGAGTGAGTAACATTCTTGAAATTCTGGAATGCATCCTCCCATAGTGTGGGTTGAGAGTAGTTCTGGCTCTGATTGTATGGTCTAAATGGTGGCTGAGAGGCTTGAGAAATTTGAGGAATTGGTTGCATTGGTGGAGCTGGAGTTGCTGGTCCATTCTGTTGGAATCCTTGAGACCATGAAAAATTAAGGTAGTCTCCCCATCCAGGGTTATATGTGTTGGAGTATGGGTTGTAATTTGATGGTTTTCTCATTACACCTATGGCATTGGCTTGATCTGAGTATGAGTCATGTTCATGTGGCAATGTTGATTTAGCAGTCGATAACGATGCTATTTGTCGAGCAAGACCTTCAACCATCTTCTTGACTTCTTTGATTTCTGAACTTGACTCGCCAATGTGAACCTCATTTACTCCCTTAATTCTTCTAGTATTCCTGAGTAATCGACTCCGTTGTTGGGAATTATTCGCTTGTCGCTGGAAGAATTCCCAAATCTCTGTTGCACTTTTTGACATTAGCTCTCCTCCACTTGTTGCCATTAGCCATTTTTGCACATTCAGCAATAATCCCTCCAAAATGTTTTGGCATTGGTGTCATTTCTCGTACCCATGATGTGGACACTTCAAGAGTAGCCCATTGAATCGCTCCCATGTTTCGAAAAAATGCTCGTCATCTCTCTAGGTAAACTCTGAAATTTCCCTACGAATAGCATTGGTTTTATGCACTGGGAAATATTTATTTAAAAATTTTGTTACCATTTGATCCCATGAAGTGATGCTATTAGCAGTCAAAGTATTTAACCATGAACGAGCTCTATCCTTTAAAGAAAATGGGAATAGTCTAAGTTTAACATTATCATCTGAAAAATTCTCATATCTAAATGTTTGACAAACAGCATGAAAATCATTCAAATGATTATATGGGTCCTCATTTTCTAGGTCATAGAATGTTAGGAGACAATTTAGCACACTAGATTTTAGTTCAAAACTCCTAGCAGCTATATTTGGGTATCTTATGCATGATGTGCTCAAAAAAGTAGTCCTTAAATGGCCTCTCCTGTGGTGGTGCTTGTTGTTACAAATCCATTTTATTTTTAACGTGTTTGTGTGTGCGCAGTGTTTTTTCTAGTTAAAGGTCTATAGGTTCAAGATTAGGTAATAATGACCTACGACCATGCATGCAAAGAACAAAAAATAAATGTGAACAAAACAAATAAAAATAAAGAAGAAGGAAAAATTACGGTATTAACCTTATTACGCTGTTAAAACCTTTATATAAAAACATACTGAAAAAATAATTAAAATAAATTGACTAAAAATTAAATTAATAAGATAAACAAAAATTACAAAGAAAAATAACTTAAAAATTAAATTGTAGAATTGTAAAGAATAGGGAAAGAAAAGAAATTATTAACTCTAAATGCATATTCATTTTTTTTCTTTTTTCTTCTTTTTTTAATCATAAAAAAAATACAAGAAAACAAATAAAATAAATTATTAACAAAAATTAATTCTACGAATTAAAATAACTTACCTCCCCGGCAACGGCGCCAAAAACTTGTTGTGCAAATTTTATTAAATTCGTAAGTGCACGAATCTATTGTAGAATAGATTAATGGTGACGAGTGTCGATCCCACGAGGAGGTGGACTTTAATTGTGTGTAGAATTAATTTTCTAAATGGGTGGTTAGATTTGTGGTGAAAATAATTTGGATTATCCTAAAATTAGAATTTAAATAGAGAGAATAAATTGAATAGAAATTTATTAAAATGACGTACTTGGGTATTTAGATCCGTATCAACATGCATCATGGGCTAAATATTCCTTATTAATACCAATTAAATCATGAGGGGGGAATCCATACCTCATGAACCACACTCTAATTAATATGGTGCTAAGGGCTTATCGTGCCAAATAATAATAACCTTGTACTAGGGAGCCGGTGTAACCAAGGCGGTATCTAGACAAGATTATTATTATTTGTCGACGAAAAGTCAAATCATCCACAAAAATTGGAGGGGAAAATAAAATATATTTACCAAATAAAGCCCATGACACATGTTGAGACTTCACCTTCAACCCAAGTTTGAAAGAAAATTAGCTACTCATAATTGAACTAGGGGCAAAATAGAAATTTATTAAAATACGTAGAAAATACGAGATGGAGAAGAAATTATATAAAATGGATCCCAAAAATGGATTCAGAGATATCAAATTAGGGGGGGAGAGCCCTCTTTTTATAGATACATTGAGTAAATCATTGCCATCGGATCGAAAATATTTCGGACACTCAGGATTGCGCCACGTCATCAATCAACAGTACGCGGTTTGACCATGTGGATGAACAGTAACATGGTTTGACCTGGCTTGAACAGTGACGCGGTTTGGTTGAAAATAATCATGTGTAATGCATGTACTATACGTGAGATTTTTGGTCCACTGATATGCTGCCACATCATCGATCAACAATGCATAAGAATTTTAGTTCAACAGGATCGTGACACCTCATCAGTCAATGCCACGATCAATGCCATATCATCAATCCGTCTATGTGAACAGTGTCGTGAACTGTAATGTAGACAATGCCGTACATGTGAATAGTACCTTACATGTGAACAGTGTCATTTTTCCTTTTATGCTCCTCCTAAGGTTTTCGACCGTCCTGAGTTCAAAAGTGATGTCTGTTTTGCCATCAGATCTCTCATTCATTGTGAAATGACTATGATGCCCCTAAAATACATAAAATACTTAATTAAAATAAAACACACGTAATTGAATCATAAGAAAGTTAAATACATAAAAGTAAGGGTGTTAGTAAAATTTGAAGTGTAAAATGATGATTTTCTCCTTTATAAATATACATTTTCTAACACTCAACACCCACAATTACTGAAATATCAAAATCAAGTATGGAAGAAATACAACATAAATTGCATAAGTGTTTTCCTTCTCTCCCTCAAAATGCACTCAAAAAAATTTACAAAGCTCGTTGTGAAATATTATGTTTGTTAATGATCAATAGAATTCCTTATGATATTCGTTGGTTAATTGAAGCAAAGGTCCGATTAGCTGGTGAATTTTCTAATCCATTTATTTCTTACATGCCTGGTTTTGGTAAAAGCACATTTGCTAAAAAACGAAGAGCTAGAAGACTTGGCTCAGAATGTCATAATTGTGTACGACTTAGTTGCAAACTAGAAGTTTGTAAATCTTTAGGAATGGTTTCTGATAATCGAGAAGATAAAATTAAATTCATTAAAGATGGCATGAGTAAAGAATTGTTGGATGATATCTTACAATTTCTTGAGACACATCGAAGTGGGCATGTGCAATATGAGATACACAGGTTATGGAGACTATTCTAAAAAGAATGTGCACAGTTTAGTCTTGGGAATCTAACTTAAAAAGACCTTGTTTGCTAGTTTATAAGAAAACTGGATGGAAAGCCCATCTTCGACCCATAGAGGGCGTTCAAGCCATTACCGGACATAAAACCAGAGGAAGATGTGAGCCACAATCACAACTACCAGTAAATATCCTTTTACTTTATTATTCTTTTATCATTTGCATTATTGCATTTAATGGTGTGATTTTGTATATAATCATTATTTGTTTTCTTTTACTTTTTTTTTTCTTTTCATTGTTTGCTTTGCTTTTTACTGTTTACTTTTGAATAATTGAGACATGAGCTTTACGCGTCATCTGATAAATACAAAAACCCATTTACAGTTGTTTCTCATTTTGTGTGTCACTCAAATCTTTAAATAAGAGCTCTTTTTCCAAACTACTCATAACTTGTTTTTGAAGATTATTCTAATGGCAGCATCTTCGAGTAGACAATTCAAAAACATTTATGTGCTCTCTGGATTTCATTATGGAAAATACAAAGAGTTCGTGCAAGCAGCCGTAGATCTTGGTCGTGCCATAGCTGAGAGGAAACTGCACCTTGTATATGGAGGAGGTGACCGCGGGTTATCAAAACTTGTCTCAGAATCTGTTTTTATTAAAGGAAACCAAGTACTAGGTATCATTCCACAAGCCTTAAAACCTCTGGGATGTAGGTCTGATGTACCAATTGGAGAAGAGTTAGTTGTCTCAAGTATGCAAGAGCGAATAATTGAGATGTTAAATCATGCTGAAGCTTTCATTTTCTTGCCAGGAGATCTTGCGACTTTAAAGGCATTGATTACATTTGCATTTGGGCCCATTTAAACATCCATAAAAAAACCCATCGGTTTACTAAATGTTAATAATTTTTTGATGGGTTGCTCACATTCATAACCATGCAATTAAGAATCATTTTATTTCAATCTCTGCGAAAAATCTCTTTGTTTGTACTTCTACTGCTAACGAGTTACTTAATCTTTTACAAGCTTACAAACTAAAGCCAGATCCTAAGACCTTGACATTGGAATGGTCAACTAATGATGGTAACCCTAACCCTAGTAAGCAGTACAAGTTGGACTTAACTCTTCGGTTGTAACTATCTTCTCAGAGCTATGAGGTTATGTCTTCTAAACTATGCTTTTTTCCTTTAAGTCATTGAGGACAATGTCTGTTGGGGAAAATTAGTTTTTTTTTTTAATTTTTATAAAACCTTTTTAAGATCGCTCTCATATAATATATAAGAATTTGTAATTTAGAAATCGTACCTTGAAAATCTGATTTATCTTTTTCCTCTAAAAATGATTTAGGCTCCCAGATTACGATCCGTTACCACCACTCATGTTAGATCACGATCCGTCACCACCACGCTTGTTAGAACACGAACTGACACCAATGATCTTCCTGGTTATGACTCAGGTTCGATCTGCACTTGACGTGTGGACGCCTTTCTCACTACCAAAGCAACTAGCATGAGAAAATTTTTCTCTCAACAATAGAGAGAAAAATCTTTTTCTCTGATCTGTAAAAGTGGCTTCTCACTTTCTTTAGAGAAAATAAGCCTTTTATATCTCCGTTTAGTGAAAACCCTAGGCTCCAAATAATCCAAAAAACAAAACTCACGTTACTTGTTTTTTCTATAGGGGACCCACCTTGTAAAATAACATAAGGCCCTTACACACAAGCTAATTAAATGGAGCCTCCCACTAAAAAATATATTTAGGCTTTTGACCCAAATAGCTAGTTATCTTACTTATTAGTCCAGTAGTGGTGAAGTCAATTAAATGAGCTAAGCCGGGGATCATTTGGGAACATACAATAGTGGCTATAACAATTAGGCCTGTAATTAAACTAGCCTAATTATTTAATTCCAAATCTACTCCACTAAAAGATTGGAATTGACCTCCATAATTGTATGCTCGAATAATAATTCGTCGCAAGCCACATTGATTTCTTTACTGCACAATCCTTTGTACCACATCATTAATTAAATCGATATCTCAACTGTCCAATCAATTTAATTACATCTTGTTCCTTGATACTTACTGGTTTTCTCTAATGATCATTTTCAACATACCAAATATGTTGACACACTCTGGCCAGAGAATTCTATGATCAAGTGCCGATGTGTTGTACAAATTCTATATTGTTAATCCATAACTCTAATACTCATAATTGCTCCCACCAAGATACCGGGTAATCTTGACCACAAGTATGTGTCGTGCCCATTGGTAACTTAAATGAAATAACAATTACAATCATGAAATCATAATTAACTCAAGATTAAGATTACAGTAAAATCAATGCCTATGAGATTTAATAATTCTGACAGTTATTACAAAGTTAATTAAATCTCATATGTGATCCTGTTCAATGTAGTCGTACTACATTAATAAATTCATACATGATTAAGACAAATCATTCAATGAATTTATTACAGTCTATACCTAAATAAAGTGCCCAACTTTATTTATCAACTGCGAACTAAATTTATTTAACCATAAGATAACTTGTATTTATGTCTTCTGTGAATGCACATGGTGATCACATAAACACATATAATATGATTAAATGGACTTTAATAAAAATATTAATGCAATTAAGATATTTGAATAAAATACCTCATTAATTTTATTAATCAGAAAAAATGTTTATTACAATTAAATAAACACATATGCTTTTAAAGAGCATATTTTCCAAACAATCTCCCACTAGCTCTCAAAGCATATTTGGCATCTCACGCATGCTCATGGATTCTAAGTGCAAGTTAAAAGGTTTCCCAGGTATGGCCTTAGTAAAAGGATCTACCAAGTTTTGCTGTGACGCAATCTGAGTAACCTCCACATCACCTCTCTGCACTATATCTCTTATAAGATGATATTTCCTCTCAATATGTTTTTGTTTCTTGTGGTTCCTTGGTTCCTTAGATTGAGCTACCGCACCACTATTATCGCAAAATAGTTTAAGGGGTACAGTTACAGCAGGTACCACCTCAAGATCTTGTAGGAACTTGCGGAGCCATACAGCTTCTTTTGCAGCTTCGAATGCAGCCACATATTCAGCTTCAGTTGTGGAGTCTGTAATACAATATTGTTTCACACTCCTCCAACTAATAGCTCCACTTCCCAATGTAAACACATAGCCGGAAGTTAATTTTCTGGAATCTTTATCTGATATAAAGTTAGAATCAGTATAACCCACTAGAATGATTTCACCACTAGAATACACAAGCATATAATTTTTAGTTCTTTTTAGATACTTCATTATATGCTTGACCGCAGTCCAGTGTTCAGGTCCAGGATTAGATTGATATCTACTAACCATCCCTACCGCAAAACATATGTCTAGCCTAGTGCAAAGCATGGCCTACATGAGACTTCCCACAACTTCTGCATAGGGAACTCGTCTCATTCTCTCTATCTCTTCAGATGTTTTAGGTGATTCATCCTTAGAGAATGTAATTCCATGTTTGAATGGTAATAAACCAGTCTTGAAATTTTCCATGCTAAATCTAGCCAATATCTTATCGATATAGACCGCTTGAGACAAGGCTAAAGTTTTATTCTTCCGGTCTCGTAGTAACTTGATACCAAGAATATAACTTGCCTCTCCCATGTCTTTCATATCAAATTGTTTTGCTAACCAACTTTTTATTGTAGTCAATACTCCTATATCGTGTCCAATTAGGAGAATATCGTTTACATAAAGAATTAGGAAGGCTACAGATTTTTCTTGAATTTTCTTCTACACACATGGTTCATCAATGTTCTGAATGAATCCAAACGATTTAATCGCTTGATTAAATCTGATGTTCCATGACCGAGATGCTTGCTTCAATCCATAAATGGATCTCTGCAACTTACATACCATGTGTTCTTGGCTTTTTTGTATAAATCCATCTAGTTGCTGCATGTAGATGTTTTCTTCAAGATGCCCGTTAAGAAAGGCAGTCTTGACATCCATTTGCCAAATTTCATAATCTAGCACTACAGCAATGGAGAGCAGAATCCTGATGGATTTAAGCATAGCAACCGGAGAAAATGTTTCCTCATAATCGATTCCCTCTTTCTAAGTAAACCTTTTGGCTACAAATTTTGCTTTAAATGTTTCCACCCTTCTGTCTACTCCTCTTTTTCTCTTGTAGACCCACTTGCACCCTATAGGTTTTACCCCATTTGGTGCCTCTACAAGTTCCCAGACTTTATTGGAATACATAAATTTCATTTCTTGATTCATGGCCTTTTTCCAAAATTCAACATCTCTATCTATTAGAGCTTCATTGTAACTAGTGGGATCTTGTACATGTTCATTTGAGATAGCCGTATAGGTTTCTCCCAAAAGCATGTATCTCGCAGGTAACCTAGTTACCCTCCCACTACGACGAGGTTCTAAAAGTGATGGTTGTTCAGGGTTAATCCTGTGTTGATCATCTGGTTGTTGCTGTTCTTCCTGTTCTGTAACAGGCGTTGAAAGTTGGGCATCAACCTGATCATCTGACAGTTCTTCAAGTATTACCTTACTCTTAGGTTTGAAGTTATTCATATAGTCTTCCTCGAGGGAAGTGAAATGTGTGCTCACGATCACTTTCCTATCTTGAGGACACTATAAAATGAACCTCCCCTTGTTCCTTTGGGATACCCCACAAACATACAAACCTCAGAACGTGAATCCATTTTGTCTGTCTTTGGTTTCAGCACATGTGCTGGTGATCCCCAAATACAGACATGTCATAAACTTGGTTTGCGACCTGACAATAATTCTATTGGGGTTTTAGGCACTGACTTAGATAGAACTAAGTTCAAGAGGTAAACTGTAGTTTCCAGTGCTAGTCCCCAAAAAGAGATTGGTAATGACGAATAACTAAGCATGGATCTCACCATATCCAAAAGAGTTCTATTTCTTCTTTCAGCAACCCCATTTTGTTGTGGTGTTCTCGGGGCAGTTAACTGAGATATAATCCCATTTTCAACCATATACTCTTTAAAATCTCTTGAGAGAAATTCACCACCTCGATCAAATTGAAATTTCTTTATGTTCTTATCTAATTGCTTTTCTATCTCAGCCCTATACTCTTTGAATTTCTCAAAAGCTTCAGACTTGTGACGCATCAGATAAACATAACCGTATCTTGAGTAATCATCAGTGAAAGTGATGAAATACTCATAACCTCCTCGAGCTTGTACATTGATTGGTCCACATACATCTGTATATACCAATTCAAGTGGTATTGTTGCACGTACTCCTTTGGCCGAGAATGACCTTTTGGTCATTTTTCCTTCTGAACAGGATTCACAGAGTGGCAATGATTCATTTTCTAATGGACCCAAGAGCCCATCTTTGATCATTCTCTGTATCCTATTTTAGTTTATATGACCCAAACGTAAATGCCGGAGGTAACATTGGTTAGAAAAAATATTTCTTTTCTTAGATAAATGTGTATGCTCATCATTATTGATCACTGTGTCATGCATAGAATGGATCATTGGACTTAAATGATATAAATTATCTTCCAATGTACCGGAACAAATAAGTCTCTTATTATGAAAAATAGAAACAAAGGATCCAAAATTTACAGTGTACCCTTGCTTTGACAAATAAGCTATTGAAATTAAATTCCTCTTAATGTTTGGAATATAAAGACAATTATTCAAAACTAAAGTCTCATTATTAAAAGATAATAAAATAGATCTAGTCTTCACTGCTGACATGAACTGTCCTGTCCCTAACTGCAGCTTGATGCTTCCTTAACTTATTTTCCTGGTTTCCTGAAACCAATAAAGTGAATTACAAATATGATTAGTTGCTCCTGAATCCAACACCCAAGTGTCAATAGGATTCTGAACTAAACAAGCCTCAATTACAAAAAGATTTCCCATACATGATTTCACAATCTTAGGGCAATCCTTTTTCCAGTGACCTTTTTGTCCACACTTGAAGCATTTGCCTTTTGGCTTGCCATCTTGCTTGGTAGACGGTCTCTTTTTCCCAGCTTTCTTCTTACCTTTGCCTTTCGGCTTAGGCCCAGAAGATGAACTTTTTTCAGTAATATTTATGCTTCCCAGAGATTTCTCAGCACGATAGATCTCTTCAGCAGAATGGAGTTCGTTCATCAACTCAGTTAAGGTCATGTTTCTTTCTTTCATGTTATAATTGACCTTAAACTCCTTGAATGTTTCTGGCAGAGATTCTAGCACCATGTCAATCTTTGAGTTATCATCGATTTGTGCTCCCTGAATCTCAGCCTCATTCAAATAGTCCATCATTTTGAGGACATGATCACGAACTCTTGTGCCCTTCCCCATTTTACTGTTCATAATTCCTTTCAGCGCTGCTTGTCTCGCGGAGCGAGTACTCTGCCCGAACATCTGTTGGAGACTATCCATTATTTCAGTGGCAATCTCCAAGTTCTGATGTTTGGTCTGCAGAATATTAGAAATCAAGGCTAAAATGTAGCACTTTGCCATTTCATTGGCCTTTTGCCATTTCTCATAAAGCCTTATTTGATTTCTATGAGCATCATCCGCTGGAACTAGAGGGCATGGCTGGGTTAAGACATATTTATAATTTTCAGCAGTCAGGACAATGAATAGATTTCTTTTTCAATCTATATATTTCTCTCCAGTGAGTTTGTTTTGACTCAGAATAATAGTAAGTGGGCTTAGGGAAGACATCTTCTGAAAAATAAAACATCCATGCATAAATAATTTGAAATAATATTCACAATAAATGACAAAAATGCAAAAAATCATAAATGCATTTTAATTTATTTGTAACGATAATCTAATACTGCTTTGACAAGCTATCCATTAGGGAAGTCATGTCTACGCTTACTAGACCCAATTATCCATTGGATTATTTACTTTCATGTAGAGACATGATAAATAATTCTCGTTATCTTTTTGGGTCTAAATTTGTTAACAGAGCTTCGTTAGGAAGGTTAATAACAAATTTTAGTTGAGTGTATAACCATTGTTTCAATCTAGATATTTTTCATATCAATAGTCACCGTTGGGGTGAACAATCGATTAAAAAATATTTCAATTTTATCTTTGAAGAAGTTCATCAAATAAAATATCTAATATATATACCCTCCGAAGGGAGCATCACCGTATCATGAAGTCAATGTATATATATAATTTTATTATTGAACTAACAATGGAGCCCGTGGGAAAATTATCTTGAATTTTCCCTCTCCCACTCAATATTTTAAAATTGGTTTTTCCTTTTTAAAACATACATATTGTTAATTGCATGCTTCCTATAATATTATCTAGATGATATCAAATATTATTAAGCATATGCAAATTTCAAACAATATAATGAAATTCATCATTAATGAATGACATGTATCATCATGCATAGAGTTGCACTTCCTATTCTATATGACATGTTATCATGGTATGTAATCACCCAAAACATAACATATAGAAAAACAATTAAATAATCTTAATTCATGGCTTTCCTAATAATGAAAAATACAATAACCCTAAGCCTAATCTTCATTGGGCTTCTTGTCAATGTCCATCTTCCATAAGCTCGTCTTTGTTAATGGACTAGGGGAAATTGGGCTTAAAATTTATAATTAGTCCAATTTTAATTTTGAAAGGAAATAAATAAATAATTAATTTTTTTTAAATAAAACTTTTGGACCAAAAATAAATTTAATGTGTTCAATTTTATCTATGCATTTTAATCCATTAAGCCCAATTGAAATTGGGCCTAAAACTAAGATTTATTAAGCCAAAACTGTTTTTGGACTTAAATGCAAAAAATTAAAATTATCAACCCAAAGAGAAACACTATAAAACTATAGGGATGTAAATGATAAAAACCATTAAAACCCTAAATCCATCTTTTTCTCTCCCCAGCCGCCATCATCACAAAGGGCAATCACTATTCACGCAATTTCCAGCCATCTCTGACGTCAAGTTTGCTGCCCCCGTCACGCCGAAAAGCCACCAAACGACGCCCTCCGCCAGTCGCAAATGTCCGCAAGCTTCCAGCCCCCGCGCGCTTGATGCTAGCGCTGCTAGTCGCGCGCTACTGCTGCCTGTGGCTGTTGGCAGCGTGTGCTGCGAGCCGCGCGCTGCTGCCGCTGCGCGTGTAGCGAACGCTTGCTAGCAGCATGTGCTGCTGGCCGCTCGCTGCTTGCTGCAGGTTGTCGCTGTCAAAATTTCTAGCCTCCGTCGCTTTTATCTCATTTTCCAGTGATGAATTTACAAATTTCCTAAGCCAATTTTGACTTATAAAATTTCTATAACAGTAAAATAAATCAAGAGGGAAACATGGTGATAAAAAACCACCCCTCTTGTTACAGATCCAAAGAAAAAATACAACGGAAAATCTAACTATGAATTAAAACAAACCAAAACATGCTTTATTCATATATTACACAAATAATATATATCTGAAGAAATTGTGCCACTCTAATACATAAATTTCAAGAATGATTTCATACGAAATTCTTATATATTAATATGAGAAAGCTCTGATAACAATTGTTGGGAAAAAATCAGGTTTTTTTTAATTTTTATAAAACCTTTTTAAGATCGCTCTCATATAATATATAAGAATTTGTAATCTAGAAATCGTACCTTGAAAATCCGATTTAGCTTTTTCCGCTGAAATGATTTAGGCTCCCAGATCACGATCCGTCACCACCACTCCTGTTAGATCACGATCCGTCACCACCACGCTTGTTAGAACACGAACTGGCACCAATGATCTTCCAGGTTATGACTCAGGTTCGATCTACACTTGACGTGTGGGCGCCTTTATCACTACCAAAGCAACTAGCACGAGAAAATTTTTCTCTCAACAATAGAGAGAAAAATCTTTTTCTCTGATCTGTAAAAGTGGCTTCTCACTTTTTTTTAGAGAAAATAAGCCTTTTATATCTTCCTTTAGTGAAAACCCTAGGCTCCAAATAATCCAAAAAACAAAACTCACGTTACTTGCGCTTTCTATAGGGGACCCACCTTGTAAAATAACATAAGGCCCTTACACACAAGCTAATTAAATGGAGCCTCCCACTAAAAAAAAATATTTAGGCTTTTGACCCAAATAGCTAGTTATCTTACTTATTAGTCCAGTAGTGGTGCAGTCAATTAAATGAGCTAAGCCGGGGATCATTTGGGAACATACAATAGTGGCTATAACAATTAGGCCTATAATTAAACTAGCCTAATTATTTAATTCCAAATCTACTCCACTAAAATATTGGAATTGACCTCCATAATTGTATGCTCGAATAATAATTCGTCCCAAGCCACATTGATTTCTTTACTGCACAATCCTTTGTACCACATCATTAATTAAATCGATATCTCAACTGTCCAATCAATTTAATTACATCTTGTTCCTTGATACTTACTGGTTTTCTCTAATGATCATTTTCAACATACCAAATATGTTGACACACTCTGGCCAGAGAATTCTATGATCAAGTGCCGAAAACCCATCAAGAGATGTGTTGTAAAAATTCTATATTGTTAATCCATAACTCTAATACTCATAATTGCTCCCACCAAGATACCGGGTAATCTTAACCACAAGTATGTGTCGTGCCCATTGGTAACTCAAATGGAATAACAATTACAATCATGAAATCATAATTAACTCAAGATTAAAATTACAGTAAAATCAATGCCTATGAGATTTAATAAGCCTGACAGTTATTACAAAGTTAATTAAATCTCATATGTGATCCTGTTCAATGTAGTCGTACTACATCAATAAATTCATACATGATTAAGACAAATCATTCAATGAATTTATTACAGTCTATACCTAAATAAAGTGCCCAACGTTATTTATCAACTGCGAACTAAATTTATTTAACCATAAGATAACTTGTATTTATGTCTTCTGTGAATGCACATGGTGATCACATAAATACATATAATATGATTAAATGGACTTTAATAAAAATATTAATGTAATTAAGATATTTGAATAAAATACCTCATTAATTTTATTAATCAGAAAAAATGTTTATTACAATTAAATAAACACATATGCTTTTAAAGAGCATATTTTCCCAACAATGTCTTGTTCGGGTTGGGGGGAGGGAATAGTTGACAACTGTGAAATATAGCAAATCCTAGCAATGCTTTTGTCGAAGATGGCAGAATATGGGGTGTAGTGACTCTAGAAACGCATCTTCAGCGGGTTGTTCAGGTGTGATCTTTCTTATTTCTTCTTTTATTATTATTTTTAATTTTTTTCCTTTTGCCTGCATATTTTTAAATTATAAATTATGTTTAGATTAGGTTGGGGGGAGGGTAGTTGACGTAAATTGTAAATAGGTGTGTTTATTTGTTTTTTAAAAAAACCAAAAACAACAATTTTTTTTGTGTCTAGGATGGTTGTGTAAAGAGTCACAACTTTTGAGACGCATCCTAATAGTCTTGTTGTATTATATTTTGATTTAAAATTCATAATAAGTTGTTTTTGTTCCCTTTTCTTTGAATTACTCAAATTTGTGAACTCTCCTCCATTTACTTATAAAGTTATTTTGTTGTTTACTCATTTAACATGTATTATTAAATCATTATTCACACACACACTATGACACATACTAGTGGGTTGTAAGTTAAAATTTTTGCAGCATTTAGTTCTTTTAATTTATTAGGGATAATATCTAAGGTGGTAGAAAGTGTCTATTCCAAAAAAAAAGAAAAAAAAATTGAATGAGTTTAATTTTGTTATATCTAGAACCCGAGTAATTAAGTCCGTATGGGTGTTTTAACACCTAGGTCATGTTTGGGAGTTAGGATTAAGCATGGGATTGGATTAACTTTAGGATTAAATATTTTATCCAATGTTTGGCTATTTTCTTGGATTGGATTAAGGAGGACTAAATTTAAATTTAGTCCTTAAATCATAGGATTAACAATCCCAATTTATAAGTGGGTTTAGATGGGATTACGATAAGAGAAAAAGATTTATTCATATTTCTTTCATAAATAACACTATTTTTTACTTGTAACCTAAAATTTAATTATTTAATTATTTAATATATCTAAAATATCTAATAAAAATTAATTAAATAATTAAATAGTTTTATTAATTTATATTTGTTTATTATAATTATGACTACCCAATAACTAATTTACTACATATTTAATGCTCTTGTTAATTACTTTTAAATTAATTTTAATTATTACTCTTAAATATTCATAAATATTTTTTTGTATTTAAATATGATTTAACATTGTCTAATCCGATATTGTATTAAACATAATACAACACATAATATAATCTAGTTTAATCCAATCCAACTTAATCTAGTCCAATCCTAATAATTAGTCTAATCCAATCTAGCGTGTCAAACGTAACCCTAGTGCCCTAAGGTCAACTAGTCTGGGAGTCACTGGCCTAAAGCTCGCTACATGGGTTATAGATATATTGTTTGCTTATTTATTAAAAACCCGAGTAATTAAGTCCGTAGGGGTGTTTCAACACCTAGTGCCCTAAGGTCAAATGGTCTAGGAGTCACTGACCTAAAGCTCGCTACATGGGTTAAAAATGCAATTTTCAAAAAAAAAAGATTGAATAATCTACTACCTGAAGATATAATTTCTAATAAGTTTTAGAACGAAAATGTTGTTTTCTTTTAATAAAACCCCATAAGTATTGTGTTAATTACTTGAGCACAAAAGAAGGTTTATGATATTCTAGATAATGAGTGGACTACCAAGAGTTAAAAAAAATAAATTGGGAGAGTTTATTTATTTGGGAGTTTAAAGGATAGATGAACAGCTATTAACTTGCTTGTGAATTTTGTAAATTTTAATTTAATATAACACTTTAATTGCTAGGGGCTAGCAATAAGCTAGTTGGTGGGTGTGATTAGTGTTAAAAAATGCATGTTTATTAAGGGATAAAAATGTTATTTTGTTTTATTAATGTAATTTATATTTGTAATTGTGTAACGTATTGTGAATTTCTAATTATTTTTCTAAATATTTGATTTTGTGTATTTTTGTGTGTTTATTAGGTAAAAATAATAATTTCATGCAATTTGAGGCTCCGAACAAATGTATGGATGTCGAATTTGGATTCCGAAAGTCCGAGAAATTATGTCATTGTCGAGGAGGATCCAAGACTTTTGTTGTAAATTTTTACGTTTTTACCACGATGAATGTGGTAATTGTAAAATTATAAGGTTTTATCATGTTAGGCATGGTAATTGTTAGTGGAATGTGTTGGATATGCTTGAGTGGATAAGTTAGGTTTATGTTTTATTAGTGGGACAAATGTAAGGTTAAGATGTAATTAGATTTTTTTATTTGTGTGGTGAGGATTTACCATGTATTAGTATAAATAGAGGGGGAGGGGGGTGAACACACCTCTCCACACCTTCTCTTCTCTTCTTTCCCCCTAAATTCTTCTTCTCATCTCTCTTTGTAATTTATTTTCAATCAATAAAATTATTTTTATTTCAATTTTCAAATTCCATTTTTAATTATGTGTTTTTCAATTTTAGTAATTTCATTTATTAAAAAAATGTTTAGCTAAATATTAATAGTTAGGGGAAGGTGAAACTCTTAGGAAATAAATATGATTTAATCAAATTATATTTTTAATTTTATAAATTAAGTTATTTTTTATTTAATTTTATACATATTTTATATTATGAAATTTTGATTTATTGTAGGCGAACAAGGGAGTTTGGCACAATAAATTCTTTTTATCTTAATATATGGTATGGTAAAATAGTATTTTGACTTGTTGTAGACAAATTAAATTTTGGCACAATGAATACTTAAACCATCATAAAATTAAAGGGAAAATAATAATAATAATTTATATAATTAATCTTTTGGGCAATAAATCTAAAACAAATGGCAAAACGAATTTATTAAGTTTTATTTACAACTAAGAGTAAATCCACAATCCTAATTAATTTAATTTCATAGTTTTATTTAAATTAAGTTGTTTATATTTAAGTTTTATTTTCAAATTTTAGATAAAATAAAATAAAAAAATTAAATCTTTTCTCTGTGGGTCGACCTTGGACTCACCGAGATATATTATAAATAGGCACTCTTATACTTGAGAGTAAATCAAACACTTTTAAGTTGTGTCAATGGTGCTCCTGTTCTAGTAGGATGCATGAAATCTCTAAGTGTCCGACGTTGATCATGAAAATTTTGTAGGGCTTGATTACATTCTTGCTCTAAAAAGTTATGAGCTTCGTTTTCTATCATGTCTAAGGATGGTGAAGGTTGTCTACTAATTAATCTGCCACTATTGGTACAAGATCAATGTCTCATAACAATGTTGATGACATGTTAGTATGTGTCAAATTAAGTTAAGAAAATAATGTACAATCAAATGAGTAATACATGAAACACTAAATAAAAATTGCAAACAAATTGAAAATTAAATAAGCAACAATAAGAATTTACAAAAATAAAAATAAATAGACGAAAAATTATTTAACTAAAATTAAAATAACTCAACAGACGATATTAGAAAAAGCATCCATTTATATTAATTAACTAAGTATAAAATAATAACACATCCAAAAAATAACAATATAGGCGGTATTATAAAATTAGCCATTAAAATAATTAATAGACAGTATTACAAAACCAGCAATAAAAAAATGAAACTTAAAGAAAAATAAATTACAAGGAGAAAAAGAAGGATACACTTACCTCAAGATGTGAAACCCACTTTTAAAAATTACCAACCAAATAAACAACCAATCTAAACTTAATCTTTAATTATAATTTTCAAAGTCAAAAGTCACAGTTCATTTAGTCCACAATGTCCAAAAGTACAAAGGGTAATTTATAATCCATAGGTCCACATTCCAATTCATTTTAGAGATTGATTTGCAATAATGTTTGGATCACAATGAAAATTTTCACAAGTTTTATGGTAATACAGTAGCTTTAGGAGAAAAAAAGCACTAACTGAAATTTCATGAAAAAATAAAATTACGAGAATTAAGCAAAGGAATGATGAAGAGAGACATAAAGGGCAAAAATAGCAAAATGAAAATACAAAATACAAAATAAAAAACAAATTAATGCCAAATTTAGAAAATTTTCCGACAATAGTGGCAAAAACTTGACACGACTTAAAAATATTGATTACTTCCAACTATAAGAGTGTCTAATTATAATATAATCTGGTGAGTCCAAGGTGAACCACTGGGAATCTATAAATCTAGTAGCCAATTATTAAATAGAAATTAATTGCATAAAATGAAATTAATAGAGACTGATCTAGAAAAAAATATTGCGATTATGAGATCCACTCTTAATTTTCAAAGAAAGGTCATAATAGTCTTTCATGTTTATATTTTACATTTCTTTTTTGCCAAATGATTATTATGCCATTTAATTCTTAATTAACCATTTGTATGGAGAAATATGGGATCAAGCATCTTATGTGCCACCACTACATTGGAGTGTCAACATTACGTCAAATTTTATATAAATCTAAGGAGATTTAGATCGATAAATTAACATGGTATAAAAGTAATCGTTAAAGAGAAAAATATAAATTATAAACATATAACAAATAAAATAAATTCAAAACTCACTTGAGAGAGTAATTAATTCCATAATTTGAATGATTGAACTTCACTTTTCACCTTAGCCTAGAAAATTTAGCCACTCGTGTTTAAAGGGAAACAATACAAGGAAATTGAAGATAAAGGGAAAGAAAAGAGATTTTTCCCTAAAATTCACTCGAGATTTACACCGAAAATGTTCACCCCTAAAATCCACTAAAAGTTCTCTCTCCTTTTCTTCTCTTTCATAAATCTAGTACAACTCTCAAATATGGGAGCTCTTGCTTTTTCATAGGCAAATTGTTAGTGATCAAGTGTGGATGTTTACATGATATTTTGGTGAGCATACAATCAAAACTTTTAGATGAGATATAGTAGTATAGTCCAAGGCTCTAAAATTTGCAGCTATTATGGATGGTTGGATTTAACATAATCAACAGTTATGATTGAGGTCAAAGTGGGCCCCTTCTTTTGCTCATTTGTCAAGGTTTTTACCTGCCTAATTTGGTGTGATAACATGAGCTTGGACACGTGGCGTGATCTCAACTCACTACAACAAAAATGGGTAGTTCCGACCACATTTTTCTGAGGGAAAGAAAAATCCCTTGCTTAAAGATACAATTTCCTAGGAATTTTTATTGTTCGTAGGTAATCAGATAAAAGTAAACATATTATTACCTAGGGTACCAATTTCCTCGAAAATAAGCACAAAATTCCCTCGTTAAAGTTGTATATTTCGAAGGGAATTTAAAATCCATTGGTAAATGTTGGAAAAATCAACAATATTACCTACAATTTTTTGTATTGTCAGAAAAATAGAAAATTATCCATTGGTATTGTAATAATATTTCGTGTGAAGCAATTCCGCCAAAATTTTTCGAGGGCAGTTTAAATCCATCGGTAATAAAAGAAAATATCGGTAGTATTTGGTACACTCATTATTCCTCGGAAAAGTAGAAAAATTCCCTCGGTAAAATTTGGTGCGCCAAAATTTTCTACCGGTGATATCAATGTTTCTTGGAAATAAATAGAAGATTCCCTTGTTAAAGTTAAATATTTCCAAGGGAATTTGTAATCCGTTGGTAATTAAAAAAACCATATTACCTAGAGTTGATGTCCCTCAGAAAAGTTACAAAATGTCTCTCGGTAAAAGAAATCACATTTCCCGTGCATTGCGCCAAAATTTTTACTAACGGATTCAATTATCCCTCAGAAATTAGGAATTTTTTTAAATTGTTGATCTAATTTTATGAAAATACAAAAAACCCCTCACTAATTTGTTGTCTCTTTAGTTAAACGCATTGTATTTGGAATTTTAGTTTCCATTTTTTAGTTGATATCATTTTTTTCCTCGTTAGCAAGAAATAATAGAGCTTGTTAAAGAAAGAAAACCATTCACGATTCAACAAAAATTCCTTGCCTGCTGCATATTAAATTTATTAAGACACTTCTTGTTTAAAGCAACAAAATGTAATTGCAGCATATTTTCTTCATCAATTTTATACATTGGATTTCTTTTATCATAGTTGGAAGGTTATTTGCATACTTTTTGTTTCCCAAGATAGGTAGAATATGATTATATTGTAACGGAGAATATGTGATGTTCTACATTTCTTAGTCCTTACTATTTGTTTTCTAAACCAGAAAGAACTTATTTTATATGCTAAATATGTTAGATTTCTTTAATGATTCTCGAGCACACTACAACAAATGTCAGTTTTGATAACATGATATAGTATCATTTTTTCCCATATGGTTACATTTCCCAAAAAAAATAATTCTACAATTAGTTTTCTAGGTAATAGCATTCCTTTTTTTTGTTTTACTATTCTTCAATTAGTAGAAAATTTTTAATGCGATATTAGATTATCTAATGTAGCACTTATAGAATGCTATGATAGGATTAGTAATTTGATGACAATAAACCATTTGCTTACAAAAAAGTTGTTACAAGTGGAAACATTTTTTTAATTGACAAGTGATAGCATTTTATTATTTTTATTATAATTAATCTTCAATTAGTATAATTTATTTAAAAAATTAATTAACATTGTACATTTTAAATGCTACAAAAAGAACATTAATTTGATAGAAATATATAAAAGTTAAAAAAAAGGTTAGGTCAGCACCTTCAACTAATTTTGATACTTCATATTCTTATTTCTTTTATTACTGCATCAATCTCTAGTTAATTAATCTTTTATTATTATTTTTTTAGCTTTTCACTTGAATTTTTAAGATTTTGTTTAATTTCTTTAGGTTAATTAATTGAATTTTCAGTTTTTAGGACAGGTTGAGGACCTATTGGATGCCAAAAATTGTTTTCTTGATTTCAATGGTGTACAAGCTGGACAAGTTTTGGATTTTTTTAAGCCATAGACAATCTCGTTGGTGATAAAATACTTTACTATAATAGTTCAAAGTGTTGAGTGTTAGAAAATGCATATTTATAAAGGAGAAAATCGTCATTTTACATTTCAAGCCTTACTAACAACCCTTACTTTTATGTATTTAAGTTTCTTATAATTTAATTATGTGTGTTTTATTTTAATTAAGTATTTTATGTATTTTAGGGGCATCATAGTCATTTCACAATGAACGAGAGATCAGACGGCAAAACGGACATCACTTTTGAACTCTGGACAGTCGAAAACCTTAGGAGGAGCATAAAAGGAAAAATAGCACTATTCACATGTACGGTACTGTCTGCGTTACTGTTCACGACACTGTTCACATAGACGGATCGATGACGTGGCATTGACCGATGATGTGGCATTGACTGATGAGGTGTCACGATCCTGTTGGACTAAAATTCTTATGCACTGTTGATCGATGATGTGGCAGCATATCAGTGGACCAAAAATCTCGCGTACAGTACATGCATTACACAGGATTATTTTCAATCAAACCGCGTACTTTTGACTGATGACGTGGCGCAATCCTGAGCGTCCAAACCGTTTTTAATCCAATGACCACGATTTACTCAATGTATCTATAAAAATGAGGTCTCCCCCCTAATTTGATATCTTTGAATCCATTTTTAGACTCCATTTTATGTAATTCCTTCTCCATTTTGTATTTTCTACATATTTTAATAAATTCCCATTTTACCCCTAGTTCAATTATGAGTAGCTAATTTTCTTTCAAGCTTGGGTTAAAGGTGAAGTCTCAACATGTGTCATGGGCTTTATTTGGTAAAATTATTTTCTTTTCCCCTCTAATTTTGTGGATGATTTGACTTTTCATCGACAAATAATAATAATCTTGTCTAGATACCGCCATGATTACACCAGCTCTCTAGTACAAGGTTATTATTATTTGGCACGATAAGCCCTTAGCACCATATTGATTAGAGTGTGGTTCATGAGGTGTGGATTCCCCCCTCATGATTTAATTGGTATTAATAAGGAATGTTTAGCCCATGATGCATGTTGATACGGATCCAGATACCCAAGTGCATCATTTCAATAGATTTCTCTTTAATTTATTCTCGCCATTTCAATTCCAATTTTAGAATAATCTAAGTCACTTTCACCACAAATCCAACCACCCATTTAGAAAATTAATTCTACACACAATTAAAATCCACCTCCTCGTGGGATCGACACTCGTCACCATTGATCTATACTAAAATAGATTCGTGCACTTGCGAGTTCAATAAAATTTGCATAACGCAAAGCTATTGCGAAATTTGTTTGCTTTATAAATCTTACATTTTTTTTGGGCAGTTTATCAAGAATTGAAGTGAAACTTAAAAGCTTACTCCTATCATTCTCACATTGTGCTAGGAAAGCCTCTGATAACTCGAGTATATGTCTTCCAATTGCTCATGACTTATGTTGAACTTCCTATGACTCTTGGGTAAAGTGTTAGATTTTCATCTTTTGTTTTGTGCTATTCATTTCTATATCATATAGATGTTGCAATATTTACGAGTTATGTAATATATTTTGATTATAATTTATATCTATATGAAGCAAGTAGATAAAATATATTTCCAAATAGAGTTAAGGCATTTTGAATTTAAAATTTCCTAAACATCCTAAGAGCTGCCCTCTCTTATTTGGAAATGTACAATTGTTTCTGCAGTTTAATGCTCAAAATTGCACAAGTATGCTGCTGTTTTTGCAGTTTGATAACTGTAGAAACTACTGTTGTATCTACAATTTTGAGCATTAGAAACAGTTGTTGTTTCCATACTTTTGCACATCAAAAACAAATTTTGTTTCGGCAATTTAGGACGACAGAAATAACTATAGTATCAGCATTTTAGAATGGCAAGAATAGCTGTTGTTTCTGCACTTTTGCACAGTAACAACAATTGTTGTTTCTGCATTTTTGTACAATAGAAACAATTGTTGTTTCTGCATTTTTTAATAGCAAAAACAACTACACAAATACGCTTGCTATTTTTACAGTTTTGGGAAAAAAAGATTAAACGTTTTCTATAATTTTGTAGTAGAAAAAAAAAAGCAAGCATATTCATGTTATTATTTATGTAGTTTAGAGCACAAAACTACAAGAACTGCAATTGTTTCTGTAGTTTTGTAACTTTAGAACAGTAAGCACATTCGCCCTGCTTGATTTCTTTGTCAAGGTTGAAATGTTTATCTTAAGTTCTTTGTTTATTAAATGTTTTCTATGAAATGTTTATCTTAATTTCTTTAGAACAGTAAGCACATTAAGCACATTTTGCCCTGCTTGAAATGTTCTCTGTGAAATGTTTATTTTAATTTCTCAGTTGAAATGTTTATGAAATGTTTATCTTAGAATAGAAAGCGCATTTGCCCTACTTGATTTCTTTGTCAATTGTTTCTGCAGTTTATGAAATGTTTATCTTAATTTCTTTGTCAAGGTTGTTAGTAAGATGTCGCCAAATAAATCTTGGATGCAATTGTCAAAGTCAACAATGGCTTATTACAATAGAGTACAATCTTTTCTTGATTATGCGTATCGTCATATTCAAGAAGAGGATATGAAAATATTATGTCCTTGTGTCAAACGTAGTAATAGGTAGAGAAGGGTTCGAAGTGAAGTACACAAACATCTTTTAGAGGAAGGGATAAGGCGTGATTACTACTTGGTATTGCCATGGGGAGAATGGTGATAATGATAGTGACACTGATGGGGATTTTGATGAAAGGAATAAAAATTATTAGAATATTCAACAAAATGAGATGTATAACTTGATCCAAGAAGGATTTTCTCAAGATCCTAATGAGGAGGCACAAAAGTTCTTTAATTTGGTGAAAGAGGTTGAACAGTTGATAACTCTATGAAATGAGAGTTATCATGAGACTTTTAGGCTTAAATCAAGACTACTTAGAGAGTAATTGATGTGTTTTACCGCACTTTAATGATAGTTTGCATTACATTAATTTTAGTTTGAGTTTGAGTTTGATAAAATTTATATGATTCTTGAAAAATTGTATGCCTAAAATATATGCTTAATTGTAAGTAATTGGAAACTTCAATTTTATGGAAATGATGTTATTGCAATGGACTTATAAAGAACAAATGAGCATGGCTATAGAAGAATTGGAGCAAGTCTGGAATAGTGAAGATGATGTAGCTATTACTGCAGCAACCATTGCTGTAGCAACTCTCGAGCATTGACAGAAAAATTCGGGCAAGATATTCAGAATATTATGATCAGCAATTTCCTAATTTGAGGATGTGCACCCTAAAAGTTTTCAATTACCCTAATTTGCGAATATAAAAGGAGGCATACATAAAAAGAAAAAGAGAGAGGCCATCAAGCAAGATCAAAATAGAAAAGAGACAACAAAGATCATTGAAAATGTATTCGACGGCTAGAATTTGGTTGTTATTATTTCAGCTGATCACTCATTTAATGATATAAGTTTGGAAAGAGCCACAAAAGAGCATATCCTAGTGGAACATATTAGAGCAATACTTGGTCTTGGATTGAGTTTCCTGGATTAAGTTTATCTTGAGTCCTAAAAGCCATGCTTAATCTAAGATTAGTGATGAACTAGATATAGAGATTCACCTTGTAGGGTAAAGAGAACATAAACGTGTAATATTATATCTTATGTTGCCATAGCAACTGGTCACTGTTAGGGTGCATTAAGATATAAGACATCCAATTTGCTACTACTGAGGATAAAACTAGTTTCAGTCCAGTGCTGTAGTAGATGCTGCAGCAACTGAACTTGACATGAATAAAACAGTCAACACCATCGAAAGAATTTAATCACTCAACTACTCCATTCATATTGATTTAGCATTTGTGTTTAATATGCAAACTCTATTAACTGCATTTTTAATTATTGAGATTTTATTTTACTAAGTTATTTGGTAGTCTTAGTTGTACTGATTTAATTTAGAACATTTATTGCACTATTGAAATTGCTGTAGCAAGTTTGATAGCATCAATCCCTGTGAAGACAATATTGAATACTCATCATTTTATTACTTGTTATGTACACTTGCACATTGACACCATAGCAATTGAAGTAAAATTAACAACAACAACCTTTATATCTAAATTGTGAGAAGTGCTTCAACTTATCATTTGCGGTAAAATTGATGCACATTAAATACATCAATGGTTAGAGTAATAAATCTTTCAACATGTTGTTGGAGCTATTAAAAGATGTGTTTCTAATGTGTGAAAAGATGCCTACTTCCAACTATAAGGCACAAAAAATTATAGAAGACCTTGGTCTCCATTATGAGAAAATTGATGCATGTAAAAATAATTGTCATTTATTACAAGGAAAATGCACAACTATCTCAATGTCATGTTTGTGGAGTTTCTAGATGGAAGCCTAAAGGAAAGGGTGCTAAAGGATCTACCAAAAGGGTTCCATGGAAAATCTTGCACTACTTTCCTATAATGCCAAGTCTTCAAAGGTTATTCATGTCATCCAAAACTGCTACAGACATGAGATGGCACTTTGAAAATCGTGTGAAAGATGGGTTGTTAAGGTATCCAGTAAATTGTGAGGCTTAAAAGGCTTTTGATAAAACACACAGTACTTGGTCGGTTCTTTTATTTCCATACAATCTTCCTCCTTGGATGTGTATGAAAGAACCATATATATTTATGTCATTACTTATCCTATGACCAAAAGTCCTGGGAAATGATAATGATGTATATTTGAGGCCTTTAATTGATGAGTTGAAAATATTATGGGAAAGTAATAGAAGCAACAGTTATATGGACTGTTAATGACTTTCCTGCATATGCTAATCTGTTCGGTTAGAGTACAAAAGGAATGTTAGCATGTCCATATTGCACTACAAAGACTCATCTCGTAGGTTAAAAAATGGTTCCAAACTGTGCTATATGGGTTATAGACGATTTTTGCCTAAAGATCACTTGTGGCGGGATCAAAAGATGCAATTTGATCGAAAATTAGATAAAAGAGCTACACTAAAGTGTCAAGAAGGTGATGAAGTTTTAAATGAACATAAAGGTTTGAGACCTATAACATTTGGAAAGGCTAGAAAAAAGCAAGTAATTGCTAGTTTTGGGAAGAAACATAACATCTTTTTCCAATTGCCATATTAGAAAACATTGTTGTTGCATCATTATTTAGATGTTATGCACATTGAGAAAAACATATGTGACAATGTGCTTTGCACTATTATGACATTGAAGGAAAAGGAAAAGACTTTTTAAATGCTCGGTTGGATTTGAAACAAATGAGGATAAGGCGGGAACTTCACCTAATTGAGGTGGATGGAGAAATTATGTTACCCTTTGATTGTTATACTTTGACAACTGATGAAAAGAAAAGTGTCTTGCAGTGGTTGTCCGATATAAGAGTCCTAGATGGCTATTCTGCTAATATGTCACGATGTGTTAATGTGAAAGATGGAAAATTTTCAAGCATGAAGACACATGGCTGTCATGTATTTTTAGAAAGGTTGTTACCACTATTAGTTTGTGATATTTTGCCTAAACATGTATCAGATGCATTAATTGAGCTAAGTAATTTTTTTAGAGAGTTGTGTGCCAAAGTATTGAAAGAAGACGTGTTAGATCGACTTGAAAGTCAAATTGGTGTAACTCTTTGCAAGTTAGAAAAGATTTTCCCTCCAGCCTTTTTTGATATAATGATACATTTACCTATTCACTTGGCTTGAGAAGCAAAGGTTATTGGTCCAGTACAATATAGGTGGATGTACCCAATAGAAAGGTAATGTCCAATTTATTTATTTTTTAACTGATTTTATATTAATAAAATAAGCTTGCAATATAATTTAAACATTTCTAGGTTTTTACATAACCTTAACAGATATGTTCGTAACAAAGCTCGTCCTGAAGGTTCCATTGCAGAAGTTTACTTGGCTGATGAGTGCTTAACCTTTTGCTCTTGCTACCTTCACGGTGTGGAAACTAAATTTAATAGACAAGAGAGCAATTATGATAGAGGTCAGCTCTCCACAGATCATTATCCAGTTTTTCTACATCGGGGCGATCATATGGGAATTTACATGTGAGGGAATTGAGTCATGCTCTTCACAATGCTGTGACACTTTATGTGATTCAAAATTATGATGGATGTCTCCCGTTTATTGAGTGAGATGAAGTCTTAGACTAATATTAATATTAATTTCATTATAAAACGTTTTCAATTTTACTTTAAAAAGTTTATTTGCTTACAATGAGTACAAAAATATGTTGTTGAATTCAGGTGTTAGAAAAATGTAGAAAAGGTATATAGATAAGAATTTATTAGTTAGTTTAAAGAGAAGGCAAAGACTATTTTTTACATAATAATTGAAAGACTTGTGACTACCAGCATAACTTGTAATTGTGACATCCTATTATGTCATTCTATTTGTAGATCTTAAAACTTTATAATGAAGGGTAAGCTAATAGGCACATGCTTTCTTTAGCTCAAGGTCCTCAAAAAAGAGCAACATTTTGTTCGAGCTACAATATAAATGGATTTAGGTTTCACACAATATAATGTGATGAAACAAGAAAAAACTCAAAACTATGGAGTTGTAGTGAGAAGTGATGATCCAAGTGTTGGAGTGCCTTATTGTGGAGTGTTGAAAGAAGTTAATGAACTTTAATACAATGAAAGGAATAAAGTTGTATGATTTAATTGTGATTGGTTTGATACAAAAATCATGATTTAAGCATTAAATTGGCTCTTGAAATGTTTCGGGATCACGAAATGGTCTCGAGATTGCTCAAATTTCAGTCGGACAGCAAATTGGTGCAGAAGAGCAGAAACTAGGCAGCTAGTTGCCTGAATTAAGCGGCTAGCCGCTTGAAATCAGCTCAAACCCAAGGGTTTGTCACATTTTAATTTTGTTTTCTTCTCTCTTTCTTCTTCGTTTTTCTTCTTCAAGTGTTCTTCTTCGTTCCTCTCTCTCACCAAAACCATGAACAACCCTCTCCATTTTCACTTAAATTTTCTTCATTTTTCATCCTTTTTATGCCCAAATCAATCATTAAAACAAATACACATGCATTTTACTTTCATTAAACACTTTCTAATCATCATTTTCTCACGTGTTCTACATCATTTCATTATCATCTCTCTCACCCGTGAATACTGCCTCTCCATTTTCTTTCTCAAATCTCTTCATCTTTCACTCATTTTCTTGTTAAAATCAATCACTCAAATCATTATTCATCCATTACTCCTTCAATTTACACTCTCAAAACAACATTTCATCAACTCTCCACATAAAACCCAAAATCAAAAACCACATTCTGCCCGTTTCTCTCTCTTCATTTTCAAACTTCCTTTAGCCCATTTTTTATTTAATCTCCATCATAAATTAGCTTCCTTCATCTCTAGGATTGATTTTCTTGCCTCGAACAAATCCATTTCACTCAAATTTTTAAAACCCGAAATTGCATATTTAAGCTTGTTTTTCTTCCAACAATGGCGGGTGGTGACAAGTCCAAGGGGAAACAAGTGGCCAAGAAGCGTAAGGAAGATCATGGCAACTATTCGAAGTTTATATTGACTCATTTTTCACAACCCCTACTTCGGAAACGATTTTTCAACAATTTCATGCTAAGGTGGGTCATTACTCCTGTTTTTATCAATCTTAGTAATATAGAGAATTTAGAAATTTTTGATAAATCTCTTAGAGATTTCCTTATTACTATGGGATAGAAAAATGTATTGGTTATTAAGGAGCAATATTATGAAAATTTAGTCAAGGTTTTTTATACGAATATGGATACGGAAATCTCGGATAGAATTGTTACTAGCATTGGGGGAGTCCGTATTGAATTTGATGTTGCTCTGTGAAATCGTATTCTTGGAACTCCGAATGAGAGATTGGAACTATATAGTGCTAGAGCCAAAATAAATTATCCTTGGTTTTCACTTGAGAATGATGTTCGAAAAATTTGTCGATGACGTGATTTGTCCTCTATGTTTTTTCGATCAACTTTGAAATCTCAAGCCCTACCTCTTCAAATTAGAATCCTTCATTATGTTCTTCATCTTGTTATAACTCCTAGGTTTGGACATGCGAATGAAGTTAACCACTTAGATGTAGCCATATTGGACTGCATTCTTGAAGAAAGCTTGCTCAATGTTGGTTATATTATCATTCACCATATGCTTAGCACTCCAAGTTTAGCCAAAAGATCCCTTCCTTATGCCAGTATTATTACCCGCATTCTCCAGTATTTTCAAGTACCTATAACCGAGCCAACCTTCTTGAATTCGAGGGAATTAGGGGATGAAACCATAGCTAATTTGGGGTTTTATTCGAGGGACAATTGCTCCTACAGATCATCGTTTCTTTAACGATGTCCTTCCACCACACTTACTCCCTGGTCTTAGTGCTCCACATCGATCGCATCCTCCGCCTTCCGAGGGCCCTTCTCACTTTATTTCAGTTGACTCTGAGGATCCGATGTAGCAGCTGTTGACTAAAGTGGATTCTTTTTTCGAGCAGCAAGGTAAACTTCAATCCCAGCTTGAGGCCTTTCAACTTCAGTCTATTTCCGAGCAAGAGCGTCTCTTTGAGCAGCAGCATCGCTTATTTGATCAACAACATCGCCTCTTCGCTCAACAGCAGCAGCTTCTTGTTGGCCAGCAACAACTTTTTGCCGCTCTTGGATTTCCACCACCATCCGCTTCATCACATCCTCCATCTCCTTATACCTCTATTTTATTTTCAGTCATGTGTCACTCTGCACTACATCTCTACATGCATATTTGTTTACATTTGAGGATGATTGTTGCTTGATATTTTGGATATGTTATGATTGGTGGATTGATGTTTTTCTAAAATCTTGGTTTGTTATAATGTCTTAGTAAATTGCATGCTTAATTTACATATGTTTCTTGCTTAATCATTGAACTGTTCTTTTTGGTATAACCATGGATTTATGGTAGTTTTGATGATGAAGTGGGAGAAGTCATGTATTTTAAATATGAAGACATATAATATGTATTTTTATCTTAAAGTATTTGCGCATAATTTTGAAATATTCAAGGGGAGTTTTTGTTTTGAATTTAAATTATATATTTAATTATATATGCCATGTATTAAGGGGGAGTATAAATGTCAAAATACATTAAATGTTTGTCATCATAGAAAAGGAGGAGATTGTTAGCCTAAAGGGATACATATAATATAATTTTGATGATAACAAACATGTGTATTAAGTGATTTAATAAATATTGTATTTCACATTTTCACTAGTTTTTTAAGGGTAATATTTATGCAAGTGAATCAAGTGAAATCAAGTTAAAGACACTCAATGGACAACGGCGAAGTCTCTGTAGTGCTAATGGTGGTCAAGGATAAGGTACCAGTTTCAGTGGGAGACATTGCGTTTGCATGAAAAATCTAGGAGATATCATAGAGAATGTATGAGTTAGTGACAATGGTAAACATGATTAAACGCGCGAACTAACATAAAATGAAATACAAAACTAAATGATAGAGCACGAGTTTTGAAAAAAGTTTATTCTTCAATCCACCATCAATTAAACAAAAGCAAGCCACTTTCATTCTAAGTAAACAAACATAACAAAACCACCTACGTAGGAATAATTTTTCAATATGGGAATCTTGAACTTTTCATGAAAAAAAATCAGTTTGCAATATTATAGGTGCGTGAAAAATAAGTTTATAACATTGGAAATCAGATCACCAGTTAGAATCTGACTCCACCTACATGATTTAGTAAACAACTATAACATTGCATACAACAATGGCGTCACCAGATTTAAAATCCGCTTGATGAATCTGAGTAATTGCATATCCACCAGTCAATAGGAACTTGCCAGTGTCGCCGACGATGGGCATCTTACGGACAGGAACAGTCGACCTATTGTTGCCAAGGAGGCTAATACAGCTGCCTAATTTAGGACCATCAACGAACACAAAGCTCATGGACATGATGATAGCTACTTGATGCTGACAAGCCGACCCGTAAAGCCCTTGAGCACGACCAACAAGCTTTGATTGAGGACTAGTAGTTTCTATCGATGAATCATCCGCCAAATCACAACACAGGAACGAGTTGGTGACTTATAAGTATCAGTGGCTTGAGTAATGCTTTTTGCCACTACGTTTTTGTTGTTGTCTCTTTTGCGGAATCAAGCCCCGTAGCCAAAGTCTCTCTGATCGTATTGTTATTGCTGCCACCGGGTAAATGATGAGCAACAAAAAAACTGCTTAAAACATTACAGTAACTTTAAAACAAGGCATGAAATTAAAAGGAAGAGAATAGATGATGCACTTTTGAAGGTAGAAAAGAAGGATTATTCAAGATTCATTTTAAATGTTTTTGAAGTGTTTTGATCAATGAATATTCAAAGGCTGCTTAACTACAAAGGTGAAGTGGGAAGAAATTTTGACATTTTATTATATTGAGCTAGCTAGCGAATGTATATGAGGGGCTTCACTTGTACACATAAAAAGAGAAGATTAATTACTCGGGGTTTCTTATTAAGAAAAAAATGGCTTGCTTAAAATATAGAGTGTGGTTAATTTCATTAAAGGACATGACTCAAAGGAAAAGAAAACGAAATCTAATAATAAACTAAACAAAAAATAATGCCAAAAACAATAAATTTAATTAAATGTACATTGAATTACATTTATAATGCAACAAGATAAATAGTTAACGCTAATAAATGAAGCATAATTTATTTAATACGTATTTATGGACTCTTTCAATTCTATTAAAGCCACTGCAAGTTGTTTTTCAATATTCACTCAGATAAATAGAGGCTCATGCCTTTCTGATTCTTGCACAACCCTTTCAATTCTAATTAAATCGTTTGCAATTCTCTTAAGAAATTAAAAAATGTCAAAGAGTCTTACTTTCATCATTTTGGCTTTGCTTGTAATGGCAAACACTAAAAACATGCTTATTTCAGCCAGTAGAATTGGCCAAGGATCTAAGCCAGAGGCTTTATTTTCTATTAACCCTGCAGCATCACCTGACGTTGTTGATTGCTCAGGGCTCACAAGTGAAGAGTGTTTGATCGAGTCGATTAAGAAAGCTCTTGTAGACTATCGGTACCCCTGCCCTGAGGGGGGGTGCAAATGATATTGTTAAAAAGTTATTTCTTTTACCTTGTAGGAGTACTTTTGCAATAACGATCAATTATAGTGAAATTGAATTCGTGTTTTTAATAAAATAAAACATTAATCCATTATGCATAGGTAATATTATGTCATATGTTTTTTTTTTTTGTGTATCTCCTACTGCTTTGTTATAGATGCATCGTCGAATCAATCTTCGAGAAAGAAGTTTCTTTAAATCATAGCAATTACCAACCAATCAACATTACTATGTTGGCACCATTTGTAATATTTAAATTTTAAGTCTATCTCCTTTTAGGATGAGATTATTGGTTCCTAAGAAAAATAACAAAATAAACCCTCATTATCGAAATCCTATATTACTAAGCTGTCCGATTTAATTTAATGTTAAACTTTAATTTAACCCCTGAAAATGTCCAGACTTACCTACATTTATTGCTAAGAATATGATTTAAAATTTCAACAATGTGCACCTCATTTATGCTCATCTTTTGAAGAACAAATAGGGTGGATTGAGATTTTCATGCTTTTGGAGGGTAAATTAAAGATAGAACGAATTGAAGTTTGTTTTTAAATGCAAAGATGTATTCTTTTAGTTTATTTGAGATAGTTCGTTTGACTTTAATTTAATATATGTTTTTGTAATTGAAATATAGATACTTCTTTATTTTTGTTATTCAGCTAAGTAATATAATATTTATATTTAATTGATCACTTAAAAAATGTTTATGCATTAATATTTTAATTTTTTGCGGCTTGGAAGGTAAGAATTTTTTTTTTATAAGAAAATAATGCAAGCAACAATAAGAATTAAGATTAATAATATAATGATGCAAACTACGGACATGCTAATAAGTTGGTACACTGAATCTAATCAATGATGTCCGGTTTCAGCTTTCCTTGTTTTTTCTTTCTTCGGTAATGCTCTTGAGATGTTATGAATTAAACAAATATAAGTTCCCAATTATGCACTCTTATCATATAGGGAGCATCATAAACAGAGGAAAAAAAAATTTCATGTTTGGCAACCAAAAAGACTTGAAACAATGCCTAATGTCTTTGAAAGAAGTAGGAGATTCAACACAACCGTGTGGACAGAATAGAGAAGTAGTAGCAAATAGAAAACTCAACATAAAAGGCACGGAGCAAAATACAGTTAAAAGGTTGTTACCAGTGAATAAAAGTTACAGATTTTATTTTGAAATTAAATTCTAAAAATAAATTTAAGAGTTAATGTTTCATTTTGTGGATGTAAATGCCCTTCACTAGTTTCATTTTAAAAACACACCAAAATCCAAGTAATTTTTTTGCTCTCCTCTCTCAACTAAAATCTTTCTATCTTAGACTTCACGTGATGGAGTTCCAACACTGGTTTGAAGTTCCCAAGAGTAGTGAGGTTATGTTGTCGAGACCATTTGACTTTGTAATATCCCAAGGGACAGTTGCTAATATAACCTAAGTGCTACTTGTTAGCCTAAAGGACTACATATAATGTAATTTTGATGATAACAAATATGTGTATTAAGTGATTTAATAAATATTGTATTTCACATTTTCACTAGTTTTTTAAGGGTAATATTTATGCAAGTGAATCAAGTGAAATCAAGTTGAAGACACTCAACGGACAACGGCGAAATGAAGAATAAAGTTTAGAGCTCAACAGACAAATTATTGCGATAAATTCTTGTAAAGCCGGTATGATTTAATTGATGCATGATTTAGCATTTGAGAAGCTAAATCAGGAGATTAATTCAAATAATTACTTTTCATAAATTAAAAGGTTTTATTTTTTTAAGATAGAGTATTTTGTGGATTTGAGTAATTTGGACTTAAATAAAAAGTTTTGCAATCTTTGATTTTAATAAGTATTATTATTGAATTTAAGAGTTGGACCTTTTTATAAATATTTGAAATGTTTTGGGCCATACTATAACTTATGAATATTTTGGACTAAAGTGAAAGATTTTGAGAACTTTGAAAAATATGGATATTATGTTGAAAAAAAACCTTTTTGAGAAATAATAATATATGTGGGGCCATATCATAATTTTGAGAAAGTTTTGGAATGACAATCATTATTAGGAAATTTTGAAATTGGACTTATTTGCAAAGTTTTATGCCGTTTTGGGCCATAGTCTAATTATAAAACGTTTTGGGCCAAAGTGTAATTTTAGTGAACAATGTGACTGTAGCAAAATTCAAAAATAACGGTAATATCACTGTTACAAGCGACTAACCGCTTGGTTGCTGGAATTTACCTATAACGGCTAGGTTTCGTGGTCTAACTATAGAAACTCAACTCCAACTTTATTTTAAGGATTAATGCAAGTATAAATAAGATCATATAACATATATTGAGCTTCCATTTTGCAAATCATCATTTATTGAATCATCATTGAGCTATAATTTGTTTATTCACTCTTAAAGAGAGGTTCATTGTTGTAATTTTCATTTGTCATAAAATTGTGAGTGTACAAGTGTGAGAACTACTTGGGATGAAGAGACTGGGGAGATAATCTCTTGATTGTAAAGGTCCATTGACACCTTAGAAGTCAATTGTAAACATTTGAAGCCTTGGGAGGCTTAGATAGTGAAATCCTCAAGCCGGGTGAGCTTCGAGGCGTGGACGTAGACGGAGATTGCCGAACCACGTAAAAATCCTTGTGTTTGTTTTCTCTTTCCTTACTCTTTTATTATTGTGCTTGATTGAATTTATTGTTTTCAATTCCATTAAGGTATTAGATTTAATTGTTGTGCGAATTGTTTAGCATAAAATTTAAAAACTCAATTCACCCCCCCACTTGGGTTGCATAACTTGCATTTCACTACTGAGAAAATGTCAAATCCTTTTTAAGGACATTGTAACTCCACATGCCTCAGTTTAATTTATGTTCTTCTCTTTCTTATTGATCTATACTAGAGAAATTATCTCTACACCAACTCTGTTTTATCATATGTACATCATTTCTGAACTTGAATTAATCGACTAATTTGACAATAATAATTTAAATAAAATGACCAATTTACCCCTAAGTGATCTAAAAGACCATTTTATCCCACGAAAATTTTAATTAAAAACTATGATTACCATTTAATTAATTGATAAAATATTCTTGAAAAAAATCAACCTGCGAGTACTATTTAATTAATTGATAAAATATTATTGATCTTTTCAATTCTTTTGACCTAAAAAATTTGTAATTCTCATCTTAAATATGTTCCTTTTTTTATCAATCGTACAGTCACAATTATCAAACAATTTTCATTTTTTAAATTAATCACCAAAATAACAATAGTTTGAACCAATTTTGAATAATAAAAAATTATAAATTGGAAAATGTGTCGAGTAAAAATTATAATTATAAAAATTAACATCTCGGATTTTGAGATTTTTTTCTATTAAAATCAGAGGTATTCTCATAACTATAATTTTTTATTTTCAAAAATTTTGTAGGATAAAATAGTCTTTCATTTCATTCAAGAATAAAATGGTCATTTTATTTGAATTCTTAGTGTGAAAGTAGTTGATTGAAAGAACTTTAGAAACAAGTGGTGAAAGAACAAGTTAAAAATTTGTTGTAGTTAGATATATGTATGACAAAACAGTGATGGTGCAAAGATAATTTCTCTTCATACTATTGTAATACATTAAGGTTATTACAAAATTTTGTTTCAATAAACTCATGACAAGTGTGTAGCTAGCTTACTAGTAAACTTAGGCACTCTTAGAAAGATTCTAAAGCAAAAGTAATGCCTAAAAAATCTAGATTTAAGTAAGGCCATTTGTGACCCTTTTAGTCTTTTCTAAGAACTCAACTGGTATATTTTTTCATACACTATAGATTGTTTTATGTCATTTATTAGCAATAATTTTCAATATATATTCCCAAACTTTACCATTATATAGCTTGAAGTTCATAGGACATTGGAATCAGATCATTTACAACAATCTTTACAAGGTGATAATGATATGTAAATTTTACAAGGTGACTTTGCATATGTAAATTTTAAGTCAGCCGGTATGAGGGCGCCTTCAACTTAATTGGGGTCTTCACTTTTAAGGCACTACCGGGGTGGCCATTGCCCTCATTGCTTATGTACTTTAACTTCATATGGATTTTTACTTTTTTCCATCCACTTGTTGAAGCATAAGTAGATTGTCGATTAATGCCAAACGCATAAGAATATGGTCAGATGCCTAGATTATGGAAAAATAATGAAATTTAAAGTAATACATCAGACTGCTGATGTATTAACATTATATTGAAATTCAATATTTGGTTACCAACAAGCACATATTATATAAAAAGAATTAAACACGCAAATAAACATAAAATGAAATACTTAAATAAAATGACAGAGCGCATGTTTTGGAAAAGTTTATTTCTCAATCCACCATTAATTAAATAGTATCAAGTCACTATCATTCTAAGTAAACCTACATAACCAATCACCTACTTAGGAATAATTTTTCGATTCGGGAATCCTGAAATTTTCTTTAAAAAATCAGTTTACAATATTATAAGTACGTGAAAAAGAAAGTGTATCTTGTATGAGAGTTTTTTGCATTACCGATCAATTGCAATGAAATCGAAGCTGCGTTTTAATAAAAAGAAGAAATTGATCACACATACATAGTTGATACTTCTAAATGTTGGATTAAGATTAATTAAAATGCAACACGGGCAAAGTCACTAGCAAATAGGAAAGAATAGCAAAGTCATTCTTAGGGAATATATTGAATATCATTCTAGATATGTTAGAGTAGTAAACTTCACTCTGTATTTTATTAGAAGTAATAGGACCATTTGGTCCATATATTGAACATGTATCTACCTACAAAAGCATAGTTAATGGCCAACAATATCTCATCTTAACCACACCAGAGATATCATTTACAATGCATAAGCTAAATTAGTATATGGTTGCTCCTACACGTCAACATCTAATGGCTTGTAAACGAGTGTTAAGGTACTTAAAGGAACTAGAAGATATGGATGAACCTAATTGGATTCACAGATACAGAGTAGGCATGTGATTTGGATGACAAAAAATCCATTGGAGTTTACTACGTATACTTGGGAAACAATTTAATACATGGTCATCAAAGAAGCAATCTATGGTAGCAAGGTCCAGTGCAGAAAGTGAATATAGAGCACTTGCAGAATTAACTTGGTTGCAATCATTATTCAATGAAATCGGAATACAATGTACATTAGTTCCATCAATTTGGTGTGATAATGCAAGTGCCACTGAATTATCCAAGAATCCAATCTATCACACAAGAACTAAACATATTGAGTTGGATATGCACATTGTGAGAGACAAAATACTTGTAAAAGAACTTGAAATCAATTATATAACATGTGCAGAACAAATTGCCCAATTATATCTTTACATATTCATTTTGCTAGTATAATATCCTTGAGAATATTTTGAATCAAATGATTTTGTTACTTTGGCAGTAATTAAATAGTATTAGATTGAATTGTTGGTCGTTTGTTTAGCTTATTTTAACGCTATGTAAAATTAGCTTCGGCAAGTAAAATGAAATTTACATTATTAAAATCATTGTTTGTGGTAATAAAAGTTCACTTGGAATTTTATAATATCAACTTGAAATTTAACTCAAAATATTGGTAGTTAAGGATTTTAATAGAAATATTAAATAGAAACAAGTAGTTAACAAGTTAACCTATAATTGAGTATGTTTAACTAAAATTAGGGGCTAATTTAACTAAAAGTTAAACAATAGAAAGTAAATTTGGCATTTAACCCAAATACTTAAAATTTTACCAAGTTATTGGAAATACTCAAACAAAAGTATTGAAATAATAGTTGAAACACATAAGTTAAAAAGGGATAAAATATCAACCAAATTCTAATTTTAAAACTCATCCAATAAGAAATGAATTTACTTAGAATTTAACAAAAAGTATTGGTATTTAATGAACTTAATATGAACATTAAATGCAAAGCTGGTAGATTTATAAGTTAGAAATATGTAAACCTAGAAGTAAGAAGGTTTAACCAAAATTAGGGAATAAAAAAATATAAAAAAGTCCAATTGGTATTTAACCTAAATAATTGCAACCTTACCTAATCAGTAGGAATATTCAACAAAAAAAATAGTGGAATAATTAGTTGAACCATATGAACCTAGAAGGGAGAAAAGTTAAGCAAAATTAGGAACTTATCCAATCGAAATTAATATTATTTGGAATCTAACCCAAAATTGGTATTAAATGAACGTAGTAGGAATATAAAACATAAATCTAGTAAACTTGAAGTTGTTTATGAAGACACGAATCAAGTGAAAGAGTCTAAAATTAGTAGGTACACTCGACAATATGAATTGTTCCAAATAGAACAAAATGAGAGTGTGTATTCTATGTATACTAGATTCACAGACATAGTAAACACTTTAGGAGCCCTAGGAAAGACTTTTTCAAATAGTGAGAAAGTTAAGAAAATTATTCTAGATACACTTAGATATTGTTTTTAGCTAATAAGGATGATGCCATTGATGCATTTAGAATTTTCTCTAAAAATGTTCAAAATGAAAAAGGTTATTCTATTACTTGTATTAGAAGCGATCATGGTGGAGAATTTGAAAATCATGCATTTGAAAATTTTTGTAATGATTTTGGCATTGAGCATCAATTTTCATCACCTAGGACTCCACAACAAAATGTAGTCGTTGAGAGAAAGAATAGGTCTATTTAAGAAATGAGTAGGACCATGTTGAATAAAAATGCATTACCAAAATATTTTTGGGTCGAAGCCGTCAACACCGCTTGTTATGTTTTAAATCGGGTGTTGATTAGACCTCATCTCAATAAAACTCCCTATGAGCTTTGGAAAGATAGAAAACCCAACATTGATTATTTCAAAGTTTTTGGATGCAAACGTTTTATTTTGAACACAAAAGATAATCTTGGTAAATTTGATCCAAAATATGATGTTGGCATCTTTCTCGGGTATTCAAACTCAAGCAAAGCTTACAGCGTTTATAACAAAAGAACTTTAGTTGTGGAAGAATCCATGCATGTTACATTTGATGAATCTAACCCCTCCTCTGTGGAGAAAGGAGTTGTTAATGGTGATGCAGATGGAGAGTTACAAGAAGAATCATCAAAAGATAAATAAGAGAATACACACAAGAAAATCAAGAGGATAGACAAGAAGAACAAACAAATATGGTGCAATAAAAAGGTATTTCTCAAACACTCCCCAAGGAGAGGAGATATATTTCCTCTCATCCTAAGGATTTAATTTTAGGTGATCCTTCAAGAGGTATTACAATTAGATAATGTGAGCATGCTGCATTTATTTCTCAAATTGAACCAAAATCTTTTGCGGATGCGGAAAATGATGAGTCTTGGATTATGGCAATGCAAAAGGAGTTAAATCAATTTGAAAGAAATAAAGTGTGGGAATTGATTCCTAAACTGAATCATCAATCCATTATAGGAACTAAATGGGTATTTAGAAATAAAATGGATGAATCCGGTGTGGTTGTAAGAAATAAAGCTAGATTAGTGGCTCAAGGATACAACCAAGAAGAAGGAATCGATTTTGATGAAACATTTGCACCTGTAGCTAGATTACAATCCATTAGGAAGTTGTTAGCATTTGCATGTCATAAAGATTTCATTTTATTTCAAATGGATGTCAAGAGTGCTTTCTTAAATGGTTATATTATGGAGGAAGTTTATGTGAAACAATCCCCTAGTTTCGAAAATGAAAAATTTCCAAATCATGTTTATAAGTTATCAAAAGCATTGTATGGATTAAAAACAAGCACCTAGAGCATGATATGATAGGCTTAAAAAATTCTTATTGGATAACGGTTTTTCGATGGGAAAAGTGGGTACTACTCTTTTTACTAAGAATAAAAATCAAGATATACTTATTGTTCAAATTTATGTTGATGATATTATTTTTTGTTCTACTAATGACTCCTTGTGCAAAATGTTTTCATCTTGTATGAATACAGAATTTGAGATGAGCATGATGAGAGAATTGAAGTATTTCCTTCGACTTCAAATCAAACAAAACAATGAGGGAATCTTCATCAACCAAGCTAAATATGTCAAAGATTTGCTCAAGAGATTTGGTATTGATGATTCAAACATCAAGAATACTCCAATGAGCACAACGATCAAGCTTGACAAAGATGAAAAAGGTAAAGAAGTTGATATTAAAAAGTATCGAGGTATGATCGACTCTTTACTTTACTTAACTACAGGTAGACCCGATATAATGTTTAGTGTATGTTTGTGTGCAAGATTTCAATCATGTCCCAAGGAATCTCATTTGCTTGCTGTTAAAATAATTTTCCGTTATTTGAGTAGAACCATAGATCTTGGCCTTTGGCATCATAGAGGAGCTCATATAGATTTAACTTGTTATTCGGATGCCGATTTTGCCGGTTACAAGGTCGATAGGAAAAGTACTAGTGGAACTTGCCATTTCCTAGGTCATGCACTTGTTTCGTGGTTTAGTAAGAAATAAAATTCGGTTGCACTCTCAACCACTGAGGAGGAGTATATTGTCGCAGGTAGTTGTTGTGCACAAGCCCTTTGGATGAAACAAACACTTAGAGACTATGGCATTAATCTTAAACAAATTCCTATCAAGTGTGATAATACTAGCGCCATAAATCTTTCGAAGAATCCAATTCAGCATTCTAGAACCAAGCATATAGAAATTAGACATCATTTCTTCAGAGATCATGTTCAAAAAGGTGATATTGCATTAGAATTTATCTCTACGGAAAAACAACTTGCCGATATATTTACAAAACCCCTTTGCGAATTACAATTTTCAAAAATTCGACATGAACTTGGGATGATGAAATTTTCAAATTAACATCTCTATTTATGTTATTGAATCTATTAAAATTATTTGCTTAGTGGTTGTTGATGTTTATGAAGTGTTTGAGCATGATAGATATGTGAGGTGTTTGATTTATTAATTTTTGAATGCTTATGTGCTTCATGATATATGCTTGATGGATGAATTATTTGTTTGAATTAATCATCTTTTGAATGTTTAAAATCATGACTCATGCATTAAATTGGCTCTTGAAATGTTTCGGGATCACGAAATGGTCTCGGGATTGCTCAAATTTCAGTCGGAAAACAAATTGGTGCAGAAGAGCAGAAACTAGGCAGCTAGTTGCCTGAATCAAGCGGCTAGCCACTTGGTCACGGGTTTGTCACATTTTAATTTTGTTTTCTTCTCTCTTTCTTCTTCGTTTTTCTTCTTCACGTGTTCTTCTTCGTTCCTCTCTCTCACCAAAACCATGAACAACCCTCTCCATTTTCACTTAAATTTTCTTCATTTTTCATCCTTTTTATGCCCAAATCAATCATTAAAACAAATACACATGCATTTCACTTTCATTAAACACTTTCTAATCATCATTTTCTCACTTGTTCTTCATCATTTCATTATCATCTCTCTCATGCGTGAATACCGCCTCTCCATTTTCTTTCTCAAATCTCTTCATCTTTCACTCATTTTCTTGTTAAAATCAATCACTCAAATCATTATTCATCTATTACTCCTTCAATTTGCACTCTCAAAACAACATTTCATCAACTCTCCACATAAAACCCAAAATCAAAAACCACATTCTACTCGTTTCTCTCTCTTCATTTTCAAACTTCCTTTAGCCCATTTTTGATTTAATCTCCATCATAAATTAGCTTCCTTCATCTCTAGGATTGATTTTTTTGCCTCAAACAAATCCATTTCACTCAAATTTTTAAAACTCGAAATTGCATATTTAAGCTTGTTTTTCTTCCAACAATGGCGGGTGGTGACAAGTCCAAGGGGAAACAAGTGGCCAAGAAGCGTAAGGAAGAGCATGGCAACTATTCGGAGTTTATATTGACTCATTTTTCACGACCCCTGCTTTTGGTCGGTCATTACTCCTGTTTTTATCAATCTTGGTAATATGGAGAATTTAGAAATTTGTGATAAATCTCTTAGAGATTTCCTTATTACTATGGAATAGAAAATGTATTGGTTGTTAAGGAGCAATATTATGAAAATTTAGTCAAGGTTTTTTATACGAATATGGATACGGAAATCTCGGATAAAATTGTTAGTAGCGTTGGGGGAGTCCGTATTGAATTTATTGTTGCTCTGTTAAATCGTATTCTTGGAACTCCGAATGAGGGATTGGAACTATATAGTGCTAAAGCCAAAATAAATTGTCCTTGGTTTTCACTTGAGAATGATGTTCGAAAAATTTGTCGACGACGGGATTTGTCCTCTGTGTTTTGTTGATCACCTTTGAAATTTCAAGCCTTACCTCTTCAAAATAGAATCCTTCATTATGTTCTTCATCATATTATAACTCCTAGGTTTGGACACGCAGATGAAGTTAACCGCTTAGATGTAGCCATATTGGACTGCATTCTTGAAGAAAGCTTGCTCAATGTTGGTTATATCATCCTTCATCATATGCTTAGCACTCCAAGTTTAGCCAAAACCTTCCTTATGCTAGTATTATTACCCGCATTCTCCAGTATTTTCAAGTACCTATAACCGAGCCAACCTTCTTGAATTCGAGGGAATTAGGCGATGAAACCATAGCTAATTTGGGGTTTTATTGGAGGGACAATAGATAGTATAAAGATCAAAGAAATAAAAAGGTTATGGAAATTGCTCCTACAGATCATCGGTTCTTTAACGATGTCCTTCCACCACACTTACTCCTTGATCTTAGTGCTCCACATCGATCGCATCACGATGGCCCTTCCTACTTTACTTCAGCTGACTCTGAGGATCCGATGCAGCAGTTGTTGACTAAAGTGGATTCTCTTTCCGAGCAGCAAGGCAAACTTCAATCCCAGCTTGAGGCCTTTCAACTTCAGTCTATTTCCGAGCGAGAGCGTCTCTTTGAGCAGCAGAAGCGCTTATTTGATCAACAACATCGCCTCTTTGCTCAACAGCAGCAGCTTCTTGTTGGCCAGCAGTAACTTTTTGCCGCTCTTGGATTTCCACCACCATCCGCTTCATCACATCCTCCATCTCCTTAGACCTCTATTTTATTTTCAGTCATGTGTCACTCTGCACTACATCTCTACATGCATATTTGTTTACATTTGAGGATGATTGTTGCTTGATATTTTGGATATGTTATGATTGGTGGATTGATGTTTTTCTAAAATCTTGGTTTGTTATAATGTCTTAGTAAATTGCATGCTTAATTTACATATGTTTCTTGCTTAATCATTGAACTGTTCTTTTTGGTATAACCATGGATTTATGGTAGTTTTGATGATGAAGTGGGAAAAGTCATGTATTTTGAATATGAAGACATATAATATGTATTTTTATCTTAAAGTATTTGGGCATAATTTTGAAATATTCAGGGGGAGTTTTTGTTTTGAATTTAAATTATATATTTAATTATATATGCCATGTATTAAGGGGGAGTATAAATGTCAAAATACATTAGATATTTGTCATCATAAAAAAAGGAGAGATTGTTAGCCTAAAGGGCTACATATAATATAATTTTGATGATAACAAACTTGTGTATTAAGTGATTTAACAAATATTGTATTTCATATTTTCACTAGTTTTTTAAGGGTAATATTTAAGCAAGTGAATCAAGTGAAATCAAGTTAAAGACGCTCAACGGACAACGGCGAAGTCTCTGTAGTGCTAATGGTGGTCAAGGATAAGGTACCGGTTTCAGTGGGAGACATTGAGTTTGCATGAGAAATCTGGGAGATTTCATAGAGAATGTATGAGTTAGTGACAATGGTAAACATGATTAAACGCGCGAACTAACATAAAATGAAATACAAAACTAAATGATAGAGCACGAGTTTTGAAAAAAGTTTATTCTTCAATCCACCATCAATTAAACAAAAGCAAGCCACTTTCATTCTAAGTAAACAAACATAACAAAACCACCTACGTAGGAATAATTTTTCAATATGGGAATCTTGAACTTTTCATGAAAAAAAATCAGTTTACAATATTATAGGTACGTGAAAAATAAAGTTTATAACATTGGAAATCAGATCACCAGTTAGAATCTGACTCCACCTACATGATTTAGTAAACAACTATAACATTGCATACAACAATGGCGTCACCAGATTTAAAATCCGCTTGATGCATCTGAGCAATTGCATATCCACCAGTCAATAGGAACTCGCCAGTGTCGCCGACGATGGGCATCTTACAGAAAGGAACAATCGACCTGTTGTTGCCAAGGAGTCTGATACAACTGTCTAATTTAGGACCATCAACAAACACAAAGCTCATGGACATGATGATAGCTACTTGATGCTGACAAGCCGACCCGTAAAGCCCTTGAGCACGACCAACAAGCTTTGATAGAGGACTAATAGTTTCTATCGACAAATCATCCACTAAATCACAACGCAGAAACGAGTTGGTGACTTGTAAGTATCAGTGGCTTGAGCAATGCTTTTTGCCACTACGTTTTTGTTGTTGTCTCTTTTGCGGAATCAAGCCCCGTAGCAAAAGTCTCTCTGATCGTATTGCTATTGCTGCCACCGGGCAAATGATGAGCAACAAAAAAACTGCTTAAAACATTGCAGTAACTTTAAAACAAGGCAAGAAATTAAAAGGAAGAGAATAGATGATGCACTTTTGAAGGTAGAAAAGAAGGATTATTCAAGATTCATTTTAAATGTTTTTGAAGTGTTTTGATCAATGAATATCCAAAGGCTGCTTAACTACAAAGGTGAAGTGGGAAGAAATTTTGACATTTTATTACATTGAGCTAGCTAGCGAATGTATATGAGGGGCTTCACTTGTACACATAAAAAGGGAAGATTAATTACTCGGGGTTTTTTATTAAAAAAAATGGCTTGCTTAAAATATAAAGTGTGGTTAATTTCATTAAAGGACATGACTCAAAGGAAAAGAAAACGAAATCTAATAATAAACTAAACAAAAAATAATGCCAAAAACAATAAATTTAATTAAATGTACATTGAATTACATTTATAATGCAACAAGATAAATAGTTAACGCTAATAAATGAAGCATAATTTATTTAATACATATTTATGGACTCTTTCAATTCTATTAAAGCCACTGCAAGTTGTTTTTCAATATTCACTCAGATAAATAGAGGCTCATGCCTTTCTGATTCTTGCACATTCCTTTCAATTCTAATTAAGTCGTTTGCAGTTCTCTTAAGAAATTAAAAAATGTCAAAGAGTCTTACTTTCATCATTTTGGCTTTGCTTGTAGTGGCAAACACTAAAAACATGCTTATTTCAGCCAGTAGAACTGGCCAAAGATCTAAGCGAGAGGCTTTATTTTCTATTAACCCTGCAGCATCACCTGACATTGTTGATTGCTCAGGGCTCACAAGTGAAGAGTGTTTGATCGAGTTGATTAAGAAAGCTCTTGTAGACTATCGGTACCCTTGCCCTGAGGGGGGGTGCAAATGATATTGTTAAAAAGTTATTTCTTTTACCTTGTAGGAGTACTTTTGCAATAACGATCAATTATAGTGAAATTGAATTCGTGTTTTTAATAAAATAAAACATTAATCCATTATGCATAGGTAATATTATGTCATATGTTTTTTGTGTGTGTATCTCCTACTACTTTGTTATAGACGCATCGTCGAATCAATCTTCGAGAAAGCAGTTTCTTTAAATCATAGCAATTATCAACCAATCAACATTACTATGTTGGCACCATTTGTAATATTTAAATTTTAAGTCTATCTACTTTTAGGATGAGATTATAGATTCCTAAGAAAAATAACAAAATAAACCCTCATTATCGAAATCCTATATTACTAAGCTGTCCGATTTAATTTAATGTTAAACTTTAATTTAACCCCTGAAAATGTCCAGACTTACCTACATTTATTGCTAAGAATATGATTTAAAATTTCATCAATGTGCACCTCATTTATGCTCATCTTTTGAAGAACAAATAGGGTGGATTGAGATTTTCATGCTTTTGGAGGGTAAATTAAAGATAGTTATTAGGAGGGAACGAATTGAAGTTTGTTTTTAAATGCAAAGATGTATTGTTTTAGTTTATTTGAGATAGTTCGTTTGACTTTAATTTAATATATGTTTTTGTAATTGAAATATAGATACTTCTTTATTTTTGTTATTCAGCTAAGTAATATAATATTTATATTTAATTGATCGCTTAAAAAATGTTTATGCATTAATATGTTAATTTTTTGCGGCTTGGAAGGTAAGAATTTTTTTTATAAGAAAATAATGCAAGCAACAATAAGAATTAAGATTAATAATATAATGATGCAAACTATGGACATGCTAATAAGTTGGTACACGGAATCTAATCAATGATGTCCGGTTTTAGCTTTCCTTGTTTTTTCTTTCTTCGGTAATGTTGTTTGAGATGTTATGAATTAAATAAATATAAGTTCCCAATTATGCACTCTTATCATATAGGGAGCATCATAAACAGAGGAAAAAAAAATTTCATGTTTGGCAACCAAAAAGACTTGAAACAATGCCTAATGTCTTTGAAAGAAGTAGGGGATTCAACACAACTGTGTGGACTGAATAGAGAAGTAGTAGCAAATAGAAAACTCAACATAAAAGGCCCGGAACAAAATACAGTTAAAAAGGTTGTTACAAGTGAATAAAAGTTACAGATTTTATTTTGAAATTAAATTCTAAAAATAAATTTAAGAGTTAATGTTTCATTTTATGGATGTAAATGCCCTTCACCAATTTCATTTTAAAAACACACCAAAATCCAAGTAATTTTTTTGCTTTCCTCTCTCAACTAAAATCTTTATATCTTAGACTTCACGTGATGGAGTTCCAACACTAGTTTGAAGTTCCCAAGAGTAGTGAGGTTATGTTGTCGAGACCATTTGACTTTGTAATATCCCAAGGGACAGTTGCTAATATAACCTAAGTGCTACTTGTTAAAGGACTACATATAATGTAATTTTGATGATAACAAATATGTGTATTAAGTGATTTAATAAATATTGTATTTCACATTTTCACTAGTTTTTGAAGGCTAATATTTATGCAAGTGAATCAAGTGAAATCAAGTTGAAGACACTCAACGGACAACGACGAAATAAAGAATAAAGTTTAGAGCTCAACAGACAAATTATTGCGATAAATTCTTGTAAAGCCGGTATGATTTAATTGATGTATGATTTAGCATTTGAGAAGCTAAATCAAGAGATTAATTCAAATAATTACTTTTCATAAATTAAAAGGTTTTATTTTTTTAAGATAGAGTATTTTGTGGATTTGAGTAATTTGGACTTAAATGAAAAGTTTTGCAATCTTTGATTTTAATAAGTATTACTATTGAATTTCGGAGTTGAACCTTTTTATAAATATTTGAAATGTTTTGGGCCATACTATAACTTATGAATATTTTGGACTAAAGTGAAAGATTTTGAGAACTTTAAAAAATATGGATATTATGTTGAAAAAACTTTTTTGAGAAATAATAATATATGTGGGGCCATATCATAATTTCAAAAAGTTTTGGAATGACAATCATTACTAGGAAATTTTGAAATTGGACTTATTTGCAAAGTTTTATACCATTTTGGGCCATAGTCTAATTATAAAACGTTTTGGGCCAAAGTGTAATTTTAGTGAACAGTGTGACTGTAGCAAAATTCAAAAATAACGGTAATATCACTGTTACAAGCGACTAACCGCTTGGTTGCTGGAATTTACTTATAACGGCTAGGTTTCGTGGTCTAACTATAGAAACTCAACTTCAACTTCATTTTAAGGATTAATGCAAGTATAAATAAGATCATATAACATATATTGAGCTTCCATTTCGCAAATCATCATTTCAAATTATCATTTGAAAATCATGCATTTGAAAATTTTTGTAATGATTTTGGCATTGAGCATCAATTTTCATCACCTAGGACTCCACAACAAAATGTAGTCGTTGAGAGAAAGAATAGGTCTATTCAAGAAATGGGTAGGACCATGTTGAATAAAAATGCGTTACCAAAATATTTTTGGGTCGAAGCCGTCAACACCGCTTGTTATGTTTTAAATCGGGTGTTGATTAGACCTCATCTCAATAAAACTCCCTATGAGCTTTAGAAAGATAGAAAACCCAACATTGATTATTTCAAAGTTTTTGGATGCAAATGTTTTATTTTGAACACAAAAGATAATCTTGGTAAATTTGATCCAAAATCTGATGTTGGCATCTTTCTCGGGTATTCAAACTCAAGCAAAGCTTACAGAGTTTATAACAAAAGAACTTTAGTTGTAGAAGAATCCATGCATGTTATATTTGATGAATCTAACCCCTCCTCTGTGGAGAAAGGAGTTGTTAATGGTGATGCAGATGGAGAGTTACAAGAAGAATCATCAAAAGATAAATAAGAGAATACACCACAAGAAAATCAAGAGGATAGACGAAGAAGAACAAACAAATATAGAGCAATAAAAAGGTATTTCTCAAACACTCCCCAAGGAGAGGAGGTATGTTTCCTCTCATCCTAAGGATTTGATTTTAGGTGATCCTTCAAGAGGTATTACAACTAGATCATCACTTAGAAACACATGTGAGCATGCTGCATTTATTTCTCAAATTGCACCAAAATCTTTTGCGGATGCGGAAAATGATGAGTCTTGGATTATGGCAATGCAAAAGGAGTTAAATCAATTTGAGAGAAATAAAGTGTTGGAATTGGTTCCTAAACCGAAACATCAATCCATTATAGGCACTAAATGGGTATTTAGAAATAAAATGGATGAATCCGGTGTGGTTGTAAGAAATAAAGCTAGATTAGTGGCTCAAGGATACAACCAAGAAGAAGGAATCGATTTTGATGAAACATTTGCACCTGTAGCTAGATTAGAATCCATTAGGATGTTGTTAGCATTTGCATGTCATAAAGATTTCATTTTATTTCAAATGGATGTCAAGAGTGCTTTCTTAAATGGTTATATTATGGAGGAAGTTTATGTGAAACAATCTCCTAGTTTCGAAAATGAAAAATTTCCAAATCATGTTTATAAGTTATCAAAAGCATTGTATGGATTAAAAACAAGCACCTAGAGCATGATATGACAGGCTTAAAAAATTCTTGTTGGATAACGGTTTTTCGATGGGAAAAGCGGATACTACTCTTTTTATTAAGAATAAAAATCAAGATATACTTATTGTTCAAATTTATGTTGATGATATTATTTTTGGTTCTACTAATGAATCCTTGTGCAAAATGTTTTCATCTTGTATGAATACAGAATTTGAGATGAGCATGATGAGAGAATTAAAGTATTTCCTTGGACTTCAAATCAAACAAAACAATGAGGGGATCTTCATCAACCAAGCTAAATATGTCAAAGATTTGCTCAAGAGATTTGGTATTGATGATTCAAACATCAAGAATACTCCAATGAGCACAACGATCAAGCTTGACAAAGATGAAAAAGGTAAAGAAGTTGATATTAAAAAGTATCGAGGTATGATCGACTCTTTACTTTACTTAACTGCAGGTAGACCCGATATCATGTTTAGTGTATGTTTGTGTGCAAGATTTCAATCATGTCCCAAGGAATCTCATTTGCTTGCTGTTAAAAGAATTTTCCGTTATTTGAGTAGAACCATAGATCTTGGCCTTTGGTATCATAGAGGAGCTCATATAGATTTAACTTGTTATTCGGATGCCGATTTTGCCGGTTACAAGGTCGATAGGAAAAGTACTAGTGGAACTTGCCATTTCCTAGGTCATGCACTTGTTTCATGGTTTAGTAAGAAATAAAATTCGGTTGCGCCATAAATCTTTCGAAGAATCCCATTCAGCATTCTAGAACCAAGCATATAGAAATTAGACATCATTTCTTCAGAGATCATGTTCAAAAAGGTGATATTGCATTAGAATTTATCTCTACGGCAAAACAACTTGCCGATATATTTACAAAACCCCTTTGCGAATTACAATTTTCAAAAATTCGACATGAACTTGGGATGATGAAATTTTCGAATTAACATCTCTATTTATGTTATTGAATCTATTAAAATTATTTGCTTGGTGGTTGTTGATGTTTATAAGTGTTTGAGCATGATAGATATGTGAGGTGTTTGATTTATTAATTTTTGAATGCTTATGTGCTTCATGATATATGCTTGATGGATGAATTATTTGTTTGAATTAATCATCTTTTGAATGTTTAAAATCATGATTCATGCATTAAATTGGCTCTTGAAATGTTTCGGGATCACGAAATGGTCTCGGGATTGCTCAAATTTCAGTCGGACAACAAATTGGTGCAGAAGAGCATAAACTAGGCAGCTAGTTGCCTGAATCAAGTGGCTAGCCGCTTGGTCACGGGTTTGTCACATTTTAATTTTGTTTTCTTCTCTCTTTCTTCTTCGTTTTTCTTCTTCACGTGTTCTTCTTCGTTCCTCTCTCTCACCAAAACCATGAACAACCCTCTCCATTTTCACTTAAATTTTCTTCATTTTTCATCATTTTTATGCCCAAATCAATCATTAAAACAAATACACATGCATTTCACTTTCATTAAACACTTTCTAATCATCATTTTCTCACTTGTTCTTCATCATTTCATTATCATCTCTCTCATGCGTGAATACCGCCTCTCCATTTTCTTTCTCAAATCTCTTTATCTTTCACTCATTTTCTTGTTAAAATCAATCACTCAAATCATTATTCATCCATTACTCCTTCAATTTGCACTCTCAAAACAACATTTCATCAACTCTCCACATAAAACCCAAAATCAAAAACCACATTCTACTCGTTTCTCTCTCTTCATTTTCAAACTTCCTTTAGCCCATTTTTTATTTAATCTCCATCATAAATTAGCTTCCTTCATCTCTAGGATTGATTTTTTTGCCTCAAACAAATCCATTTCACTCAAATTTTTAAAACTCGAAATTGCATATTTAAGCTTGTTTTTCTTCCAACAATGGCGGGTGGTGACAAGTCCAAGGGGAAACAAGTAGCCAAGAAGCGTAAGGAAGAGCATGGCAACTATTCGGAGTTTATATTGACTCATTTTTCACGACCCCTTCTTTGGAAACGATTTCTCGGCAATTTCATGCCAAGGTCGGTCATTACTCCTGTTTTTAACAATCTTAGTAATATGGAGAATTTAGAAATTTGTGATAAATCTCTTAGAGATTTCCTTATTACTATGGAATGGAAAATGTATTGGTTATTAAGGAGCAATATTATGAAAATTTAGTCAAGGTTTTTTATACGAATATGGATACGGAAATCTCGGATAAAATTGTTACTAGCGTTGGGGGAGTCCGTATTGAATTTGATGTTGCTCTGTTAAATCGTATTCTTGGAACTCCGAATGAGGGATTGGAACTATATAGTGCTAAAGCCAAAATAAATTGTCCTTGGTTTTCACTTGAGAATGATGTTCGAAAAATTTGTCGACGACGTGATTTGTCCTCTGTGTTTTGTCGATCACCTTTGAAATTTCAAGCCTTACCTCTTCAAAATAGAATCCTTCATTATGTTCTTCATCATGTTATAACTCCTAGGTTTGGACACGCAGATGAAGTTAACCGCTTAGATGTAGCCATATTGGACTGCATTCTTGAAGAAAGCTTGCTAAATGTTGGTTATATTATCCTTCATCATATGCTTAGCACTCCAAGTTTAGCCAAAACCTTCCTTATGCTAGTATTATTACCCGCATTCTCCAGTATTTTCAAGTACCTATAACCGAGCCAACCTTTTTGAATTTGAGGGAATTAGGCGATGAAACCATAGCTAATTTGGGGTTTTATTGGAGGGACAATAGATGGTATAAAGATCAAAGAAACAAAAAGGTTATGGAAATTGCTCCTACAGATCATCGTTTCTTTAACGATGTCCTTCCACCACACTTACTCCTTGATCTTAGTGCTCCACATCGATCGCATCACGATGGCCCTTCCCACTTTACTTCAGCTGACTCTGAGGATCCGATGCAGCAGCTGTTGACTAAAGTGGATTCTCTTTCCGAGCAGCAAGGCAAACTTCAATCCCAGCTTGAGGCCTTTCAACTTCAGTCTATTTCCGAGCGAGAGCGTCTCTTTGAGCAGCAACAATGATTATTTGATCAACAACATCGCCTCTTTGCTCAACAGCAGCAGCTTCTTATTGGCCAGCAGCAACTTTTTGCCGCTCTTGGATTTCCACCACCATCCGCTTCATCACATCCTCCATCTCCTTAGACCTCTATTTTATTTTCAGTCATGTGTCACTCTGCACTACATCTCTACATGCATATTTGTTTACATTTGAGGATGATTGTTGCTTGATATTTTGGATATGTTATGATTGGTGGATTGATGTTTTTCTAAAATCTTGGTTTGTTATAATGTCTTAGTAAATTGCATGCTTAATTTACATATGTTTCTTGCTTAATCATTGAACTGTTCTTTTTTGTATAACCATGGATTTATGGTAGTTTTGATGATGAAGTGGGAGAAGTCATGTATTTTGAATATGAAGACATATAATATGTATTTTTATCTTAAAGTATTTGTGCATAATTTTGAAATATTCTGGGGGAGTTTTTGTTTTGAATTTAAATTATGTATTTAATTATATATGTCATGTATTAAGGGGGAGTATAAATGTCAAAATACATTAGATGTTTGTCATCATAAAAAAAGGGGAGATTGTTAGCCTAAAGGGCTACATATAATATAATTTTGATGATAACAAACTTGTGTATTAAGTGATTTAACAAATATTGTATTTCACATTTTCACTAGTTTTTTAAGGGTAATATTTATGCAAGTGAATCAAGTGAAATCAAGTTAAAGACACTCAACGGACAACGGCGAAGTCTCTGTAGTGCTAATGGTGGTCGAGGATAAGGTAACGGTTTCAGTGGGGACATTGAGTTTGCATGAGAAATCTGGGAGATTTCATAGAGAATGTATGAGTTAGTGACAATGGTAAACATGATTGAACGCGCGAACTAACATAAAATGAAATACAAAACTAAATGATAGAGCACGAGTTTTGAAAAAAGTTTATTCTTCAATCCACCATCAATTAAACAAAAGCAAGCCACTTTCATTCTAAGTAAACAAACATAACAAAACCACCTACGTAGGAATAATTTTTCAATATGGGAATCTTGAACTTTTCATGAAAAAAAATCAGTTTACAATATTATAGGTACGTGAAAAATAAAGTTTATAACATTGGAAATTAGATCACCAGTTAGAATCTGACTCCACCTACATGGTTTAGTAAACAGCTATAACATTGAATACAACAATGGCGTCACCAGATTTAAAATCCGCTTGATGCATCTGAGCAATTGCATATCCACCAGTCAATAGGAACTCGCCAGTGTCGCCGACGATGGGCATCTTACGGACAGGAACAGTCGACCTGTTGTTGCCAAGGAGGCTAATACAGCTGCCTAATTTAGGACCATCAACGAACACAAAGCTCATGGACATGATGATACCTAGTTAATGCTGACAAGCCGACCCGTAAAGCCCTTGAGCACGACCAACAAGCTTTGATTGAGGACTAGTATATTATCTAATGATTTATGTTTGTATATATCTCATGTGAACTTATCTTGATTCTGTAACTTATCTGTAATTTATTGTGTGAACATCTCACATTATATATTGTAAGCTTTGCAAAGTTAATCAATGTCGCTTTCGTTCAATCTTTCATGGTATTAGAGCCTTAACTCTCAAGAGATTTAATTGATCCTCAAATCCTTCCCATGGCCACCGAGTCGTCAGCTATCTCTATAACCTCTCCAGTCACCCAAACAATCAACCAACCTACTAATTGCATTTCAATCAATGTTGCAGCCCTACCCATACATCTTAACCCAGATAACTACTTTACATGGAGAGCTCAATTTCTCTCCTTAGCCTTTGGTTATGACTTAACCATGTTTATAGATGGCTCCCATCATTGCCCTTCACAAAATCAACCCTCTAGCAGTAGTGCTCAAGGTTCTATTAACCCAGCCTACTTGCTTTGGAAACGTCAAGATCAATTGATCTTTCATGCCATTTTGGCATCAACCACAGAGTGTGTTGCTCCACTTATTGCTAGTTCAACCACATCAAAGTAAGCTTGGGACAAGCTTGAACGTCTCTACTCCAATCATAGCAGAAGTCGTGTTTTCTCGCTACGGGAAAAATTAACTTGACCTCACCGAGAAGGCCAACTAGTAGCTAAATATTTAAATACAATTCGATCAATTGCGAATGAACTTGTTCTTATTGATACTCCTATCACTAATGAAGCTATTGTGGTTCACATTGTCAATGGTATTGGTAAAGATTTCAAAGAGATAACTACAGGGGTTCGTACACGTGAGACATCAATTTCGTTTGATGAACTGTATGAAAAGTTAGTTTATTATGAAGCAGTTCTAAAACAAGAAGAAAATATTTCTTCAGCCTCTCCTATAACAGCCAATGCTACAATGAAACAATTCAACAAGAATTCTTCAAACTCAAGGCAAAACAGTGGTCAATTTCGTGGATCGTAAAACTTGCAACAACAACCAATCCGAAATAATTATTATTATCCTGATGGCCAGTATCGCAATCACAACAATGGTTCAAATAAGAAGAAACAAACTAGATACAAGGGATTTTGTCAGCTTTGCCATCAACAAGGTCACACGACTCGAGATTGTAGTTCATTTACTTCATGCCGTAAAAGTCCAATCGTGAATCATACCACCACTTCTCCTGTGATGGCTTTGAATTGGCTAGTTGACCGGGCCGCCTTACACCATGTCACTAGCGACCTTCAGAATTTAACCACACATAGTTCTTACAGTGGTATTGATTTAGTCTTAATTGGCAATGGTACAGGTCTACGTATCTCTCATTTTGGTTCAGCCTTTTTACCTACTTCTAATAAAACCTTTTCATTACATGACACCCTTTATGTACTGTCCATGCATAAGAACTTAATTTCCATTTCCAAGTTTTGTGCTTCTAATAACACTTTTGTTGAATTTTTTCTCGTGATTATTTTCAGGTGAAGGACAAGAGCACGGGGGCAATTCTATTGCTCTATGAGTGGCCAACTCTTTCCCATAATAAGACACCACCACCATCTTGTTTCACCACCCAAGTTGATGATTATCCTTAGCATCAACGGTTGAGACATCCTTCTGCTGAAATTCAACAATTCATTTTATGTCACTTTCAGTTATCATCATCTAGTTCTTTCAATTCTCAATCTTGGTCTTCATGTCTTTGCAATAAAAGTCATAGACTTCCCTTGGAATGTCTTCTCTTAAGAGTAAAAGACCATTAGACTTAATTTATTTAGATGTTTGGGGCCCTGCTCATGTTTATTCTTTTGATAATTACAAATATTATACAATTTTTGTGGATCATTTTACGAAATATGTATGGCTCTATCCATTACATTATAAGTTTGATGTGTTTTCTACATTCGTTCAGTTTAAAAATATTGTTGAGATGTATTTTAGAACTAAAATAATTTCACTTTATACAGATGGTGGAGGTGAATTTACTAAGCTTAAATCCTTTTTTCAACAAACTAGTATCACCCATTTATTCACTCCACCTTACACGCCTTTACACAATGGCATAGCCAAACGTCACCATCGCCATATTATTGAAACTGGTTTAACATTACTGCATCAAGCCTCCATGGCACCGCAATTTTGGACATTTGCATTTCAAACAACAGTTTATCTTATAAATAGAATGCCCTCTAAAACTACTTCCATGAAAAGTCCTTTTCAATTATTATTTAAGGACAATCCCAATTATAGTAAATTACGAGGTTTTGGCTGCTTCTGTTTTCCATGGCTTAGACTATACACAAGTCACAAGCTTGAGCCTCGATGACTCCCGTGTGTCTTTCTTGGTTACTGCACCCAACAGAGTGCATATAACTGTCTAAAACCCGCCTCATGAAAAATCTATATTTCTAGGGATGTTAAATTTGTAGAGTCCCAGTTTCTGTATAAAACCCTTACTTCCACACCCTTCAATCCATCATCTCTTAGTTTGTCATGGTTTCCGTCTGTTTTTAAAATCCAAGTTCATCCCAACCCCTCACATCTTCCACACTTGGCCATAATTCTATTCATTCTGATCTTGCAAATGAATCCTCTCAGCACTCGACTCCTCCACCACATTCTTCTACTTCTGTTCTTTCAAATCCCACAATCCAAGATAACCAAAACATTACCACATCTACCATGCCATACTCCGCCATCACTCCAGCACACTTTACTTCCACCTCCTTTGACATAAATACCACACACCAACCAAATCCTACAAACACACATCCCATGGTCACACGGTCCAAAAACAACATCTACAAGCCTAAACAATTCTTCTTAACTTCTACCACCTCACCTATAATGGCTTCTTCCAAACATAATCTCCCCATATCCCATGAACCCTCTACTGTTAAAGAAGCTCTAGCAGATCCTTATTGGTCCTCTACTATGCAATTTGAATATGATGCCCTCATAGCCAATGAAACTTGGGACCTTGTGCCACCCTCTCCATCTCAGAATCTCATTGGCTACGAGTGGGTTTTTTTGCATCAAGCACCATCCTAATGGCTCTGTTGATCGATATAAGGCCCGTTTAGTGGCAAAGGGGTTTCATCAATGCCCTAGCATTTATTTTTATGAAACATTTAGCCCTGTAATCAAGCCAACCACTGTTCGGATTATCGTTTGTTTGGCACTTCAATTTGGATGGCATCTACAACAACTTGACATCAACAATGCCTTTTTAAATGGACATCTCACTGGGGAGGTGTATAGGAATCAGCCCCCTGGTTTTGTTAATTCTAATTACCCTCACTTTGTTTGCAGGTTACGTAAATCTCTCTATGGCCTAAAGCAAGCTCCACGAGCATGGTTCAATGCAATTCATCAATTTTTACTTCAAAATGGTTTTCACCAAAGCCGCTCCGATGCTTCTCTCTTCATCTATCATCATAATGACATGTCCATATTTTTTCTCACTTATGTGGATGATATCATTGTCACTAGAAATCGACAAGATATTATTAATCAGTTCATTCATGGACTTGCGGCAAAGTTCACGCTCAAGGACCTTAGGTTTCTACATCATTTTTTGGGCATTGAATTAATTTGGTCATCTTCTGGTGAAACGACTCACCCCGTACCCCCAGGGCGAGTCTATCTAAACTCGTATAATCGAATCGATAATATTAATGATATCTAAAAATTCTGTCAGAAATTCCACAGAATCTTCCCTATAAATACAACATTCCCAAACCTACAATTTATAAAACAATACTCCCAAAAATATCTCAATATTCATCCAACCTTCAAAACTAACTTCTCAAGTCAACATATCAAATGTCACCCAAATTATTCTAATATTAAAATACAATCGTTCTCCTTAATTACAAAATATAACAAATAAATACAATTCACAATATCCCAATTATCAAAATATTAAATCTACGACTCCTAGCACCATCACGTGGCCATAATTTCAAATCTAACTATCGTTACTGGGTCGACTGATGTACCTGCAAATCTCCTGTGGGGGGAAAAATATAAGAAAAACGGGGTGAGTATAAAACTCAGTGAGCTCAGCGAGTAGATGGTAGCTTTTGAAAAATAAATTTATTTCAAATGATTTAACCTTTCTCAAATCAATTTCATCAAACCAGGTCAACTCTCATTCTCTCTCTTAGGTGCCTCTCTCTCCCTTCTTTCAAAAACAAAAACAGTTTCCCCCCTGACCAAATATAAAACCCGACGTCTTCTCTCTTTTTTTTTTCACGTAAGCTTAATACAAATTAAGCTTATACCGGACCCGTAACGAAAATAAAATCCGACTACTCGAGCTTTTATCGCGCTCAATTTATCTCGATTCGAAGAGGAAAAAATTAAATCATATACTTAATTAAGAAAAATCAAAGTGCATATGTTACATCTGGTTTCTTTTTATCTCAACATCATTATATTCAGACTATTCTTGATCGTTTTGGTATGATTGATGTGAAGCCAGTAGCTACACCTCTCTCTGCCTCTCTTAGCTTGAAAGTCGAAGATGATACTACGGCCACAAATGCTACCACCTACCGTCAGCTTCTTGGTGCTTTGCAGTACATTACTGTCACACGTTAGTTCATACAGCATCTATCTCATACTCATTGGCAGGCTATTAAGCAGGTTCTTCATTACCTAAAGCAAACGATCTTTCACGGCCTCTCTCTACGCCCTTTCAAATCTAATGCCTTGGTTGGTTATAGTGATTTCGATTAGGGAGACAATCTTGATGATCGCAGTTCTACCAGTTCCTATACAAGTTACTTTGGAGGTAATCTAATCTCTTGGTCTTCAAAAAAACAGAGGTTTGTTGCTCGGTCATCTACTGAAGCAGAGTTTTGAGCTATCGCTATCACGGTGTCTGAATTATGTTGGTTGCGTAACCTTTTAGCTGAGCTTGGAATTCACTTTCCTAAGCATGTGCTACTTTGTGATAACCTTGGTGCGACTTTTGTATGTACTAATCCTATGTATCACTTAAAGATGAAGCACGTGGAAGTTCATTTCTACTTTGTCCGTGACAAAATAGCCAAAGGCTTGTTAACTGTTTCTCACATGCCGTCCGAAAAGCTGTTGGCTGACTCCTTAACCAAGCCACTCACTTGTACACTCTTCACCCAAGCTCGCTCCAAGATTGGCATTCACGATGGTACGCCTCTCTTGCGGGGGCATAATAGAACACATACATGACTATGCCTCTTTGGATTCATCTTATCTCCTTAATGATAATATAGTCATTATCTAATGATTTATGTTTGTATATATATATCTCATGTGAACTTATCTTGATTTTGTAAGTTATCGTGTGAACATCTCACACTATATATTGTAAGCTTTGCAAAGTTAATCAATGTAGCTTTCGTTCAATCTTTCAATATCCACAAGAAGCATTTGATAGATTGTTTGGAAATTTTAATAATGTGGGATTTGCTTATACATGTACTGAGGAAGAACTTAAAGAAGCTGTCCAAAAATGTGTAAAATCTTGCTATCCAAATTGGATGTCAGAGTTCAGAAATGGTATTTTTTAGAAGTATAAATCACCTAGAGAGCACTACGCTCATAATCCAGAATGTCTACCACCTACTGTGTGGAGACAAATGGTTGATGAGTGGATGAATGAGAATTGGAAGGTAATATGTGGAAGTTTTTTTTTTCATTTTAGTTTTAACTAACATACAAGATATATCCTAATGGTTTTGTTATTGAATAACATGTAGAAAAAAGTATTTTAAACAAGGGTAATCGATCATTGAAGTGCACTGCTCATATAACAGGTTCAGTTCCTATGGCTAAATGTAGAAACGATTTGGTAAAGTTTTTTATGAGTTTTCAACATTTAAAGACTATAAAATGCATACATATGTGTGTATGAGCCGGTGTTTGTTTTATACCCTAATTTTTTATTAATTTCAGTTAGATGAATCAGGAGTTGAACCTGATTCAATTGAATGCTTCAGAAAGTTTCATGTCAAAAGAAATGGTGACTGGGCATGCATAGGAATTGCATGTACATACTTTGTTGACTTGTGATTTATTTTTGTCTTTTTTAATTTATGTATAAAAAATACATTATTATCTGAAAATTTGCAGGAGAACATGGAATCTTTGTATCAAAGTGAATGTGCTGAAAAGTCTGCTTGGCTATTTATCATCAAGTAATGGGACCACCTAAGAAATGTCGAGTTGTGGGCTGGGGAGGTATTATTATAAATGTAATTGAGCCTTTAGTTAAAAAAAAATGTAACTTAAGTTATTAATATTAGATTAGTACTTAATTTGTTTGAACTCCATTTGTACATTTTTATTTTGACACCAAATTCTGTTTTCACCTAGGTGTAGGAATGAGTCCAAATGATGTTTACCGTTCTTTAGATGAAGGAAGTCATAAGGACATTCATGTGATACCAAGAAGAGAATTCGAGCTAAAAGTAGAGAAAATGGAAAAAGAATTAAGTGAGCTTAGAAATGTGAAGAGCAAACAAAAAAAAAATAAAGGAGAAAATGAATTTTATATGTCTTAATCGACATTCCAACAAGAGTTTAACAAGGTATGATTATTCTCTTTACCCCTCTCTCTTGCTCAAGAATAAAACTTGTTATTATGAAAATTTATTGTTGATAGATAAACATCTTAATAAGTATTGTTGTCATGAATCTATTCTGGTGTTGTTTCTTTACTTTCAAAGACCCTTGATAATAATTGTCGGACTATGGTATTCTAGTTGATAATGATATTTTCATAATGTTATTAAAGATTGATGGTTGAAAAAGGTGGGAAACACATATTTGAGGGAATATACGTGGCTTGATATATTTTTAACATATGTGCATGGTAAATGGAAGTTTACAAATACACTAACTGCACAATGGCTGATAAAAAAAATGTTATATATAAATGGCTAGTTTCTGGAGAGTTCTCCAGCCTTAGTTTACAGCAGGGGTGGGGGAGAACAAAAAGCTACAAGAAAGAAAGAGAGAAATTAATTTTCTGTTTGTTCCAATTCTATCCTTCTTCTCTTCTCTAACACATGAAAGCTAATGTTAAGGTTCCATGTATTTCACAAAAATGTTGTTTAAGTCTCAAAGCTAAGCCAAAGCTATAGGCTTCATATTTTTGTTATTTAACAACATAAAAGCATACATGATTTCTTTTTTGTGCTTTTGGCTTCTCGGTTGTGTTTGTTTTAATTATCTGTTGACAACAAAAGGAAAAAGATTGTGTTTCTGGATCGGTTTGGTCTAATTTATGATAGAAGTATCAAGAATAGCTAATGGAGAAGAAAAAAGTGGTGAATTTTATGCAATGTTGGGATTGAATAAGGAATGCCCTACAACAGAGCTTAGGAATGCTTATAAGAAACTTGCACCAATTAGAGTTAACAATCCCCTCTTTTGCTTTCATCCTTTCAATCAACTGGGTGGTCTTGTTGTAATTTGGTCTTTGTTTCCAGTTTGTCCATTTGATCTAGTTTCAATACATGCGTGAACTTGTTTATGAAGTTAACCAATGCAATGAGGTTTCAAATCCCAAATTAAATAGATGCCTCACATTACTTTTAAATCCCAAATTTGAAAAGGCTATAATTGAATCACGTTTATTTCTTTTTCTTTTTTTAATTACTGTAGAGTAACAAAATATGGTTTGAAAATTATGCAGGATAATATTGGAGAAGATGAAGAATAAACTGCAAGTAATGATTCAAACACTTGATGGAATGTTGAAGAAGTAAGAATATGCAATGTAACTTTTTGTTAATTAATCTTGACAACAACTGATGAAGATGAATCATTTTGTATATGGTTGAATAGTGACTAAACAACTTTAGATGATTGTGTTAATACTATTATGATTTCCATCAAATTTAGGTACATTCTTATCCAATGTAACTATGAATGGCTTAATGAATGACAAAGGAAATAAATAATCTAGTTTTAAAAATCATTTAATATTTAATCAATATCATGAAATTTCATTTCCGAGGGAAAACAATAATTTCCAAGGGATCAATGTATATCTCCAATCACTTAATGCCAAGGGCGATCAATCAACAAAATTCATTGGTATTTAGGTTCGACAAGAATGTATTTTCATCGACGTCAAAATTCCCTTGGAAATATTTTATTACCGAGGAAAAACATTTCTAGCTAACAATTGCATCTACAGATTTAGTCTTATTACCGAGGGAAAAATTCCCTCGTTAGTACATATATAACCTACGGTTTTTGTTCTCACTACTAAGAGATTAGAACTTGTAGGTATACTATTTTACGACAGACTAATAGGGTTACCCACAAAAAATTTTGTCGACAAGAAACTATTACTGTAAAATCTTCCTAGGAAATATTTTTATCCCATCGTCCTAAAAATTATACCGACGAATCTTTTTCATATAACCGAGGGATGTTTCCCTTGGTAAAAAATAATTTTCCCAAGGGCTTGTGGGATTTACGCCTTCAATGACAAGCATTTTCACAACAGACGCCAACAGAAAATTTCCCTAGAAATAGTAATTACTGAGGGAAATAGTGTATTGCCTAGAGCTTTTTTCCCTCGGTAAAAGGCATTTTTGTTGTAGTGATTGTTCAACAATAATGCCAGATCAAAGAGATAGAAAATTGTTAGTGTTATCAACACTGTAATTGAAAAATGATAATTTTAATTTTTATTAAATATACACTTTTTACTGTTAATCAATTTTAAAGCATATGCATAGTAAATATTACCAAATGCATTGATTTCAGCTATACATGTCAAAATTTTTATGGGAGACTGAATATTGTTGTGCAAATTTTATTGAACTCGCAAGCGCACGAATCTATTATAGTATAGATCAATGGTGACGAGTGTCGATCCCACGAGGAGGTGGATTTTAATTATATATAAAATTAATTTTATATGAGGTGGTTGGATTTGTGGTGGAAGTGATTCAAATTATCCTAAAAATTGGAATTGAAATGGCGAGAAGAAATTAAAGTGTAAATCTATTAAATTGACGTACTTGGGTATCTGGATCCGTATCAACATGCATCATGGGCTAAATATTCCTTATTAATACCAATTAAATCATGAGGGGGGAATCCACACCTCATGAACCATGCTCTAATAAATATGGTGCTAAGGGCTTATCGTGCCAAATAATAATAACCTTATACTAAGGAGCCGGTGAAACCAGGGCGGTACTAGACAAGATTATTATTATTTGTCAACGAAAAGTCAAAACATCCACAAAAACTAGAGGGGAAGAGAAAATAAATTTACCAAATAAAGCTCATGACACATGTTGAGACTTCACCTTCAACCCAAGCTTGAAAGAAAATTAGCCACTCATAATTGAACTAGGGGCAAAATGGGAATTTATTAAAATATGTAGAAAATACAAGATAGAGAAGAAATTACAGAAAATAGATCCCAAAAATAGATTCAAAGATATCAAATTAGGGGGGGAAGGCCCCCTTTTTATAGATACATCGAGTAAATCATTGCCATCGGATTAAAAACAATTTGGACGCTTAGGATTGCGCCACGTCATCAGTCAACAGTACGCGTGAATAGTACGTGGTTTGATCACGCGGATGAACAGTAACGCGGTTTGGTTGAAAATAATCCTGTGTGTTGCATATACCGTACGTGAGATTTTTTGTCCACTGATATGCTGCCACGTCATCGATCAATAGTGCATAAGAATTTTAGTCCAATAGGATCTTAACATCTCATCAGTCAATGCCACATCATCGGTCAATGCCACGTCATCGATCCGTCTATGTGAACAGTGTCGTGAACAGTAACGTAGACAGTACCGTACATGTGAACATTGCTATTTTTCCTTTTATGCTCTTCCTAAGGTTTTCGACCGTCCTGAGTTCAAAAGTGATGTCTGTTTTGCCGTTTGATCTCTCGTTTATTGTGAAATGACTATGATGCCCCTAAAATACATAAAATACTTAATTAAAATAAAACGCACATAATTAAATTACAAGTAGCTTAAACACATAAAAGTAAAGGTTGTTAGTAAGACTTGAAATGTAAAATGACGATTTCCTCCTTTATAAATATGCATTTTCTAACACTCAACACACCCCCCAACCAGCTTATTGCTAATCCCTAGCAAATAAAGCGAAAACAAAATTCAAATCCAAAATGATTTTTTTTTTTAAGAAACACTCGTATTTATTCAATCATATTAATGATATCAATCAAATAAAAGTACAAGCATTATCTCCAGTCTAAAGGAATATCACACCCATATCAACCATCCACATGAATCAGCCTAGTAGACTGTCATAGCTACTTTCAAGAATGACATGTCAAACCCCAAAATCTCACTGGAAATAGTGACACTCTCACAAAGAAATGAAACCCAATAAAAATAGTCACTCCAATGAATGGTAATTGAGAGAAAATAATAAAAAAAAATGATATCACATGCTCTCACCAAGATGAAAGAAATATGCCATCAGCTTAGAAATAATACGATCTCAAGTCAAATAAAAATGCTAGTCAACCCAATTTATTTATCTTTTTTTTATTATTATGCATCACTACATCTTTTTACCCCATAGAACTAGCTTCTGCTTCAGACTATAGTTCCCTAAAATCAAGAAGGCCTTTTATTAGGACGTAACGTAGGCTAGGGACATGGCTAACAAAGAAGGAAAATAAGGAAAACAAAATGTATGCTTGAGAAAAATGCAGAGAATTTTTTTTTTGGAAGTTGTAAGGTGGATTTCACCTATTATTGTTATTTTTATTTTTAAACAGCAATTTTTTTTTCTTTAAGAAGCAACAATTTTTTTTTTAACTAGGCATAACTTCACTGTACAAAATGTTTATTTACTTTTTCTCAAATATAAATAGGTGATGGATCTTGTAAGATATTGGGTAATACTCCAAATCGGAGTGGGTCAAGATGATAAGTTGACAAAGAAAAGGTTTTTTTTTTAAGGCTCAAAAGGGTTAACTACGGATATTTCATAAAAAGGAAGGCTAGAAAGGCTCAAACGGATCAAAGATGGCCTTTCCGTCATCTTTTAGGGCTCTAAATAATCTTCCATATCTACTAGTTAGATGGGCCTCCAAATGTAGCAACATACATTTTTTTCTTTTTTTTTAATTTACAATTATTGTTTTTTTAGGGTTAACTCAAAAGAAATCTAGAGATCGTGTATACAATAATAAACTGCTAAGCTGTATAAAGAATGGGCAAAAGGGTTACTCTCCAAAAAAAATGATAGGCTCAAAAACTCACTTGGTACTTATTATGACATGTTCATTCCTTCAAGCAACTCATATTTGTCTCCGACATCAACATGTAGAGTAGCAAACATAGCGTAACATCACTTCAGACTAAAGAAAATACAAATACTAAAATTTAAAATTCATCATGTCATCAAATGTTAAAACAAATCAATTTTTTTTTAAATTACAGCCTACCCCCCAACCTATTCTACACATGAAAGAAAAACATACATGCAGAAATTTGAAAATGATTCAGAAAAACTAATTAGAAAATGATAGAAAACGAAAATTATTTTTTTTAACTTAAGAAGATGTGTTTCTAGAGGCACTACACTCCATATTCAGCCATCTTCGACTCAAAAATATTTTTGAAAATGTATATTTATAAAGGAGAAATTAAAAAGAAGAAGAAAAATGAACATCAAAACACAATAAATAAAAAGAAAATATCTGAATTTTTTTTTAAATTTTTTTTTCAAACGATGAAGATGCGTTTCTGGAGTCACTACACTCCATATTCAACCATCTTCAACACAAAAAGTTAGCAACAGTTAGTTTCTACAACAAAAAATTAGTAAAAACTTAACCAAGATTCCACAATTGTCAACTATTCCCTCCCCCCAACCAGAACGAAACATTGTCCTCAATGTTTTAAGGAAAGAAGTAGAGTTTAGAAGACATCACCTGGGTGGTGCAACACAGAAGAAAATATTTACAGGCGGATAGTTAAATCTAATTTGTACTTCTTACTGCGGCTACTGTTACCATCATCATTTGGACGCTCCAACACAAAGCTCCAGGGGTCTGACTCCGGTTTATAAGCTTGTAACATATCAAGTAGCTCATTAGCAGTGTGAGCACAAATAAAAAGCTTTTTCGCATTGGAAGGAATGAAATAATTTTTTATTGCATGGTTAAGAAATGCGATAAAGCCATTATAAAAATTATTGACATTTAACAAACCGATGGGTTTATGGTGAATATGCAGATGGGCCCAAGATGCTAGTGTGATAAGTGCCTCTAGTGTTGCAAGATCTCCTGGAAGGAAAATAAAAGCATCAGCATGATTAAGCTTTTGAGTTATTCATTCTTGCATACCTGAGACGACTAACTCTTCTCCAGTCGGTGAGTCAGACAAATTGCCCAAAGGTTTTAAGACTCTTGGGATGATGCCTAACACTTGGCTTCCTCTGGCAAAAGCAGCTTCTGAGACCAATTTTGATAACCCTCGGTTACCTCCTCCATACACCAAGTGTAATTTTCTCTTTGCTATGCTTCGACCAAGATCTATGGCTGCATCAACAAACTCTTTATGTTTGCCATAGGTAAATCCAAAAAGCACACAAATGTTCTTGAATTGTCTATTGGGAGTAGCTGCCATTGCAATATTTCTCAAAAACAATTTGTGAGTGCTTAACAAAAAGTCATATTTAAGAATCTTGGTGACAGTGGATCACAACTGTGTATGAGGTGGCATGTCAGTGTCAAATAACGCGTAAAGCACATGGCTCGATAGTCAAAAAGAAAACGGTAAAAAGGAAAAAAAAACAAACAGTAATAAAATTATTAAAGACAATAATGCAAACAATAAAACAACAGTGAAATGAAATAAAATAACAGTAAAGTAAATGGATATTTATAGGTAGTTGCGACTGTGGCTCACATCTTTCTCTGGTTTTACGTCCAGAAACGGCTGGAACGCCCTCTATGGGTCGAGGATAGGCTTCCCATCTAGTTTTCTTATAAACTGGCAAACAGGGTCGTTTATAGTCAGATTCCCGAGACTATATCATGCATGCTCTTTCTGGAATAATGGCCATAACTGGAGAATCGCTCCTTGCACATATCCACTGGGATGCGTTTCAAGAGACAGAAGGATATCATCCAATGACTCCTTATTCAAGCCATCCCTAATGAATTGAATCTTATCTTCCCTGTTATCAGACACCATTCCTAAAGAACATGGGTTTTTATTGCAACTCATTCTGGCACACTTATGACAAGCAACAGAAATTCTTCGAGCTCATCGTTTTCTTGCATAATTTCCTTTCCCACAACCAGGCATGTATGTAATAAATTTTGGAGGTAACTCACCCGCCAATCGTACTTTCGCCTCGATTAACCAACGGATGTCAGCAGGTATGTTATTCCTCATGAGCAATCGCATGCGTTCGAACCGAGCTTTATAGATCGTAAGGAGGGCATTCTGAGGAAGTGGAGGGAATCGCTTGTGAAGCTTCACTAGAATCTCGGTTCTGTCCATACCTTCGCCTCAGAATATCAGTTATTATGGGAAACTGAAGTAACCGACTTGATTGTCACGGAGTACCGTTATCCCCCACTTCACCGGGGTAACAAACTAAAGCACACAAACAGAAAAAAAAAATTAAAACTCACAAAGAAAATTAAAATCGCCCTCTTATTGAATTTACCTCAAGCTCCAACTGGATGTCGTAAACATTTCTCTCAATATCTCTGAGTTGGCTTTCTAAACCCTCAACATAGGCTACTAACTCTGGTGGTTGTAGAGCCCAAATGCGATGTGTTTTACAAAATTGAATCTGCCTTTTGAGATGAGTTTTGACACATTGAAGTGGTTTAAGAATGTTCAAGAGGAACGGTCTAAGTATGGTACTCATGATTAACAATGATAAGAGAAAACTTAATGGTAAAACAAACACACTTATGCAAAAATAATTTCAATTAGCAAAAGAATAATAAAAAGAAAGAAAGAAAAATCAAACCACCGAAAAAAAAATCAATTCAAATCTGGTGGGTCACTCAAATTTATTTCGATGTCTTCTCCATGTGGTTGGTACTCTAGATATGGCTTTAATCTTTGACCATTAACTTTAACTGTGACACCGTTCTTTGGGTCCTTAATTTCAATTGCCCCATGTGGAAAAACATTATGAACAATAAATGGACCAGACCAACGAGAGTGTAACTTACCTGGAAATAGGTGCAAGCGAGAATTGAATAAAAACACTTTTTGACCTGGAGTAAAAGATTTTCTCATAATTTGCTTGTCATGGAAGACTTTCATTCGTTGCTTGTAAATCTTGGCATTTTCTTATGCATCATTGCGAATTTCTTCAAGTTCTACCAGTTGTAATCTTCTTTCTGAGCTGGCTTGCTGCATGTCAAAGTTGAATTTCTGGATGGCCCAATATGCACGATGCTCGAGTTCCACAGGTAGGTGGCAAGCTTTTCCATACACTATCCTGTAGGGTGACATCCCAATCGGGGTCTTGAAAGCCGTTCTATATGCCCATAATGCATCATCAAGTCTTAATGACCAATCTTTTCTGTCCGGCCCCACCGTCTTTTCTAATATGTGCTTTATTTCTCGATTGGAGATCTCAACTTGGCCACTAGTTTGCGGATGATATGGGGTCGCCACTTTGTGAGTGATGGAATACTTTGTCAAAAGAGCCTTGAATGCTTTATTACAAAAGTGGGCACCACCATCACTGATTATCGCTCAAGGGAATCCAAAGCGTGACACAATGTTGCTTTTCAAAAATCTTATCACCACCTTGTGATCATTGGTTCTACATAGAATTGCTTCTACCCATTTCGATACATAGTCAACAGCAACCAATATGAATTGATGGCCAAAAGAAGGGGGAAAGGGTCCCATGAAGTCGATACCCCATACGTCAAAAATCTCAACTACTAAAATTGAATTTAGTGGCATTATGTTCCTTCGTGTAATGCTCCCCATTCGTTGACACCTATCACATGAAGAACAGAAAGTGTAAATGTCTCGAAATATAGTTGGCCAATAGAAACCACATTGTAAAACTTTTGTAGCTGTTTTCTTAGCACTGAAATGGCCTCCACAAACTTGTTCATGGCAGAATGAAAGGATATTGTGAATTTCACTTTCTGGGACACATCGTCTGACAATTTGATCTGCACAATACTTGAACAAATACGGGTCATCCCAAAAGAAATTCTTTATTTCTGCGAAGAATTTAGCCTTGTCTTGCTTGGTCCAATGCTCTGAAAGTTAACCTGCAACAAGATAATTAACGATATCAGCATACCAAGGTAATACTTCCACACTCATTAATTGTTCATCTGGAAATGACTCATTCAATGTTAATGGCTCTGTAATTGTGTCAAAATGGAGACGAGAGAGATGGTCTGCTACAACATTTTCTGTGCCTTTCTTATCTTTGAATTCCAAGTTAAATTCCTGCAAAAGTAACACCCAACGAATTAGTCTAGCTTTTGCATCTTTCTTTGTGAGAAGATATTTAAGAGCAGCATGATCTGTGAACACAATTATTTTACAACCAATGAGATAAGATCGAAATTTTTCCAATGCAAACACTACTGCTAGCATTTCTTTTTCAGTAGTTGAATAGTTCAACTGTGCATCATTCAATGTCATACTAGCATAGTAAATAACATGTGGAATCCGATCAACTCTTTGTCCTAATACTGCTCTTATTGCATAATCAGATGCATCACAGATTAGCTCAAATAGTAAGCTCCAGTTTGGGGGCTGAATGATGGGTGATGATGTCAACAATTGCTTTAATTTTTCAAAAGCCACAAGACATGAATCATTAAAGATAAAAGGTACATCCTTAGCAAGTAAATTGCATAAGGGTCTAGAAACTTTGCTAAAATCTTTAATGAAACGTCTATAAAAACTAGCATGCCCAAGGAAAGATCTTACTTTTTTTACTGTTTTGGGTGGAGGAAGATTAGAAATGAGATCCACCTTGGCTTTGTCAACCTCAATACCTTTACTTGAAATGATATGACCGAGGACAATACCTTGTTTTACCATAAAATGACACTTCTCCCAATTTAAGGCCAAGTTCTTCTCGATACATATCTGCAGAACTAGTGTTAGATGATGTAAACATTGATCAAACGAGTCATCAAAGACAGAAAAATCATCCATAAAGACCTCAAGGAATCATTCAACCATATCAGAAAAATACTTAACATGCATCGTTGAAATGTAGCAAGTGCATTACATAATCCAAATGGCATCCTCCTATATGTAAAACTGCCAAAAGGGCAAGTGAAAGTGGTCTTCTCTTGATCTTTTGGTGCTATGGGAATCTAATTATATCCTAAGTAGCCATCTAGAAAGCAATAAAATTCATGGCTTGCTAATCTATCAAGCATTTGATCGATAAATGGTAAAGGAAAATGGTCTTTACGTGTGACATAATTCAACTTTCTATAATCAATGCATACACGCCATCCTGTAGTCACTCTCGTGGGTATCAATTTATTATCGGCATTCGTAACTACAGTGACTCCTGACTTTTTGGGGACAACTTGCACAGGACTGACCCATGAACTATCAGAAATGGGGTAAATGATACCTACATCTAATAGCTTAAGGACTTCAGTTCTAACCACTTCTTTCATATTAGGATTTAACCGACGTTGCATTTCCCTAATAGATTTAGCATTTTCATCAAGGTGAATGTAATGCATGCAGTCTACTGGATTTATACCTTTTATGTCTACTATGGTCCATTCTAATGCTCCTTTGTGCTCTTTTAAAACATCCAACAACTTACATTTTTGTTCGTCATTGAGGGATGCTGAGATGATTACTGGTAGAGTACTTTCTTCCCCCAAAAATGCATATTCCAAAGTGTTAGGCAATAGTTTGAGCTCGAGTTTTGGTAGTGATTCTGATGATGGGATAGTTTCTTCTCTGATGGTGCTAGTTGTTCAACTCTTGACTTCCATTTATTAGTGTCCATGGATGGTGCTGAGTCAACTAGGGCGTTGACCTCATCGACCGATCTGTCAATATCAAAATCCAAACCAAAGTGAGTTAAGCATGTTTGTAAAGGATCATCACTAAGGTTTGAAACAAAAATGTCATCAACTAATGCTTCAATTAAATCCACATCAACAATTCCATCATCTATATTGTGAGGTTATTTGGCAATGTTGAAGATGTTCAGCTCCATAGTCATGTTGCCGAAGGACAACTGCATATTTTCAGTTCTGCATTAAATGTGAGCATCCGCAGTTGCCAAGAAAGGTCGGCCTAGGATAATGGGGATGTGCTTCCTTGAATCCTGTATTGGTTGAGTGTTAATTACAATGAAATCAACAGGAAAATAAAACTTATCTACCTGGATAAGCACGTCCTCCACAATACCACGAGGTATTTTTATGGACCGATCTGCAAGCTGTAACACCACTGGAGTTGGGTGTAATTCTCCAAGTCCAAGTTTCACGAAAACTGAATAAGGCAACAGATTTACACTAGCTCCTAAATCTAATAAAGCATTCTCAATTGTGTGGTTCCCTATGCTACATGAGATAGTGGGGGAGCCTGGATCTTTGCATTTTAAAGGAATTTTATGTTGGAGGATAGAACTAACGTTTTCTGTTAAAAATGCCTTCTTTTGAACATGAATGTTTCTCTTTTTAGTACAAAGGTCTTCAAGAAACTTGGCATAAGATGGAACTTGCTTTATAGCATCAAGTAAAGGGATGTTAACACTTACCTGTTTGAAGACTTCAAGAATCTCACCTGTGGATTTTCCCTTTTTCCTTTAGCAAACCTCTAAGGAAATGGAGCTTTCAGACCATATTCTCGTGGGTTGGTTTCTTCTTTCTCCTCCGGTGATGAGTCCTCAACACTCACAGGTACAATTTGATTTTCTTTTGTCACCGGCATCTCTACTTTGTTGTCGACTTCTTTTCCTTTTCGCAAGGTCATGATGGCTTTGACCTCTCCATACTGCTATGGTGAACTGGTACTTACTTCATGCACTCCTTTAGGGTTAGGCACTGGTTGACTTGGAAATTTACCTTTCTCAACAGTCATTGCCAATGTCTGAACTGAAGAAGCAAGTTGTCCCACCATCTTCTCCAGGCTTGAAACTGATTGGGCTTGCGAGTTGAAGCCTGCTCTCAACTCATTTCGTAGTCCATCAATGGTGCGGTTCTATTGCTCAATCGTGGAGTGAGTAACATTCCTAAAATTTTGGAATGCATCCTCCCATGGTCTAGGTTGAGAGTGGTTCTGGGTCTGATTGTATGGTCTGAATGGTGCCTGAGAGTCTTGAGGATTTTGAGGAATTAGTTGCATTGGTGAAGCTGGAGCTGCTGGTCCATTTTGTTGGAATCCTTGAGACCATGAAAAATTGGGGTGGTCTCTCCATCCAGGGTTATATGTGTTGGAGTATGGGTTGTAATTCGATGGTTTTCTCATTACACCTATGGCATTGCTTTGATCTGAGTATGAGTCATGGTCATGTGGCTTTGTTGATTTAGCAGTCGATAACAATGCTATTTGTCGAGCGAGACCTTCAACCATCTCCTTGACTTTTTTGATTCCTGAAGTTGACTCGCCAATGTGAACCTCATTTACTCCCTTAATCCTTCTAGTAATTCTGAGTGATCGACTCCGTTGTTGGGAATTATCTGCTTGTCGTTGGAAGAATTCTCAAATCTCTGATGCACTTTTTGACATTAGCTCTCCTCCACTTGTTGCCATTAGTCATTCTTGCACATTCGGCAATAATCCCTCTAAAAAGTATTGGCATTGGTGCCATTTCTCGTACCCATGATGTGGACACTTCAAGAGTAGCCCATTGAATCGCTCCCATGTTTCGAAAAACTGCTCGTCATCTCTCTGGGTAAACTCCGAGATTTCCCTACGAATAGCATTGGTTTTATGCACTGGGAAATATTTATTTAAAAATTTCATTACCATTTGTTCCCATAATGTAATGCTATTAGCAGGCAAAGTATTTAACCATGAACGAGCTCTATCCTTTAAAGAAAATGGGAATAGTCTAAGTTTCATATCATCATCTGAAAAATTCTCATATTTAAATGTTTGACAAATAGCGTGAAAATCATTCAAATGATTGTATGGGTCCTCATTTTTTAGGCCATAGAATATGGGGAGACAATTTAGCACACTAGGTTTTGATTTAAAACTCCTAGCAGCTACAGTTAGGTATCTTATGCATGATGTGCTCAAATTAGCTAAAGGACTGAAGTAGTCCTTAAATGGCCTCTCCTGTGGTGCTTGTAAATCCATTTTATTTTTAACTTTTTTGTGTGTGCGAGTGTTTTCTCAAGTTCGAAGTCTATAGGTTCAAGATTAGGTAATAATGACCTACGACCACGCATGCAAAACAAATAAAATAAAAATAAAGATGAGAACAAAACAAATAGAAATAAAGAAGAGGGAGAAATTACGATACTAACCTTATGGCGCTATTACAACCTTACTATAAAAATACACAAAAAAAAATACGTGAAATAAATTAACTAAAAAAATTAGTAAGATAAACAAAAATTACAAAGAAGAAATAAAAAAAATAACTTAAAAATTAAATTACAGAATTTTAAAGAAGAGAAAAAAAAAAGAAATACTAACCTCTAAATGTAGGTTCACTTTTTTTTATTTTTTTTTTAAAAAATCAAGAAAACAATTAAATGGAAATATTCACAAAAATTAATTTTATGAATTAAAATTACTTACCTCCCCGGCAACGGTACCAAAAACTTGTTGTGCAAATTTTATTGAACTCGCAGGTGCACGAATCTATTGTAGTATAGATCAATGGTGACAAGTGTCGATCCCACGAGGAGGTGGATTTTAATTATATATATAATTAATTTTGTATCAGGTGGTTGGATTTGTGGTGGAAGTGATTCAAATTATCCTAAAAATTGGAATTGAAATGGTGAGAAGAAATTAAAGTGTAAATCTATTAAATTGACGTACTTGGGTATCTGGATCCGTATCAACATGCATCATGGGCTAAATATTCCTTATTAATACCAATTAAATCATGAGGGGGGAATCCACACCTCATAAACCACGCTCTAATAAATATGGTGCTAAGGGCTTATCGTTCCAAATAATAATAACCTTATACTAGGGAGCCGGTAAAACCAGGACGGTACTAGACAAGATTATTATTATTTGTCAACGAAAAGTCAAAACATCCACAAAAACTAGAGGGGAAGAGAAAATAAATTTACCAAATAAAGCCCATGACACATGTTGAGACTTCACCTTCAACCCAAGCTTGAAAGAAAATTAGCCACTCATAATTGAACCAGGGGCAAAATGAGAATTTATTAAAATACGTAAAAAATACAAGATAGAGAAGGAATTATAAAAAATCGATCCCAAAAATGGATTCAGAGATATCAAATTAAGGGGGGAAGACCCCCTTTTTATAGATACATCGAGTAAATCATAGCCATCAGATTAAAAACAGTTTGGACGCTCAGGATTGCACCACGTCATCAGTCAACAGTACGCGTGATAGTACGCGGTTTGACCACGTGGATGAACAGTAATACGGTTTGACTCGGGTGAACAGTGACGCGGTTTGGTTGAAAATAATCCTGTGTGTTGCATGTACCGTACGTGAGATTTTTGGTCCACTGACATGCTGCCACGTCATCGATCAACAATGCATAAGAATTTTAGTCCAACAGGATCTTGACACCTCATCAGTCAACGCCACATCATCGGTCAATGCCACGTCATCGATCTGTCTATGTGAACAGTGTCGTGAACAGTACCGTACATGTGAACAGTGCCATTTTTCCTTTTATGCTCTTCCTAAGGTTTTCAACCGTCCTGAGTTCAAAAGTGATGTCCGTTTTGCCGTTTGATCTCTCGTTTATTGTGAAATGACTATGATGCCCCTAAAATACATAAAATACTTAATTAAAATAAAACGCACATAATTAAATTACAAGTAGCTTAAACACATAAAAGTAAGGGTTGTTAGTAAGACTTGAAATGTAAAATGACGATTTCCTCCTTTATAAATATGCATTTTCTAACACTCAACACATATAGTCATATTTTATACATATAATTGATAATCAAATTGTAACAAGTGAGGGGAAAATAAATAATATGCATAACAAATATATACAACTAGTTTTATTTGTTTTTAGTAGCACATACAAATTATTAACAAACATGATAGGAATTTGGGATTAGAGTGTGGAGATTGATCTTGTTTTCTTTTAAATATAAGGGAAATTATCCACTGTCTACCTATTTTTTTTTCAATTTTTTCAAAAATATACAATTCTTTTTTTTTGCTGGAATCCACCTGAAGTTATATTTCTTTTCACTTTTCTATTTTCGTTTGGAGACCGTTAAGAACACTAACGAAATATTGTATAAATGACTTTTGTACCCTCAAATGTAAAAGATAAATTATCCACCGATCACTTTTTTTTGTATTTTTTCAAAAATACACAATTCTTTTTTTTTTTTTGCTAAACCCCACTGGAAGGTATATTGTTTTGCACCTTTCCACCATTGTGCCGTTGTGAAATAACAATTTTACCCTTATGATGTCAAGAAAGTTCTAATGGTGTTATAACGACAATTTTACCATTGTGAAATGACATCATAATGATCTCCAATTTTACCATTGGAGACCATTGTGTTGTTGTGCCGTTGTGAAATGACAATTTTACCATTATGATGTCAGAAAAGTTCTAACGGTATTATAACGAGAGTGGACCAATAAAAAAAATATTAACTTCAGGTGGAGTGCTACAAAAAAAATTGTGTATTTTTGAAAAACGGTAAAACAATGGTGGACGGTGGATAATTTCCCTAAATATAATATACTTATGATTTTTTTAAATGACATTTTTTGTTTTGTTAGGGTTTGCCATTAAATAATATAAAATTTATTAAATTAAAAGTATTAAGAGTATTTTAATAAGTTCATATAGTCTCATCCACAATATAATTAATAGCAGAGTCATTTTCAAATTATAGGAATTAAAGGGAAATTAATGAAAGTAGGCATAAAAGTTAAGAGTTTCTCAAATTTGACCCCTCTAAATTTTTCATGCCATAATTAGCAAACACTATTTTTTTTACCAAATAGTCCTTATTACTTTCAAAAAATTTATAAACAAATACTAGTTTTATAAATTCACCAAATCCCACTACCTCAACACTTTAAACACTCTTAACAAATCACCAAAGATTATCACTCTCAAAAATCACCAAACCTCATCAAACAAATGAATTGTACAACTGAAGACATAATTATCAACTGGAGAGTTTTTTAAGGTTAATGCATGTTCTTACACAATATAAATTTTTAATGTATTGAATTTGGGGTTCAGGTTCGAAATCATACAACAATATAGTTTATAAATATATTGTTATTCTATGTAATAAAGCATAAAGATTAGTTACTTGAAAAGTTTAAAAAATGGAAATCCTCGGTTGAGAACCAAAATTGGTAAGATGGTTAAGAAATTGAGAATCGATAATGGCCTTGAATTTTACAATCAAAAGTTTGAAAGCTAGTGTACAAATAATTATATTGCTAGGCATAGAAGCATGAGGTTAACATCTCAACAAAATAAGTTGGCTAAAATAATGGATGGAATCTTAATGGATAAGGTAAGGTGTATGTTAGAATCGTGATGGATAATCTTGATGTATAACGTAAGGTGTATGTTGATTCAGTCATACCTTCCAAAAAGTTTGTGGGCTCAAACCTTAAAGACAGCTTGTTACCTGGTAAATTGTGATCCATCAGTAGCTCCATTTTTAAAACGCTATTTGAAATGTGGCATGATAGACCAACAAGTAATGATAACCTTAAAGTCTTTAGGTATCTTGAATTTGTGCTAAGGGCTTTAAAAGGGTCAGTTTATTGGCACCAAGGGCTTTAAAAAGTCAGTTCATTAGTTATCCAAAAAGAGTTAATGGATAAAAACTATCGTGTATAATTCTTAATCCTTTTAGATGGATAATCAGTAGAGATTGATTTTCAATTAAGGAGCTCTATTGGAAAACAAAAAACCTACTAAGAATGTTGTATAGGAATCAGAAGCTCAAGAGAGTGTGTAGCTTGAAGTATGGAATACTAATAAAAAATATCTAGAAGAAGATGTAAGTTTAGGAGGACCAGGTGATGAAAAAGAAAGACAAAAGGAGACTCAAACTCAACTTTAGGATTATTAGTTGAACAAACACAGAGAAAAAAGACAAATTAAACCAATAAAGAGATATGGATATGCATACTCCATTGCATATATACTTACTGTGTCACATGAGATTGATAGAGAAGAACTAAAAAGCTATAGAGAAGCAACTTAGAGTTTATACAAGTCAAAATGGCAAAAAGCTATAGATGAAGAAATAGCATCACTTCATAAGAACAACACTTAGGAATTGGTAAAGAAACCTTATAACATAAAAACAGTTGACTGCAAATGGATAGACAAAATCAAAGAAAGCCTTACAGCTACTGAGCCTATGAGATTTAAAGCTAGACCGGTAGCTAAGGGATATACTTAAAGGGAAGAAGTTAAATTTAAGGAGGTTCTCTCACTTATAGTTAGACATGCTTCTATAAGAGTGTTACTGGCCCTAACTGCATTTTATGATATGGAGCTTAATCAACTTGATGTCAAAACTACTTTTTTAGATGGCAAATTATAAAAGAAAATCCTAATGACTTGACGAGTATGTGGATTCTAAGAAAGCTGATTATATCTGTTTATTCAAAAAGTTAATTGTATGGTTTAAAGCAATCCTCAAGGTAATGTTATCTCAGATTTGATAAATTCATTGTGTCATATGGATACATGAGATGCAATTTTAATTGTTGTGTGTTTTACAAGCCGTTGAAAATAAATCTCTAAATATAGCTATTATTACATGTTGATGATATGTCGATTGCTTATAAGTCAAGGGAGGAAATTGAAGCCTTAAAGAAAATGTTAAGTTATTAATTTGATATAAAGAATTTGGGTCATGCTAACAATATTTTAGGCATGGAGACTAAAAGAGACAGAATCAAAAGAACGATGTCTCTTTCTCATAAAAAGTACTTGGAAAAGGTATTTGAAGCCTTTGGTATGACACGTTATAAACCTTTAATGACCCCACTTGCATCACATTTTAAGCTTTCAGGCTGGCAATGTCCTAAATCAAATAAAGAAAAGGATTAAATGAAATGAGTTCCTTATGCAAATATTGTTGGGTGTATGATGTATGCAGTGGTCTTGACAAGACCAGATATTCACATGTCTGACACGACTTAAAAATGTTTGATTTACTCTTAAGTATAAGAGTGCCTAGTTATAATATATATCGGTGAGTCCGACGTCGATCCACAGAGAAAAGATTTAATTTATTTATTTTATTTTATCTAAAATTTAAAAATAAAACTTAAATATAAACAACTTAATTTAAATAAAACTATGAAATTGAATTAGTTAGGGTTATGGATTCACTCTCAATAGTAAATAAAACTTAATAAATTCTTTTTGCCATTTTTTAGATTTATTGCCCAAAAGATTGATTATATAAATTATTATTAATTTCCCTTTAATTTTAGGATGGATTAAGTATTTATTGTGCCAAAATTTAATTTGTCTACAATAAGTCAAAATACCATTTTACCATATCTTATATTTAGATAAAAAGAATTTATTGTGCCAAACTCCCTTGTTTGTCTACAATAAATCAAAATCTCATAATATAAAATATGTATAAAATTAAATAGAAAATAATTTAATTTATAAAATTTAAAATAGAATTTCATTAAATCATATTTATTTCCTAAGAGTTTCACCTTCCCCTAACTATTAATATTGCTAAACATTTTTTTTATAAAGGAAATTACTAAAATTGAAAAACACATAATTAAAAATGGAATTTGAAAATTGAAATAAAACTAATTTTATTGATTGAAAATAAATTACAAAGAGAGATGAGAACAAGAATTTGGGGAAAAAGAAGAGAAGAGAAGGTGTGGAGAGGTGTGTTCACCCCCCCCCCCTCTATTTATACTAATACATGATAAATCCACACCACACAAATTAAAAAATCTAATTACATCTTAACCTTACATTTGTCCCACTAATAAAACATAAACCTAACTTATCCACTCAAGCATATCCAACACATTCTATTAACAATTACCATACGTAATATGATAAAAACTTATAATTTTACAATTACCACATTTACCGTGGTAAAAACATAAAAAATTACAATAAAAGTCTTGGATCCTCCTCGACAATGACATAATTTCTCGGACTTTCGGAATCCAAATTTGACATCCATGCATTTGTTCGGAGCCTCAAATTGCATGAAATTATTATTTTTACCTAATAAACACACAAAATCAAATATTTAGAAAAATAATTAGAAATTCACAATATGTTACACAATTACAAATATAAATTACATTAATAAAACAAAATAACATTTTTATCCCTTAATAAACATACAATTTTTAACACTAATCAATGTCTTTAGTGTTGTAAGCAAAATATATGGTCTTACTTGGCAAAGAACATGGGAAGATAATGAAATGGGTGTTAAGATATCTAAGTGGCACACTAGATTATGGTTTGATATAAGGCAAGTCAACTCGAAAGAATGAAGGCTTATTGGGATTTCTTGACTCAGATTTTGTTAGTGATTTAGAAGGAGAGTATCCCTGACAGGCTATATGTATATGTTGCTTTGTTGACAACAGAGACTAAACACACAGCAGCAACAAAGGCAGTCAAAGAAACTTTATGGCTTAAAGGATTAATAGGAGAATTGGGAATTAATACTTCAAAAAATTGTTAAAGTTCAGTATGATAGTTCAAGTGCCATTTACTTGAGCAAGAATCAAGTTCATCACAAGAAAACAAAGCATATAGAAATCAAGCTACATTTTATCAGAAATGCAGTATCAAAGGGAGTGATTAGGATGGTCAAGATTCATACTAGTAGAAATCAAACTGATATGCTGACAAAGGTTGTTCTTACAGCAAAGTTCAAGGTTTGCTTGAACATAGTTAAGGTGTGTAGTTGCTGAATATGCAAAAGATGGATAGTAAGTTTTGATCAGGGCTGATTTGTTGAAGGTGGAGAATTGTTGTGTATCAGGTCAAGCAAATGAGAGATACACAAAACAACTTTTGAGATTTTCCATTTTGAGTTGAGTAAAATGACATGGAGTAGGTCATTTTGGTTGTGTTGGCTTGATACAACTTGAAGCAATGCCGTTTTAGTTCAGTGAATCACGTGTTATACACGTGCATAATAAAAGCTTCTTGAAGTCTGTTATTGACCGTTGAAATCACGAGCCTGTTACATACAATTCGAGGCTGCTTCTGAGTTAGTTACAAAGATTTTAAAGCAGCTGGTTCTGGTAGAACAAACCAAGGGGGGTTGAGAGCCACATAGACAAAAATTGCTTCAATATAAAGAGGATTCTTGGTCTCTGATTTGTGCTCGGTAATTCTCATATAAAAGTTCTTGAATAATTCAATAAAGCTGATCATAATTCCTTTAGTGGATGTAAGTTATTGAGAAATAGTTGAACCATGTAATCCTCATTGTTATCTTGTTCTTTTGATTCTTTTACTCAGTTTTGGTTGTCATTCAATCTTGTTAAACTTCTATCTAATTTGTACTTGTTAGTATCTTGTTTGATTTATTTTAACGTCTTGGGCAGTGACTGAAGTTCTTGTGATCTAAGCTCTTTAGTTACTACAATTACATTATTGAACAGATAAAGATGTTATACCTATATATTATGAGTGATTAAATTTAATAAAATTAAAATAATAAAAAATTTGTTAGTAGCTGGAGTAACTGGCTTTTTGTAATTATCCATCACCTTTTCTGCTTTCACTTCACGGCAATCAATCTTGCATATAAAATTCTACATTTGCTAGATTATACTAAGCCATATAGAATCAATCTCAATTCAAAGTAATCACATTCACATTTCACACCTACCACTAGCCACCACCCGTAGTGGCCCACTCATCAGCATGTTAAACCTCCGCGACATCATCTTCGTTGCTCCACCACCGCAACCACCCTCCATTTCCTCTGATCATCATCATCAAGACGGCGACGACGACGACGACAACGATCGTAACACTAGCAATTTCCATAAAACAGGCTTTTGGGGCTTAAAGAAATGGCAAGAAGAATCACATACAGATGTGATGATCACGATGGTGATCACAGTGGTTTGATGAGAGCATGCAAAGACTGTGGGAACAGGGCTAAAAGAGCATGCAGTTTTAGACGGTGTAGGACTTGTTGCAAGACTCGCCGCTTTGACTGTGCCACTCACGTGCGGAGCACGTGGGTTCCGGCGGCCAAACGGCGGCAGAAGAAGAAGTTGATAACTGGCGGATCTTCTTCTTCTCTGAGTTTTAGTACTACTGCTTCTTGTCAGGGTTCGTAAAATGAATTGAGTCTTTAATTTGTCTCTATCTTTATGTAATAATAATTTTACTAATAATCTATGATCAGGGTTTGTTGTATAGTTTAATAATTTTTTTATCGGTGGACCAAATTGTAATTTGATTGATGTGAAACTACAGATGAAAGTTTTAAAAAGTCTTTGCCGGGTAAAGTACAGGCACCGGCGGTCTTCCGGTGTATTAAAGTCACTGCAGTCAGTGATGGTGATGATAATAAAGTTGAGGTTGGCTATGTTGCTACTGTCAACATCAGTGGCCATGCATGTGTTCAAGGGTTTTCTCTACGATCTAGGAATTGATGAGAAAAATTTGTTTCCATGTGATTCTAGTGGAAGAGGAAACAAGGAGTCTTCACCTCCCAATGTTGATTCATCAAACGCCTATGCAGCCTCTGGCAATTGAGAATGATTACTTAAAAGGTACAACCCATGACACCCTAGTAGTATCATCATATCATATTTGTTAGAATGATTATGTTTTCTGGATTTGATCGGATATTAATTGTTCAAATTTCTTATTCTTCAGCTATTATGTGTTCCAATATTGATGCATACTAGCTTTGTGGTCCCACAAATCAGTAGCTTTTTTATTTATTTGTTTATTTTTTGTCTGAATTCAATAGGCACATGCTTACGGGTCCAAATTTTTTCGCTTGTCTGGTCTACAATATGCCAAAATCAAACTCTGGTTGATCATTATGCAGTAGAGAATCGTTGTTTAAAGTAAAAGGATGCGCCTTCATCCGCATCTACTTTAAAATGTATTTATAATTTAGATATGAAAATGATTAAGGAATTTTATTTATTCACCTAAGCATGATATGTATCCATCCTTCTATTGTAAATTTGCAAGGAAATTGTTTTCGCCAATAGAACTTGCAATGCAAATTTGCAATTTTGGACAAACAATTTATACAAGATAACTTTGAGATTCTAAACAATTTGAAGCAAAGTTCTAATTACTAATTTCCAACATAGTTCTTCCAATTCTCGGTTTTTGCAGTTTTTAGATAAGTTGCTAATTTACATCTATTTTTCTCCCTGTCATTACAATTTATGCGAGACAACGTTTTTGTGATTTGAATGTATTTTTGCAACCCCTTCAATGTGGGGCTTAAGATTTTTTTTTTCCCTCATTGGGAGGACAAAATTACAGTAAATTCAGCATTATGCAGTGCTTTTGAATGCATTGATTTATTTATTATGAGGAGTGAGGATGATTTTCTGTTTCCTTAGAATGACCATGAATTGAGTTGTAGATGCATCCAGCTGATCTTTTTGCTATAACAAAATAAGTGATCCGATAATATGCTATCTCAATTTTCATTATCCAATTTATTAATGTAAATAAACAAACAATATTGAGTGTACTGAGATTAGTTTGCCACAAAGCAAGACTTTTGGTTTAATGTTGGCTTTTTCCAAAGGATTAAAAGGGTAATTATTCTGTCGGTTTCTATTCTTATTCATTGCAGATGCTCTGTTTTATCATTGTATCTTTCCTATGTGATGATAAAATTGTACAAAATATTTGCTTGAATTTCAGACCGATGTTGAAAATAAATTTGGAGGTATACAATTTAATTCACCAAATTTGTTACAGTAAAATTAAGCATACATTGTGTAACATTTGGAAAATGTATGCTCCAACTTATATGCTTCGAACTTCAGACATTACATATGATTTATTTTTTCAGAAATTATATGACCATTCAACATATCCATGCACTTCACAATGTTTGTGGACTTTGATCCCCCAAGTCTTGTCTATGCAATTCTCGGGTTGAATCAGAGACTAAGTCATCTAGAAATCATTCGTCATTTTGGCTGCCCAGAAATGAAAATCTTAATACAATATCTGTGTTACCAGTTTATACATGGAGAGCTTGTTTTAGTAAACACAAGGTTGATTTTCATTCTTTTTTCAATTGCAATGCAGATTCACAATCTTTTGTCCAACAGAAGCATTTATGATATGCCAGGAAATGAAATAGATCCGGGCTTTACATGCACAACCTGGAGCACTGAATAAGGACATCGGTAACGTTATATGAAGCTTGGTATGCAGGATGTTATGATAGGTAAGATGTAGTTTGAGCTAAAAGAATTACTTGTAATTAATGATCAAACTCCCATCTCCATTTACCCTAACGATCAAAAAGCAAATTGATGTACAGAACTAAGCTGTCAACTTTTGATGAACAAACTTTTTGAAGGTCCTCGAATAACTTTCTGTTGGAGAAATTCAGAAATGTGGAGGCAAAGAACAAAGAATGTGTCTTAGGAGTTGAGCCGTGTTTGTACACTTTCCTTTAAGGTTTTATTTGCCCTCACCAATCTTGGTTTGCTATAGAGTTCTAATGGCAATTTACCCCCAAGATATATCAAATCCTGAATACAATCTCTAGCAAATAAGATTGTATTTCTAGAACATATATGAAATCTACAAAAATCTGATATCTTAATCTAATTGTATCTCTTTCTTTTATTAAGAAATGTTTATTAGAAAGAATACAACCATTAGAGAAGGTACTTCTTCGAAGACACTCTTTGGTTTGAATTTGCATCGATTGCTAATTGAAAAAATTCAATCTTGCTAACCGTTTTTTCCAATTTACGCATTTCTGGAAATAAACGGTTAGCCGTTTTCTCAATAAACGGTTAGTCGTTTTCTCAATAAACGATTAGCCGTTTTCTTCCAGAATGTTAAATACGTTGTTCTCTTCAAAGAACGGTTATCCGTTTTCTCCTAACGGTGATCCGACTTCACCAAACGGTTAGCCGTTTTCCTCTAGAAAGGAAAACGTGCTCTCTGGAATTAAACGGTTAGCCGCTTTCTCAAAAACGGTGAGCCGTTTTAATCCACAACAAAAACATGCTCTCTGAACGTAAACGGTTAGCCGTTTTCTCCAGAAACGGCTCACCGTTTTCGTCCAGAATTTCAAACCAACCAAAACAAAAGAACTTGAAAAAAGTTACAATCTCTCTTACAATCCCCCACTAGATTGTAATATTTTTCAGATTTATTAATGATAAACTTATACATACAAAACGGTATCTTTCGATTTTAACCTTTAATTAGTGAGTGTATTTCAAAGCATTTACAAGACAATAGTGTGCTAAGCATTAAACTTTGTCTCTTAAGTAAATACCGGAGATACATCACATATAAGCTATCTCAGATTTCAAAGTTGTGTTCCAATATTTAGCACTATTCCAGCCTTGTGCTCTATCTTGGATTCATGAACATTTACAAGATTAAACCATGACCTTGTTAGAAACGGCACCATTTCTGATGTTCACTTAGGTGAAGTTTCAAATCATGTCTTTAGCTACTATAAGACTTGAACTTCATTAAGAGTAAATACTCAACCTCAACCTCAACCTCGTAGCTATTTGCACCGAAACTCTCAAATAGGATTATTTATTACTCGGTGCCAAACCAGTCACATCACAACAACTTGTTATTACCCATTTAACTATGGAGTAGCGGTACAACTACTACATAGTTGGGTTACCGTCGTTGGTGACTTTATTATGTAAAGGTTTCAATCCCATTCCAAAAGATGTATCCTTAACTAAGTCTCTTGAAAGACCTTTTGTTAAAGGATCTGCTAGGTTCTTATTAGTCCTAACATAAACAGTATTAATAACACCATCTGCTATTAATTGTTTTACATATTCATGTCTCAATCTAATATGTCTAGATTTTCCATTATACACTTTATTATAAGCTCTAGACAATGTAGCTTCACTGTCGCAGTACAAAGAAATAGATGGCATCGGTTGTGGTCACAACATTATATCAAACAACAAATTTCTCAGTCATTCTGCTTCTTTGCCTGCAGCTGCAAGTGCTATAAACTCACTTTCCATTGTTGAATGAGTTATGCACGTTTGTTTCTTTGAAGCCCAAGAAACCGCTCCTCCAGCAATTGTAAAAATCCATCCAGAAGTGGATTTATTATCTCTTGTATTGGTTACCCAACTAGCATCTGAATATCCTTCCAGTACTTCAGGATAATCATTATAAAACAAACCCAAATTAATGGTCCTTTTAAGATAACCAAGTATCCTACCAATTGCTTTCCAGTGTTCAACACTAGGGTTACTCGTGAATCTTGACATTTTGCAAACTGCAAATGCTATATCAGGCCTTGTACAATGCATAGCATACATTAAGCTACCAATTGCACTAGCATATTCTAGTTGTGCTACTACTCGGCCTGAATTCTCTAGTAATTTAATACTAGAATCATATGGGGTATTAGCTTCTTTAAATTTCAAATAATTGAATTTAAGAAGCACTTTCTCTATATAATGAGATTGACACAACGAGTAACCCCCACTATGTTTACTCACTTTGACACCTAAGATAGTATCCACTTCACCAAGATCTTTCATCTTAAATTGTGAAGTTAAATACTTCTTTGTATCATCTACTCCTTGCATATTCGTTCCAAAGATAAGCAAGTCATCAACATACAAGCATATAATCACACCAAAATCATTCGTAAATTTAAAATATATACATTTATCAGCATTATTATGCTTAAAACCATGAGACAGAATTACCAAATCAAACTTCTCATGCCATTGTTTTGGTGCTTGCTTTAAACCATAAAGAGATTTGACTAACTTGCATACCTTATTCTCATTCCCTGGTAAAACAAATCCCTCAGGTTGTTCCATATAGATTTCTTCATCAAGATCACCATTAAGAAAAGCTGTTTTAACATCCATTTGATGCACATACAAATTGTTCAATGAAGCAATTGCAAATAGCACTCTTATAGAAGTTAACCTAGCTACCGGAGCATATGTATCGAAATAATCAATACCATTTCTTTGCTTAAATCCTTTGGCTACTAATCTAGCCTTAAAAGTTTGCAAAGTACCATCACTATTGTACTTTCTTCTAAATACCCATTTGCTGCTAATTGGTTTAGATCCTGGAGGAAGATCTACCAAGATCCATGTTTGATTCGACATAATCGAATCCATTTCATCATTTACCGCGTCTCTCCAAAAAGAAGCATCTCTAGAAGACATAGCCTCGCTAAATGTCTTTGGATCTTTTTCAATATTTAACAACAATGGTACTTTATTAAGTACATTCTTTCTATCCCCTTCAACCAAGAAGAGTAGAGCTTGTGATGAAATAAAATCCGGAGCTAAACTCTTTTCTTTCTTTTCACGTTGACTCCTCCTTGGTTCGAAAGATGTCACAGACTCTTTCCTTTTATTATTGTTAGTGGAGGTACCAGGAGTGTTAACACATGGTTGATCAATACTTGATTCGAATTCAATATTATAATCATGTTGAAATTTATTCTCAATAAATTCAACATCTCTAGATTCCACAATCACATTAGAATCTAAATCTAACAACCTATTGTTGTGCAAATTTTATTGAACTCGCAAGCGCACGAATCTGTTGTAGTATAGATCTATGGTGACGAGTGTCGATCCCACGAAGAGGTGGATTTTAATTATATATAGAATTAATTTTGTAAATGAGTAGTTGGATTTGTGGTGGAAATAATTTGAAATATGCTAGAACTTAAATTAAAATGGCGAGAATAAATTCTGAAATTGGAATTGAAATTGCAAGATTAAATTAAAGAGAATTCTATTGAAATGACGTACTTGGGTATCTGGATCCGTATCAACATGCATCATGGGCTAAATATTCCTTGTTAATACCAATTAAATCATGAAGGGGGAATCCACACCTCATGAACCACGCTCTAATAAATATGGTGCTAAGGGCTTATCGTGCCAAATAATAATAATCTTATACTAGGGTGCCGGTGAAACCAGGGCAGTACTAGACAAGATTAGTATTATTTGTCGACGAGAAGTCAAAACATCCACAAAAACTAGAGGGGAAGAGAAAATAAATTTACCAAATTAAGCCCATGACACATGTTGAGACTTCACCTTCAACCCAAGCTTGAAAGAAAATTAGCCACTCATAGTTGAACTAGAGGCAAAATGGAAATTTATTAAAATACGTAGAAAATACAAGATAGAGAGAGAATTACAGAAAATGGATCCCAAAAATGGATTCAGAGGTGCCAAAATAGGGGGGAAGGCCCCTTTTTTATAGATACATCGAGTAAATCATGGCCATCGGATTAAAAACAGTTTGGACGCTCAGGATTTCGCCACGTCATCAGTCAACAGTAAAGTCAACAGTACGCGTGAACAGTACGCGGTTCAGCCACTATTTGCACAGTAATGCGGTTCAGCCACTATTTGCACAATAAATAATCCCCTGTGTTGCATGTACCGTACGCGCAGTTTTTGGTCCACTAATATGCTGCCACGTCACCATAAACAGTACATAAGAATTTTAGTCCAATAGGATCATGACACCTCATCGGTCAATGCCACGTCATCGGTCAATGCCACGTCATCGATCCGTACATATGAACAGTGCCGTGAACAGTAACGTAGACCTACCCGTATATGTGAATAGTACCGTATATGTGAACCGTACCATGTTTCCTTTTATGCTCCTCCTAAGGTTTTCGACCGTCCTGAGTTCAAAAATGATGTCCGTTTTGCCATCTGATCTCTCGTTTATTGTAAAATGACTATAATGCCCCTAAAATACATAAAATACTTAATTAAAATAAAACACACATAATTAAATTACAAGAAACTTAAATACATAAAAGTAAGGGTTGTTAGTAATACTTGATATGCAAAATAACGATTTTCTCCTTTATAAATATGCACTTTCTAACACTCAACACCTATATGCCTTGGAATTTTCAGCATATCCTACGAAAACACTTTTTATACCTCTAGCACTCAACTTTGATGACTTAGGGTCATGTATTTTATAAAATGCTAAACAACCCCAGACCCTTAAATACACCAAGTTTGGTTTTCTTCCTTTCCAAATTTCATAAGGAGATATATGTGTTTTCAAGGATGTTATTCTGTTATGAATATGACATGCAGTGAGTAATGCTTCCCCCCATAAATTATTTGGTAGTTTTGCATTAAGGATCATGGAATTTATCATTCCGTGAAAATTCTATTCTTCCTTTCAGCCAAACCATTTTGTTGAGGAGTAAATGGAGCTGATTTTTGGTGAATAATTCCAAATTCTTCACAACACTTATTAAATTCAATTGAGAAATATTCACCACCTCTATCACTATGAACCATTTTGATTTTCTTATCCTTTTGGTTCTCAACTTCAGCTTTGAAAATTTTAAATTTATCAAAAGCTTCATTTTTTGTTTTAAGTAAATACACATAAGTGTATCTAGAACAATCATCAATAAAAGTGATAAAGTACCTCTTACCTCCTCTTGTTAACATGCCATTATACTCACAAATATCGGTATGTATTAAATCTAATATTTGAGTATTTCGTTCAGCTTTAGGAAAAGGTTTCTTAGTTAATTTAGCTTGGATGCAGATTTCACACTTATGACCTTTAACATCATTGCAATTAATCAAACCATGCTTAGACATGTATTTTATAGATCTAAAGTTCAAATGTGCTAATCTAGCATGCCAAACATCACAAGACTCAACAATATAAGTTAAGTTGATATTATTATTATTAATGCTGAGTTTGTACATTCCATCACAAGAATACCCTTTCCCAACAAACAATCCATTCTTTGAGATAATACAAGTATTACCCTCAAGCGCAATCTTAAGCCCATGTTTACACATACAACTAGCAGAAACAAGATTCTTCCTAATGGAAGGTACATGAAAGACATTATACAATGTGACTTTCTTTCCAGAAGTGAAGTTGATCTCAACTACTCCTTTCCCTGCTACAATGGCTGCATTATTGTTCCCCATGAGAACCATTTGTCCTTCTGTTTCTTCTTTGTATGATAAGAAAAATTTCTTATCATTACAAACATGAATTGTTGCACCCGAATCGAGCCACCAATCATAGGACTTAGTTTCAGCCATATTGGTTTCGGTAATCATGCCAATTTGTATTTCAGAAACCATAGCACAAATCTCTTCTGATTTGTTTTCAATAACATTAGCTTTATGGGAATTCACTTCTTCTTTTTTCTTCTTGAATCTGCAATCACTTTGGCGATGGCCTTTCTTACCACAAAAGAAACAATTTCCAGAAAACTTTTGTGTGCTGGACTTCTTGAATTTCTTGTCATTCTTGACTTTAAAATTCTTTGAGAATTTACTAGCTTCAACAACATTAACTTTAGTAGAATCATGCCTATCCTTGGATTCACGAGACCTAGTCTCTTCTTCAATTACCAAGTGTTTTTGTAATTCTTCTAAAGTTATGTTCTCTTTACTATGAAGAAGTTTCTTTCTATAATCATTCCAACTTTGAGGCAATTTAGCAATAATAGCCCCAACTTGAAATGATTCAGAAATTTTAACTTTTAACTCTCGAAGCTTAGCAACAATAATTTGTAACTCATGTATTTGATCAAGAATGGATTTTGTGTCTACCATAATAAATTCAAAATATTTAGATACAAGGAATTTGTCAGTACCTTCTTTCTCCGTTTTGTATTTGTACTCAAGAGCATTCCAAATTTCCACCGGAGAAGTCATAGAATTGTAGAGATCATATAATCTGTCAGAAAGCGTATTGGGTATGTGACCTCGGCACATCAATTCATCATCTTCACGATGTTTCCTAGCAGCCTTAACAACTTCGGTATCATCTTCCCTTGGTTCTGGAAATGGTTCCAATTTCGGATCAAGAACATATGCCACTTTAAGAACAGTAAGGAGAAAGAACAATTTTTCCTTCCAACGAGTGAAGTTTGTTCCATCAAAACGATCGAGATGGACACTAGGATTCAGAAATGATGTCAAATTCTTCTCAGCCTCCATTTGAAATAAAACCTTAAAGATTGTTGGAGAAATTCAGAAATGTGGAGGCAAAGAACAAAGAATGTGTCTTAGGATTTGAGACGTGTTTGTACACTTTCCTTTAAGGTTTTATTTGCCCTCACCAATCTTGGTTTGTTATAGAGTTCTAATGGCAAATTACCCCCAAGATATATCAAATCCTGAATACAATCTCTAGCAAATAAGATTGTATTTCCAGAACATATATGAAATCTACAAAAATTTGATATCTTAATCTAATTGTATCTCTTTCTTTTATTAAGAAATGTTTATTAGAAAGAATACAACCATTAGAGAAGGTACTTCTTCGAAGACACTCTTTGGTTTGAATTTGCATCGATTGCTAATTGAAAAAATTCAATCTTGCTAATCATTTTTTCCAATTTACGCATTTTTGGAAATAAACGGTTAGCCGTTTTCTCAATAAACGGTTAGCCGTTTTCTTCCAGAATGTTAAATACGTTGTTCTCTTCAAAGAACGGTTATCCGTTTTCTCCTAACGGTGAACCGACTTCACCAAACGGTTAGCCGTTTTCCTCTAGAAAGGAAAACGTGCTCTCTGGAATTAAACGGTTAGCCGCTTTCTCAAAAACGGTGAGCCGTTTTAATCCACAACAAAAACATACTCTCTGGACGTAAACGGTTAGCCGTTTTCTCCAGAAACGGCTCATCGTTTTCGTCCAGAATTTCAAACCAACCAAAACAAAAAAACTTGAAAAAAGTTACAATCTCTCTTACACTTTCTTCTGTGTGCACTTGTGCTATCACTTCAATTCACTGAATTATGGCTTTCTTCTGTTGTGCACTTGTGCTATCACTTCCATTTACTCAATTATGCACTTAGAGAGGGGGAGGGAGAGATATAGAGAGAGAGAAATGGTGGGGGAGAGTAGGACCTAGAGACTTGACAGAGGATTTCTGGTGATTTTTGAGGGCTCATAGAGATATAAGGATTATCCGGAGGCAAGTAAATTTATTCATAATATTCGTTTTTTTTTTTTGGTAAAAATGGGATTATTTGAATTCCATTAAATTTCTTTATTTAATTTTTTTTATTTAAATGCATTTTTTAAAATAAACCATTCATCAAAATTTTAATTTTAAAATTCTACTATATAAACCCCTTGATTTCCCAAAACTAACCCTAAGTTCTACTTTCATTATTATTTCATTTTTTTTCCTTTAAACCCGCCAACCACTCTTCATCATTTCTTTTTTCAATAATTCCTATTCCTTAATGTTTAATGGTTATTCGTTATCTTCACATACCATATTCTGTTCTTAAGAAGATTATGGAGTTTAAACTTAAATTTTTTCTTAAAAAAGTAATAGCGAGTCAGTAGATTAATGAGAAGTTAATTATCAATTGTTGTCAAAAAGTAACAGTATTTCTATCAAAATCTAATTCATGTAGTAAGATTCCTTCAACTGCAAATCATCTGCTTGATTTCATTGTTTGTTAAGCTTCCATTACCAGAATTTTAACCGGTTGTTAAGCTTCCATTACCAGAATTTTAACCATCTATCTTCTATATTCATATGATCTGACAAGACAGTGGACTTCTACAGAAACTCTCATAATTTCTTTAACTACAAATACAACAACGATTTCAATTTATCAAATTCACTACACAATAGTTCAAAGAAAAAATGTTTATAAGAAGTTAATGGAGAACAGGAAAGTTAAATTTGGCATAGAGGGCTAGAGCTGCAGGGTGTATGGTTTTGGTGGGTCCATTCAGTTGTATTTAATTTGTTTAATTAAAACATTTGTCCTCTACGGTATTTTTGTTTACGTATATTTTAATAACAAAAAATATATTTTTAAAAATATATATGGAGAGTGAATTTCTCTACTTTACATTTAATGTAAAGTACATCATCTCACAAATAGAGTTATGGATCTCACTTGGGACCACAGTCAATAGAGAGGCTGGACAGGTAGTAGCTCTCATGGAGAGTATTTGTGTGAGTTAAAATAGTCTCTCACTTTTTAATGTAAAAATAAACATTCCCAAATCATTCTTTCTAAAGTACGGTTAAATAGAAACATCTGTTGTGTGTAACGATAGTTTTCCAATAGACCCCTCTCTTATTTAACAAAGGTACACTTGTAACAACCAATGGGCCTTTGGTCCAATGGGAGAAGCCTTACACTTATAATATTGAGTGCAAGGGTTCGAGCCTCCACAAGAGCATTATGGAGGTTAGTTTCAGTTCTTCCTCAATTATCAATTAATTGAGTGGAGATAGTCTCTCCCTCACAAATGTGAGTGGAGTAGGCACCCCTCGAATATTAGAGAGGGTTTAAAATATCTGGGCATATACTTCAGTGTGTCAATGTATGGTGGTGGTCTCAGTTATATAGTATGATTGTAAATATTCATTATAATGTCTGATGTAATGTCAGTAATATCTCCGTATAACAGACTTCAAAAAAAAAAAAAAGGTACACTTGTAACAGAAATCCCCTCCGTAACATATCCGCAAGTCACACCTTTCTAGCCATACAGTCTACTGACGGAACGAGATAGTGGCAGCGAATTGATAAAATAAATAGATACTCGATATCATTTTAGAATCGAACTAAGTCAATGTAATTATATTATATTTTAATAAAAATATGATTAGATCTCATTTTAATACAAATGATTCGATGAGATTTTGATAATACTTTAAAATAGGATTAAATGACAGTCAAATTCAAACGACTCTACAAGATAAATTTTGATAAATAATCTAAAATGTTGTGTTTGGTAGCCCGCATAATATAGATAGAATATTATTATGCATTGACTTAGGATGACCCATATTTGGTAATTTTGAAAAAAAATTTCAGTGTATTAAACCATCTGCTATCCCAATGTCACATTGGACCCCGATTAATCCATATTCGAGCCGGGTAAAACCACTAGGGCGGCAAAGCTCTCCCAACAAGTATTTAACGCAGCTGCATTCCCAAGTCTCGAACCAAGGACCTTAGTTAAGGTAGAACAACCAAATACCAGTTGATCTACGCGCTTGTTGGTTGGCAAATTTTGAAAGTTGATACGCCACAATGTAGTTTTGGCCTATTAACTTTTGCTCTCTCTCTCTATATAGGTAATTAATATGAAAACATATTTTTAATTTAATATTATATTGTATTATAATTTAAATTTATATCATTTTTTATTTCTATCTTTTTTAATTAAAATATTATTATTTCTATCTTTTCAATTATAATAGTTAATATACAATAGTAAATTTAGATTAAATAAATTTTTATTTATTTTTAATTTTTAGTATGTTATTATATTATTTAATAATATTATATGATACTATTTTATATAATTCAATTCCTATTTATATTATAGTAATTAATATAAAAATATTTGTTTAATATAACTAATAAGTAAAATATGAATAAATTTAAATAATACTAATATTAATATAAAATAACATAATATAATAAACTATTATTATATGTATTACTTATTATTGATGTTCAAAACTTTCACCATAGTTATACGGT